>VXBW01001988.1:349415-781792 GCA_013400375.1 Thinocorus orbignyianus | reverse complement strand
GGTCCCTCTGGATGGCATCCCTTCCCTCCAGCGTGTCAACTGCGCCACCAAGCTCGGTGTCATTGGCAAATTTGCTGAGGGTGCACTCTATCCCACTGTCCATGCCTCCAACAAAGATGTTAAATACTACCCAAAGGCTTGCATAATTTATTTGAAGGTTTAACCGGCGCTGAGCGTTCGTCACATATGGCTCTAACAATCCACATGCTCTTGGCAGATCTTCCCCTGTCTATAAAAAATATCTAATAATCCATTAACCAGTCAACTTGGAAAGCTGGCCTGTGAGAATATTATGGAGTTCTTTCTTTATTACTAAATTTAATGTGATGAATACTCACCTTGCAGAACGTGATTTACTCTTCTTCTCTGCTCCTGCTGAACCTGACTGTAAGACAACCACAAGCTCGGGGCTGCCTTTGGGTGGTCACTCCCTTGGCGTGTCTGCCAGGAGATATATCAACTCATAGACACTTAAACTCAGATTAAAGGCAGTGGTCTGGTCATGTTGTGTCCTTTTATAGACCTGTTAATACCACTGTGAGTGTCTTCTGATGTGGTTTTTCTTGTAGTGGAGAGCCCCACTGCTCGTCCTCCCAGGTGTCCTGGCAAGGTGGGAAACCCTGGCCTCTCTGGGATGATGTCTCTTTTGGCTGAAAATGAAGATCCAAGACTCAAGGCGTCTGATTTCCTCCATTCCTGCATTCTCTCATGACTCTAATTCTAATTTTTCAGCAAAGAAAATGTTGAGAGCCAACCCAACCGGGGTTGGGCCCGATGTTCTTACAGGCTCTCTGCTTCAAGCAGAGCATTTCCACAACGGCGCTGTGTCGGCTTCCCGTGAATGAACTGGGAATATTTAAGGATTAAGAAGGGGATGCTGATAAATAGCACTGGAGATGAAAAACACTCGCAATTGCTAAGTAACTGCACTTTTCTGTGCGTTGGCAGTAACCTCCAAAGAAACCTGCTGCCCCGAGGTGGAGTTGTAAGCTTTAGGAAGCTACTAATGTGTCTTTGAGGACCATCTGCTCCTGGTTATACTTCATTTTATGTTGCTTTTCCAAGAATAAAACCAACCCATTGAGCACCCGGGTCTCGCTGCACCTGGCTGGTGCTCCTTCTGCAGCATCCCCCTGGTGGGAAACTGGTTTTTAGGTGAATTCTCCATGCTGGGGAATTTGCTAAATAGCTCGTTAAATCATAATTGCTCATGGCTGGGTGAAAACCAGGGATTTTGGGAAAACAGGACATGTCCTTATAGCCTTTCTGTGGTATATCGCCTGACTGCAGGAGCGTCCTTTTCTCGTTGCTTGAATTCATCTTGAAATTTGAGCTCCAGAGCGACTTTGCAGATGGGTTAGTGAAAAATCTATGCGTTAGAATAATGCTGGGTATAATGAATGACTTCTTAATGGCTGGGAAATAAAGCTGTAGCTAGCTACATAAAGCTTTGTGGCTCTGGACTCTTGCCTTATTCTACACAGGCTTTTAAAATAAACCATAAATTCCTTGAGTTTTACTATTGAGATACTTAACTATTCAAGTATGAAAACTGAGATATATATTGCACTGGAAGAAAATGAATGCCTGAGCCTTCTTTATAGTTGAAGCAAGAGTGATTATGGCAGGCTAAATTTTCGAAAAGTGGGAAAATATTAATTCGCTGTTTAACTCGGCTGCAAATGCGTCGTGAACAGCTTCTGGTGGTCATTGCTGCCATTCCTCTTCCGCAAAGGATGTCAGATGGGCTTAAGGAATAGCCGAGCCTCTTCTCAAACTTCTATTCAGCCAACGTTGTAAAATAGCTCCATCCCCACGTGTCTCGTTGTTCTATAGTACCTGGATTTAAAATCACCATCTCCATTTTCGGGGCCTGTGTTATATACGGTTTGGTTTTGAAGCGGGATATTCACAGGAGGCAAAGAATTATCCTCCTGTGACATTAATCTGTGCAAACTTCTCTGGCTGCTCGGAAAACACTGTGAAAGCTCCAGTGAGCTGCGTTTATGGGGGAGGTTTTGGGGGGACCTTGAGGGTCGCTGTGAGAGGTCCCTCTTGCTGGTGCAAGCTGGGATCAGTCCCACCACTCTGCTCCTGAAGAAAAGAGGTACCTGGCAAAGACTAGGGTGGAAATATTTAATCTGGTTTTGGTGAAACTATTCCACTTTTCTGGTACTGTTGTGTTTCTTTTCAAAGTGGGTTTCTTAATCCCTTGGTTCGTGGTGAGCTGGCATAGGGAAGGAAATAGAAAGGGAATTCAGATCTGATGTTTGTGCTTGGTTATGATTACAGGGTTGGGGCTTTTTTGGTTTGTTTTTATTTTTTCCTCAGATATTCTAGAAAGAAATGTGCCCGGTAACAGTGGGAGCTGAACTTTTGCAGTTTGGGGTAAGGGAGAGGGTACAGTCCTTTGGGGTCCCTGTGCTTCAGCCACTTTTGGTCCTTGACTCAGGGTCTGTGTATTTAGGGGACAGATAGACCTTTAATTCCTGGGATTCTGAATTGGTTGATAAATTTGATACTCTCCTTATAATATTCACATCTTCTATGTTGTTACATGAAATTTTTCCAGTTGAGGCAGTGAGGGCAGGTTGCTGTGGGCACTCACAGCTAGGTGGGCTTCAGCATTTACCAGAGAGTCCCCTGATGGTCACAGGTTAGTGAACATGACTTGTTTTTTTTTTTCTTTCTTATTTCTGTGGAAGTTTGGACCAATCACCGCATTTTTGTTAGGCTAAATTGTCCTGGTTTGGAAAAGTGCACCATATTTCGTACATACATATAAATATACATATATATATATATATTTCCATGTGCCTGAGTGAGCCCTCAATAATCAGACCAGCAGGGCTGGACCAAAGGTTTGGGGAACCTCTTTGGAAAGAGCAGGGAAAAGGACATGGACCTGCTGGAACAGGTCCAGCAGAGGACCACCAAGATGATCAGAGGGATGGAGCAGCTCTGCTGTGAGAACAGGCTGGGAGAGCTGGGGCTGTTCAGCCTGGAGAAGAGAAGGCTCCCGGGAGACCTTGGAGCAGCCTTCCAGGATCTGAAGGGAGCTCCAGGAGAGCTGGGGAGGGACTCTTGGTCAGGGAGTGGAGTGACAGGACAAGGAGTAACGGTTTTAAATTGGAAGAGGGGAGATTTAGATTGGATATTAGGAAGAACTTCTTTGGTGTGAGGGTGGTGAGACCCTGGCCCAGGTTTCCCAGAGAAGCTGTGGCTGCCCCATCCCTGGAGGGGTTCAAGGCCAGGCTGGACAGGGCTTGGAGCAACGTGGTGTGGTGGGAGGTGTCCCTGCCCAGGGCAAGGAGTTAGGACTTGATGATCTTTAAGGTCCCTTCCAACTCTGACCATTCTATGATTCTGAAAAATGTGGCGGCTTCATGAGAGAGGTCGTTCACTTGATGATGGCATTTTAATGTAACTTCACGTCTAATGATGTTACTCCTTCATTTAGACAGGAGGGACGTGACACACTCCAGTAAGTGGAAGTTGGAGTTGGATAAATTGAACCTGGCGTTAGGAGGCAACGTTTAAAAAGTGGGAGTAATTAATCATACGGACTGCTTCATAAGGGAAGTAGTAAATGCATCGTTATCTGGCACCTTAAAACGGGACACAAGCTGGTTCTCTGGAAGATTCAGCTTTGCTCAACTTGAGGCTGAGCAATTTTGCCTCATCAAGGAAGAAATTTCCACAACTGGGAGATCCTGGAGCAATGTCCTGGAGGAGTCTGCCTAGTGGGTGGGTTTCTTGCTGTCTCTGTGTCCTGGGTAGCCCATAAAAAGTCACAAAGCAGACAAACTCCTGCTGGTTTCTAACTCTTCTGTTGCAAACGGAGTGATTTCAAAATTGTGTATTAGTTTAAGGGGAAAAAAAACCCAAGCCAAATAAGAATCCAGCTCCCCCTTTCTTTCTTGTTCTTTCCCTGCAGCCAAAAGCCCCAAGAACTGCTCAGCAAGTTCAGAACTGCGATAAAGTGGGTCGCTGAGAAACTTCAAAAACCAATCTGGTAGCGGTTCTAAACGGTGCCCGCGTTTGCTTGACCTGATTTCTCCTTATACATAAAAACGTTTAATTGAATGGATTTCCAGGCCCTGAGCTGCACAACTGCTGTTGTTATTTAATTGCCTCAAATCAACCCTCCTTTTGTGTGTGTTGCTAATGAGCGATTTGCTCCGTGGCACTTGCAGCTCCAGCAAACGACTCCGGCGAGCTGCTGGCTGCTAATATTTGCCTCTGATTTCTTTTTTCCTTTTTTTTTTTTTTAAGATTTTTTTTCCTTGCCATTCCTCTCAAAGGACTGTCACCAGGTGTATGGAGAAGAGCTCAGCTATGTATGCACAGCGCCCGAAATCAGAGTTCCCAGCTGAACTCTTGCTGTGCATTAAGAGCTTGTGTAAACAGCTTTCTGGGGTTTACACCAAGGTAAATATTAATCACTGATGATGGAAAAACCCAGGCTAAACAGCAATATTAATAAAAGATAACAGTTTGAAGCAGTGTGGCAGGTCAGTGCCAAGATGCCTTCCTCTCCCCTTTCCGCTGGGGGTGACGTGTGTCTCCTGGAGTGCTGTTGTGGGACTTTGGTTGGGGGTCAGCTCTGGGTGGGCAGAAGGTTTGGGCATCATCTGGACATGCCCACAGCCTGACCTGGTTCTGATTACCCAGACTCCAGTGGGAATTCAGAATTTCCCATGTTAGCTGGAGGCGAAGTGGTGAAAAGCACTCACAGTGGGATGGAGAAGAGACTCCCTGGGTGATGCTGAGAGCCAGGAGAAGTATTTTCCAGCAGCTTTGCCACAGGGCTGCTTGTCCTCCTCCCCCTGCCAAGTGGGCCCTCAACATCCCCTGGGGTATGGTGACACCACACCTGACTGATGTTTGCAGTAGACACTCCTCCTTCCCAACTCAATCCCACCTTAAACCCCCCTGGAAGAGGGTGAGATAAGATGATCTAGATGTGTGACCACTTCGCATAAGGTGACCACTTCTGACATGACCAATTCATCATCTCTCTGGTTGACCAGAGAAATTGTAGATGTCCCATGACTGAAAACATTCCAGGTCAGGTTGGATGGGGATCTGAGCAATCTGGTCTAGTTGAAGATGTCCCTGGCTCATGGAAGGTGTCCCTGGCTAATTGCAGGAAGGCTGGACTAAATGGTCTTTAAAGGTCCCTTCCAACCCAAACTATTCTATGATTCTACTTCCATTTCCCATTACCAAAACCCCAAGTAGAAGCATCAGTAGAAATTAAAACCCTACTCAACCTCTTAGAGCACGTGCACGTGCTGCAGATGTCCATGAGCTCCTGTGACAAGTTTGGTGAGACGATGGGCAGCATCGCTGTGATAGAAACTTGTTGTACATCTTGACAGGGAAGAGAGAGGGCTTGTTCCACCCTAAAAGGGGACACGGGGATGGCTGTGGGGTTGGCTGGATGATCTGAACTGCCTGAGAAAATCCCAGGCAAACTGCTCTCTAATGCTCCACTTTCATTGAGAGCTGGCTCAAACAGTGGCTTCATTTAAAACCTAGATCAAACAGTGATTCCTCTGCTCAGGGTATGATTGTGAAATTTGGCTAAATTGCTGTGGAATTCTTTCCCTCAGCAGCGTGAAAATGTCTCCGAGCTCTTTCGAATGTGCTTGTTTCCTCCCCCCGCCACGTCCCTCCGTTTAATTTTGGTGCGAAGCCGTATCTGCTCCGTTGGGAATTCATTTCTGGGTCAATCCTTTCCAACCTTTCAGTGCATTAATCGTGGTGTTGTAGCTTTGATTAAACTGCAAAGTGTTCTCTTCCTAATTCAAATTTACAAATTAATGAGGGGATGACCAATCGCACGGCCTGGTGATGATTTTCTGCTGCCGGGCTTGGCAGGGGTAGAGTGACAGTCCCTCACTGTCTTGAGGAGGTAGAAAAGGGTGTGAAATCCGATAATTCCTGACTTATTGGAATATTTGGGCTTGGAAATGACTTGCTGTGGCTCCTTTTTCATAATGGGGAGAAAAAAAAGGTCCCTTGAGGTAAAGATATAGAAGGCTCCAGGGAGACCTTAGAGCAGATTTCCAGGATCTGAAGGGAGCTCCAGGAGAGCTGGAGAGGGGCTCTTGGTCAGGGAGTGGAGTGATAGGATGAGGGGTAATGGTTTTAAATTGGACGAGGGGAGATTTAGATGAGATCTTAGGAAGAAGTTCTTTGCTGTGAGGGTGGTGAGGCACTGGAACAGGTTGCCCAGAGAAGCTGTGGCTGCCCCATCCCTGGAGGGGTTCAAGGCCAGGCTGGATGGGGCTTGGAGCAACCTGGTGTGGTGGGAGGTGTCCCTGCCCAGGGCAGGGGGGGTGGAACTGGGGGATCTTTAAGGTCCCTTCCAACTCTGACCATTCTATGAAATTCTATAAATTATCTTGTCTTCAGGTGTGGACGGGGAACCTGCTCCCTTGTCCACTCTGCAAAGTGATTGATTTTAAGTCGTGTTTACACGTATATTATTAGCTTAAAAGTTCAACAATCCAAGTCTGTGGTCCGGTTTAAAACGGAGGCTGAGGTTTAACAAAGAGGTGAACACATTTTTTCTCCTGTCCTGGTAGGTGGCAACAACATCTGTGCATAGAGAGCCCTGACCCAGAGAGGTGTGAGAGGGAAGGCAAAACTAATAACGGCAGAACAACATTAATTTTACACTGACGTTGAGCCTGGGAGCCCTGGAGGAAGGGGATATGGGCTTGGCGGGATGTTTCTGTCCGGATCAGCAGCTTTCCTTCCGAGTCAGTGCCGACCAGCCTGGTAGGATGCTCGAAAGGATGTCCTATGATTATACGACTGGAAACATTTTAATTAAGTGCTGCAGCCTGGGTTGCTAAGTGAATTTAAAATGTATGTAAATAATTTCCCCAGCCTTCTGCACGCTGGGCAGAAATGAGGTATGCAGAACATGAAAACTTTGCTTGCTTTTTAGGATTAAAATGTTTCCAGTTGCTTAAGTGAGAAACCTTTTTTTTTTTTTTTTTTTTCTTTCTTTTTTTTCTTCTTTGCTGTTAACAACAGCGACTGAAGGTGAGCCAGAGCAGCTTCCTCATCGCTGGAACTTGATAACACAGGGGTATCAATCAGCCTTACCGAATTAGCATTTCACTGATAGGGATGCACAAAGCCTTTTAATGAGGACTTTCAAGTCTCCCAGCTCAGGGTTTCTGCCTGCCTGTTCCTTAGCAACAGAGGGGATTGGCAGGCAGAAGGGGTTTGATGTGTTCTTACATAAAGGATTTACAATGCTGGAAATTGCATGCAAAAATTAGGATAATTGTGTTTTGTTGTTTTGGCACAAAGTTCAAAGATAAACAAACAACCTTTGGGCCCCCAGAAGCTTCCTGTTGTGTTCTGGTTCCTTCCTCTGTTCTCGCGGAGAAGTTATCCACCAAGTCTGGAGTTTGAATTAAACAGACTTTTGTCTATTTTCTAGAAATTAACACATCAGAGCAGAAAAAGCAGTTCTCCTTGATCTGCATTAGAAAGGAGAACTAACGAGCACTGTGCTGGATTGCATGGGAAGGCAACGCTCTGCAATGGCTATTGCAGAACTGCAGCTCCTTGGTGGTGGCATCTCCTTGGGGTCTGGGATGGTTCCTCTCCTCCTGCAGCTCCTAAGGTCCATCAGACCAGGCATGGATGGGGCTTTGAGCAAGCTGGTGTGGTGGGAGGTGTCCCTGTCCAGGGCAGAGGGGTTGGTGGTCTTTAAGGTCCCTTCCAACCCAAACCCTTCTGTGATTCTATGGCTGGGGGAGCAGTGTGTGGTGCCACCTCACCAAAACCATGCGACAAACCCTCTCCTCCACCTTGAGTTTCTGCCTCTTGGTCTTAGGTAGTTTCTTTGTCCCTGGGCACAAAATGAGGCTGCGTCTGCCTTCTGGCTCCCCAAACCTGCTCAGTTTCTGGTGACGCTTATGTTTTGGGGATATGGTCAAGGCCATCCTTTGGGGCAAGCCAGTGTGAACTCTTTATTAAGTGCTGGTTGAAAAGAGGATGGTGGTTTTTTTATCCATCTTGCTCATCTTAAATGTCCGTGCAAAGGAATTTCCCAGATTAACTCTGCACCAAGTAATCTGTAATGATCTTTTAAAAGGAAGGAGCTCTTATGTAGTTATTACAGACTGTTTGCTGGGAGCATTTCTGTTCTGCTCAGGCGTGGGTGAACCGGGCCGTCCTGATAATTCCCCTTTGTCCGTATCACTCCATTCTGCACCATCAGAAGGTGTTTCTGTAGCCAATATTTAGAATCATAGAATCATAGGATGGTCAGAGTTGAAAGGGACCTTAAAGACATCCAGTTCCAACCCCCTGCCCTGGGCAGGGACACCTCCCACCACACCAGGTTGCTCCAAGCCCCATCCAGCCTGGCCTTGAACCCCTCCAGGGATGGGGCATCAACAACTTTCCTGGGCAACCTGTTCCAGTGCCTCACCACCCTCACAGGAAAGAACTTCTTCCTAATATCTCATCTAAATCTCCCCTCTTCCAATTTAAAACCCTCCCCCCTTGTCCTGTCACTCCACTCCCTGACCAAGAGGCACTCTCCAGCTCTCCTGGAGCTCCTTTCAGATCCTGGAAGGCTGCTAGAAGGCTCCCCCCAGCCCCGTGTTTACTCCATACCTTTGCAATCCCGAAATGAGAAAGCAACATACCTGTTCCCTGCTTCTGCCAGTGGGTTGTGCCACTCCACTGTGCTATGTGCCCAGCCTGAGCTGCAAACACCACCCAGCCCTGGCTCCCGCTGCTCTCTGCTCTTCCCACCTCTCATCCACGGGGAGCTCGCATCTCCAACAGTCAGTGTCATCGTCCGAGTTCCTATTTTTAGGTGGGAAGTGCAGTGGTGTTATTTGTGCTGCAGAGCCTGGGAAGCAGAGGGCTTGGTGGGACTTGGCTTATGTGCAGCAATCTTTTGGCCCCGGGTCCCTCCTGGGACCACCGTGTGCCTCCCAGAGCTTGATGTGGAGTTGAGGCACTGGTGGGTAAGACAGGATGAACGGGAGGAAAACGTCCTTCTTTTTGTTCACCAGGTTTAAAATCCTCATGAGCTACAGGAGAAATATAAGCCTGTTGGTGCTGTCTTTGTCCCCTTTGCTCTGGAGTAAATCTGGACCTAAATCTGCACTTTTCTGTTTAAGAACAGGGTCTGTTTGTTGTTTCTTCTTCCAGGATATTAACTCTTTTTGATTTCAACACTGGGAAACAGCTGTTACATGTCAGCTCACTGAGACAGTGTCTCATTTTGTCCCTAATACTGATTATTAATCCTTCATTTTTTTATTTTTTTTTTCACGTATAGAAATTTGAGGGAATTGTATAGGTGATATTTTTTTCCTCAAAGGCTTTAGGAACTACTTTTTTATTTAAAAAAACGATCAAAAGTTTGAAGAGTGATAGCCATTTAAATGTAAAATGTAGTCTCCAGTTTTATAGTCAATTAGTTTACCTAAATACTGCAGCACATTATTGTGTGAGATATATCTATATCTATATCTATATCTATATCTATATCTATATCTATATCTATATCTATATCTATATCTATATCTATATCTATATCTATATCTATATCTATGGACAACCTTGATCATTGGAGGTGCTTGAACCCTTGGAGATCATGGACTTGTGTTCTCCAGTGGTCTGGGACAGCACTGGAGATGTCCTAGCAACTTTCCCTGAGGATATGGAAAACTGCCCAGCCTATGCCTGTGCACAAATCCCCATGGACTGCCATGTCCCCATCCTTCTTCTCCTTTCCTCTTGTCCCTCTCTAAATACCACCACGTTTCATTGACAAAGAGGGTCTCTGGAGCCAGCGAGCCCTTGAGACGTTGATTCTCCCCCAGCCCTGCAAGGGGGTGAAATTTGGAAACCTCGCTGTTTGTTTGAAAGGAGAACGGCATGTATTTTGTTTGATAAGGAACTAGATGGTGTGCTATTTGCCATTTTTAATGCATTTAGATGAAACGCCGTCTCTGACATTTCCTTCACTAAACTCAGTGGCTTAATATTCAGCAATCTACCCTTCATTATGTTAAATGCCTTTTAAAAAAGTAACCAGAGCGCTGTTCGGAGAAGGCCCACTGGCATGCAAAATGCCTTCATCCCCATAAAAATGCAAATTAACTCTCTGGAAGTGTAGGTCTGGCTGGTTTGTATAGAAAATAAAAAAGGGCTTCGAACGGAGCCCAGAGGAGCTCTGCTAACAACAAGATGGTCGGTGATAGCCGCAGCCCGGCACGTTACTGCAAAGGTAATTTCTCAGCTCTTCCCCAAATTTTCATTTTTATTTTTAACCCAGGTGGAGAGAACCTGGTATTCTGAGAGCTTTCTGCTTTTCCGAGACCTTCAAAAGTGGTGCACTATGATGGAAAATAATGAGGTTTTTTAGCTGACTCAATCATCCAAAGGTAGTGACACTGGATATGATGCTCAGTGGTTCCTTGTTCTTGAATCATAGAATCATGGAATAGTTAGAGTTGGAAGGGACCTTAAAGATCATCCAGGTCCAACCCCCTGCCCTGGGCAGGGACACCTCCCACCAGAGCAGGTTGCTCCAAGCCCCATCCAGCCTGGCCTTGAACCCCTCCAGGGATGGGGCAGCCACAGCTTCTCTGGGCAACCTGTTCCACCACCCTCACAGCAAAGAACTTCTTCCTAATATCTCATCTAAATCTCCCCTCTTCCAATTTAAAACCATTCCCCTTGTCCTATAACTCCCCTCCCTGCCCAAGAGTCCCTCTCCAGCTCTTCTGGAGCTCCCTTCAGATCCTGGAAGGCTGCTCTCAGGTCTCCCTGGAGCCTTCTCTTCTCCAGGCTAAACAGCCCCAGTGATTATCATTTCTGGAAGATGAGTATCCATTCCTAATTGCAGATGAGAAAAAAATTCAAAGCATTTTGCAAGAACCTGACTATTTCCTGAGGATTTTACCTGGGAAACCAACGTCTTTGAGGAACCAACATCAAAATGCCCAGCTTGGATATTTGCACAGTGTTGCAGGGCTTTGCTTCAACTGCAGCACGACGTGTTGTTTTTCTAATTTCTGCTGAAATTAGACTTTTCCACTTCTCTGGAGTGATTTGCTTATGCTGGTTATTCTCTACCGGGTTTCCCATGGTGGAGGATTTGAGATAAATTTCACAACCTCACGATGCTCCATGGTTTTCCTGTGTAGCTGTGGGATGTGGCTGCCTTGGGGGCTGTGAGGAGCCTCGAGTACTTTGGTCCTGCTGAGGTGCCTTGTAGATGTGAAATATGGAGCTTGATCAAATGCAGCTTACTGGGGAAATAACCACCCTCTGAAAAATCACAGAACTGCAGTTTCATTCATTTGATTCACTCCTGCTATTTTGCTTCCTTTATTTTTTTTTTCCCTCAGTGGGTTTTCCACTCCTTATTCATAGTGCGTGGCCAACACTAGACTTTTCCTATGAGTCTCTGCCTTTGTAGGGCATGACTGTGCCACCATCCCCCATCTGCTCCGAAGGAATGTTCACAGGGAAGGGCAAACATCCAAATTTTGGGAGCTTTCCTGCAGAGAAGCTATTGCCTTTTAGTTTGTTCATTTGTTGAATACGCGTATTTCTATTTATGTACTTTGTCTCATTAGAATAAAGGCACTGCTAGGCTCTGCTTCTGCTCCCTGTGAACAGCAGGGTCTTCCCAGCACTATAGGAAGGGGAAAGACAGTAAAAGATAATATTTTATCATGCATGGAGGTGCCCATTGCTTTGCAGAAATTGATATGAAAAAAACAGGGCACCAAAGGACCTGGTCACATTCAGCCCAGGTCAGGTTCGCAACAGACTTGGGACCAGAAATTGTGTCTGCAACTGGTGCTGCAAGTCAGGCTTGGCAAAAATCTTTGGATCGCCTCTTCAGGCCATTGGCAGTCATTCAGCTATTGCAGTGTTCTGCATAAACCTTCTTTTTTGGTGCTAGGGAAATTGGATTACCAGTGTGGGAGACTTGGTTGAGTTTAGCAACCCCAAACCTTCCAACATTTGGCTGTGTTGTGGACAAACCCAGCCTTCCCGTTGCTGCTTTCCTTTTACAGCCTTTTTTTACCCCCTTTTTAGTGTCATTTTCTGCTAATATTCACCATCCTATGCCAGGGGTTTCACTCCGGTTGTAATTGTTTTAACAACACACTCCCACTTCTTTTTATTCTTGCTTATTTTGTGCCTGGGCTCCATCAGGCAGGAGTCACCATGCCAAGGTGTCTGCCACAGTAATTGTCTGGGCTGCATTCCAGTTTTGGCTCCTATTTCTGGAAGCACTTTAAGAATCACAGTATCCACCGAGGAGTCTTCACAGCCAGATTGTACCCAGGGTTTTGAAGACCCGTGGTCCTACCTCAATGGCTACGGTTGGGTTGCAGCGATGCTCTGGTGAAGCTCCCTGGTTTGGGTCCCAGGGTTGTTAGGGGAGGTGGGTGTGTGGTTCTCAACGAGTGATTTCCCACTGCTGCTGTTGACCTTGTTCTTCTCTCGCTCCAGTGGTGAGCCAAGTGATGGTGATGAATTTTCTCACCAAGCTCTTGCCTTTGGAGAGCAGTGACTAGGATGTGTGTGGTCGTGGCATTTCTCAAATGTTCTTTTGCCCATTTTTATTTGCTTAGGGCAGATGTTGCTGGGGATTTCAAATTACTTTTTAAGACATTGGTTCATTTCAGTGGTGGTGCTTCTTTGGTCGATTTGGGTGGCACCATACGCAACCTCCAGCCTAATTCCCCCCTAGTGAGTCTTGGTCACACCAATGCAGAGAGCAGCAACAGCCCTTGAAGATGACCCAGGAGAGGAGAACCAGACAGGAGGGAGAGGGAATGTCCAAATTTCTTGTGTTTATGATGTAGAACATGAAAATTCTCTCATGCTATCAGGCAGGATCCATCTGGAGCCTTTTATTTAGAGAACTGTTTTGTTCCGGTCTTTGCTCCTGTTGCTTTTCATCGATGCCAGGTGAAAAGTATTCCTTTTTTTTGGGGAGATGTTCTTGAGATCCGTGCATGTCACGAAACTTCCCACTGCTTATTTGGCTTTTATCATAAAGGAAACTGCTCAGCAAGCCCTTGATCCATTATTTCAGAGCTTTATTCCTGATATTTCTCCAGTTCAGCACACAGAAATGTGCAAAATGTATAAAAATGTCCCTAAGGGCTTAAATAAAAAAAATCCAGGACCCTATTTTTGGAAGGAGTGGTTTTGTTGCACGGGAGAGGCTGATCCCAGAGGAAGCAAATCCATATAAAAGCAGTCCTTGTGAACTTTTCTCTTCTGTGCAACTCTTGTTTAGTCCAAATGCATTAGAGCTGCACACGTGTGCAGGTCCTCAGCTCTTCAGCAGGAAGGAGAAAAAGTGCCAATGGCAAGACTTATATGGAATAGTCTTTTTTGAACTCTATGTTCATGAGGTTGTGCTGAGGTTGTGCCTGAGACACCCCTCGGGATGAAGGGCTGGTTGCATCTGGTGCTGCATAGACCCGTGAGAAAGCCAAGCCTTGGAGAGCTTGGAAACTCATCTCCAGACACGTTAAAGATGTAGTTAATGGGCTGAGTTTTGCAGCAAGCTGTAGCATCTGTAAGGCCAAACAAGATACCAATGAATATTCCTTCCAACCCCGTTGGTCGTTAAGAGGGTGGGGAATTGTGCCATGAGCCAAGAACAAAGTTCGTTGCGTTGTCTTTACAAAACAGGAGCTTGATCTTTGTGGAAGAAATACGATCACAGCCTATCAAGGTTTTTGTTTTTTTTCCTTCCCAAGATACTTTGAACAAAATAATTGAGCAGGAAAACCTCTCAGGCCTTCATTTCTCAAAATATTAAAACCGTAATGTAAATTATCTTACGCCTGGAGCAAAGAACTTACAAAATGTCAGGGTTGTCATGGTTTTAAATACACAAGCAGTCAATCCTTTGTCAACTCATATTGGAATTTTAGTCAGCCAGAGAAATTGTTCCTTCACACAGACACACACGTATAGATACACACATGGGGCTTCTTTAGGAAAAGGTATGAACCTGGTCCTCGAAGGGTATTGCTGGCTTCCAGGAACATCTGTAAAAGGAGCCAGTTAATGTCTTCAGAGCAATCCACCTGGATGTGGGGAACGTATTTATGTAAAAAGCTTTGACTGTATAAAATGATTTGTGCTACCACATCCATTTATATTTTTGTCTTGGTGTAACTAATGGATACAGCAGCAGACCGTGGTGGAGGAACATAAAAGAAGCACAGACAGGCTTGATCCAAATAATAGATATTTAAGGAAAAAAAAATAAAAAATCCCAGTTGTGAGCAAATCTTTGAATACAAAACTTGTCTCGGGGTGGATTGTGATTCAAATCAGGCAAATAAAGGCATATCAACTTCTTCCTGAAGATCATAGAATCATAGAATGGTCAGAGTTGGAAGGGACCTTCAAGATCATCCAGTTCCAACCCCCCTGCCCTGAGCAGGGACACCTCCCACCAGAGCAGGTTGCTCCAAGCCCCATCCAGCCTGGCCTTGAAGATGGGATGAACCTGGAGATACAGTGCTGGGGCAGTAACGATCGATGTGAGAAGGGGCAGTGTGGTGTTGCTGCAGCCATTAGTAATTTATGGCTTCCCTGAGGAAAAAAAAAAACAAGGAAAATGGGATGAGCTGTGTCTGGGTTCAAGTGGGATGGTGGTTTCTGAGGGTTAGCCCTGGGGTAGCTCAAAGGGATCTTCCACTTCAGGCTGTTTCTGTAACTGCAGTAACTCTCAGGGGGGAATTTTTAAATGGCTGTATTTAATTTAACGCAGATTTACAGTCTCTACAAATATTTTATCCCTGCTGACAGAGACTTTTCCTAGGATCTGATTCATCAGTGTGTAGATAGATTTATTAGACGTGAAAGCATCCCTTACACAGCATGGGATGGTTTCCAGTTTGTTCATCATCTTTGCGGGTAATTTTTTGGGACTAAATATCTTCTCAAGTCCGAAACAAAGATGTGCACAAGCAACGTGGTGTGCACACAAGTCAGACCTTCATGGGCTCAGTGAGCCTCCCACCACACCAGGTTGCTCCAAGCCCCATCCAGCCTGGCCTTGAACCCCTCCAGGGATGGGGCAGCCACAGCTTCTCTGGGCAACCTGTTCCAGGGTCTCACCACCCTCACAGCGAAGAATTTCTTCCTAATATCTAATCTAGATCTTCCCTCTTCTAATTTAAATTTTGGGTTGTCTTGCTTGTGCTCAGCTTCTCATTGTATTAGCTTTTTTTGCTTCCAAACTGCAATATCACTAACATCTCACTGACCACATTTAAATGCCTTTGTTGTGTAGGGAACCAAGTAAAGCCGGTTTTTATTTACTTTTCTGTTGAAATTCTCTGATGAAATTCTGCTCTATGAGCTCCTCGTCTCTTGTCTGGCAGTGTATCTGTCACGGCAGTGTTTGGCTTTGTTTTGGGCTTATTTGTTTACAGTATCCCATCCACCTTCATCAAGGGTCTGATTCAATCTACCTTTCTTTGTGTTGCTGATTAAAAGGGAGCATAAGAGAGCGGGAGGCTGCAGCACATGATTTTGCCTGTGCAAAGTGGAGATTTTAGCAGAAAATTCAGTTCTACTCAAGCCCAACTACATCGATGTTTTCTTGGGCATCTCAGACAGATGCAGCTCTCCTTTGAGGTGTTGCACTCTTGACCCCGAAGGAAGCAGAGATGACTGGTTTAATTTAAAAGTCTGCCTTGAAATGTCTAATGTTCAAGGCCAGGTTGGATGGGGCTTTGAGCAATCTGGTGGTTGGGAGGTGTCCCTGGCCAGGGCAGAGGTCTTGGATCTAGATAGTCTTTAAGGTCCCTTCCATCTCTAACCATTCAGTGATTCTAAGGTAGCATAAGATCAATCCCATCCTGTGCCTCCACAGTGGGTTGTGTCCCAGCATCGTCTGGTCGCACTTTGCCCATGGCAGCTCCAGATCCACGGGGCCATTCCCACATCCAACCCAGCCTGTTGGTGCCTGCTCTGCTGACATGAGAAGCTCAAGCCTTTGTAGAATTGTATGGAATCACATCAGCCTTGGAAGCTGCAACGTAAATCTACCCCTTTGTCAAGCGCTGTGTGTGATGACAACACAAATCACTCAAGATTTTCTAAGCAGGATGATCCCAAGCAGGACAGTGCTGACCTGTGCCCAAGGCACCATTTGCTCCCCTGTGTTGTTGCATTATTGAGCCACTCGTAATTATTGTGTCAAAGAAAGCCAATTTGTACTTGGGCAGATTGACATCTGGTTTGAGGTGGCAGCATCTTTTCCTTCGGTAATTGAAATGATTGTTCTTCGTGTGCGTTGTCGGAAAAATGACATTCTTGCTGATATCACTGAAGTGACTTATATTCACTCTGGAGCTAAACAGATATTGTCAGGTCTGAGCTGACAAGTCGTTTTCTTCTTTCGGGAAGAAATCTCATTACCTCTGATGATGACAGACACTCTTGGAGGGCTGCCCCGGCGCGAGGGTGTCCTGCCACGCACCCGAGGGGTGCTAAGAGGGAGGTGAAGAGGTACTGGGTGGGCAGAGGTGAGTCCAAACCATTTCCTTGCTGGGAGGAAGCAGATGATTTAAAGGCTCCTAAGCACAAGTAACAGCAGCCTGTCCCCATAAATCGAATCCTGCTTTCTAACTGGGGGTGGGTGCAAACTGGAGAGTGAGGTGAAGGGTGTTTCTCTGCCCTAAGCTGGTGGCTTTGCTTGTTCCTGCATGTCAGCACCCAAGGAGCCCATCGTCCCTTACCTGTGGCGTCACCTCTGTTTGTGAACCCCACTTGGAGTGAGACTTTCCCTGGTTTGGGCACCCAGTGCCATGGTCCCCTTCAAAGCCATTAGAGAGGTCCCAGGAAGGGCTGTGGCATGGTGTGACCACAACCACATCTTCCTACACCACCCATCCTCCTTAGTCCATCCTTTGCCAGCTTTTATTGGTGAAACAACAATGTGGAAGAACAAACACAAGGTCTAGAGTCAAAGCCCTTGTCTAAGACTTTGTATTCCCTCATTGAAAAATCAGAGTATTTTAGCCTCAGTCTCTCAAGGAGGAAATTTGGAAATCTGTCAGACGCCTCTAATTACAATCAAGCTGCTATTTAAGGCATATTTTCTTTTGGTGTGTTGCTCACAAGATTTTATTGAAATGTCTACCAGAAATTGTTCTTTTTGTAGTTCTCCAATAGATTTGTTGTCTGTATGCTTTTTTCTGTGTTAAAAAAGTGTTTTTTTTCTCCCCAGATAAATCAGTCTATTTGCAAAATTTGTGAAGTGGAAAGAATTTAAGAAGTTTTGGCTCCTTCCTGCTATATTTATGTCCACGTATTGATGGAGAAAAGGGCAGTTCTGGTGGTTTTATCACATGGTGAAGTCAATCTCCAGGGGTTGAAATAGATATTGCTGAAAACAGTCTGGGCTTTTGAGTTTTCTAAAGAATCCAAAGCCCAGAGAATTACTTTAGATGGTACTCAGCCTGCTCGAATTTTTCCCTAATCCAGTCTTCCTAAATATTTGCACTCCTTTTATTAACACCGTTCGAGTGTCAGTCTGGTGTTTTAAGGAGCAATACGCTGGATTGTTGCAGTTGGTGTTCATTTCAAGGCTAGGAGGAAGAAAAAGAGAGTTAAAATATGATTAAAACAGTGCAGAGAGTTTCCTTTTTGCTTTAATTAAACCCCCCTCCAGGTTTTTCTACCGAAGTTAGCTGCGCATCTTCCTGCAGTTGTCGTTGGGAAGACTCTGCCTTTCTTTTCTAAAGTTGGATGTGTTAATTCTATAAATGTAAGTTACTGGAATGATCCCCTTTTGTCAATACAGGTGAGTACTGACATACCTGCCCCAGGCAGCTGGTGAGTGTTAGGAGTTCATTATTGACATATTTGTTCTAAAATATCAAAGCTTATTCTTAAACACACTGCTGAAAGTACAGGAAAAAAACCCAAAACCTCCTACGTGGCAAAATAATAAAAAATAGCACAATAATCTGCAGAAGGTTTGTAGTTTAATGGATTTAAAAGGAGGCAACTTGTCAGATGCTGCTGGTTGCTCTCGGGCCAATATTTATACTTCATTAGTCATTATTAAACGTTAGAGAAGAGAGCTGAGAACAGGGAGACAATTTGCCACTGGTGATGATTCCTGTGTTTCGATACCTGATGCGTTGCCAACAACAGACTTGCTCCTGCTCTGAAATGTGTAATAGAAACCCAGGAAAATAATATATGAGGACAAGGCTGGTAAGAGCAAAAGGGCCACGAGGTGCAGAGAGCTTTCAGTGTTATTACCGCCTTTCTTGCTTGAGAAGCAGTAAATCCAGGAGTAATGCTTTTTGGGCTGGGCTACTGAGGCTTCTTCACCATTTTCTCTCCTCTGAGACTCTCTTTGGGTATCACAGGGAATTAAGCATGTGAAAGCAGGGAAAAGTGCATCATCAGGGTGCCAAAATCATGTTTAGCACTTCAGTCAGAAAAGAGCAGGCTGTAAAGGGGAGAAAATGACAGCGAATAAGCTTGTGGAATAAACCAGTTATGTGTCATGTTCTGAGCAGGCTGGAAGTGTGGGCTGCTGGCTTTAGAAGCTGGGCTGCTTTTATTTTTATCATTAATTCATATTCTTTTACCTGGCACTGGAACACGCACATCACACAAAGAAAAGGACACATTGAGGGGGGGGGGAAATCTATATTCTTGTGATAACAGACCAAAAGAAAAAGAAACAGAAGTGTTGGTACTCTGGTTTCTTGATCTCTGTGATGATCACAAGCGAAGATCTGAGACAGCCCCCACCTGGATGTGCCCATATGGACGTGTATGTGGTGCCACCAGGAGAAAACCTCCTAAAGGGCTTTTGTTCCCAAACCACAGGTGTAGAATGGCTCTGAATCAGCCCACTGGGCAAGTAGAAATTGGTTTGGGGGGTTTGCTGTCTGGGAGGGGCTTGTTGTGGCCATAGTATGCTCTGCAGGTGTGGGTTTTCCCAGCTGGGTACATCTTCTTAAGGGCTTGGTGGCAGCTGGGTGGTGTTACCTGCCCCTGGTGGTTGCCGGGAGGGGGAAATTAGGTGTTTTTCTGGAGCAAGCAATACTTGCAGAGACTTTGCTGCATCTTGGGAAGCTTCAGAGATGCTGGGAACCAAGCCTAGAAGCAAGAATCTCTGCTGCAGAGAGACATGGTAGGAAAACATGGGACTTTTAAATCTTTTGCATTTCTGTTGTGGTTGACTCAGCTAATTAGTGCTGCTCTAAGTGTCACCTGCCCTTGCTTAAACTCTGATAAACTCACTTTCTGTTTTGGGATTCCTCATAGAGGGATGTTCTGGGTGTCTGTTTTAAAGCTGTGGTGGCCTTGAAGCTTCTGTAGGTGCCTGTGGGCTCTATGTGGAGATGTTTGATGCTGTGCTGAGGCAAGTGGGATTCAGGGGTTAAACCCTCCATCCCTTGGTGGTACCTCTGTGCTGCAGGAGCTGGTTTGGACTCAGACCTCTGGGTGTTGCTCTGTCCTTGCAGAAAGGACTAAAGACCCCATCTGGGATCAGGTTTTAATTGTGGCTGCCGAGCCTTGTTTTCCTTGAGCTGCTGTGTAATTTCAGAGCTTTGAAGGCAGGTTGGAGTCTGATTGTGATAAGAACTTTATTGTGTTTCTTTAAACCCATTAGTCTGGGGATCGTGATGTCTCGTGGCTATATATTGCAACAGCATCTTTATTGGGAATTGCTTAAACTCAAGTTTTTGCAAGTTGTCTGAAAGCTTCTTTTTAAGTGTTACTCAAAGCAGAAGTACAAGATATCAGTGTGCAGGTTAAAAATGGGCAAGTGTAATACTATGTTGAATATGCTGTATCTTGTGGAAAAGAGATTTGAGATGCACGTTTGAGAGGATCTGTTTTTCTAGGCTATGCATTTTATATCCTCTCGTAATGGAGGGCTGCAGTATCAGGCTTGAATAAGAACATAGATTTCCTGGCCAAACAAATCTCAGCAATTTTTCTCAACACTGTTGTTTATCTGAGGATGAGATAAAATTAAACCCTCAATTCTTATGTGAGCTTTCTGTATCTCTTCAGCTATATCTCTTCAGAATTTTGGAACTGCCTAGAACCAAAATTCCCTCATGTGGCAGGAGCTCCCCTTTTACTGGGAAGCGCTGTTTGTTTTCAGCATTTCTTTGGCTACCAGAGCCTATGCCTTGACCTGAAGATGTTCTGGCTTTTTGTTCTTGTTAGTGTTGGTTCCTGCCTAAGCCTCCTTTTAAATCTTTTCATCTTGCCAGTCCCAGAGTGCTTGATAAAGGACATCAGGCAAGACATATGGATGACAAGGAGGCAACTAGAGACAGCCAACACGACTTAGGTGGCAACATGGTAGATCTGATGGCCTTCTACAACAGAGTGACTGTGTTGGTGGACATGGATATGAGTGTTTGAACATCGTTAGCAGCCCCCCAAACTTACTTGTTGCCAGAATAAAGATATGAGGGTTTGATTTCTGGTCTAATGCAATCCCATGTAAAATATTCTCAAAACCAGCCCCTCAGTTTACATGGAAAACGTGTTATACAGAACAGCAAGAACAAAAGTTGGCCATTGGGTAGCATTTATGGCCAAGTTGCACTTTGAAGAGTAGGCTTTTTGTATCGTGTGGCTAAGGGCCAAAGTGTGCCCCCCTAGGGCATCTAGTGGACCCACTAGGCCATCCAGGAAGGATACTGACCAGTAGGGATTTACTGCAGCTGGATTCTTTTGCTGGGATAACACTGGAAATATTACTGGGTAACGAGGGGAAGGTATGTTAGAGAGATGGTGATAGCAAAGGCGAGAAAAGTTTATAAGGAACCTGCACAGAATGAGTTTCTCTGCAGTTAGGTCTGTAGGGAAGGCGTTTGTTTGCAGCACAGCAAGTGGAAGTCCCCTGTGACAGATCAAGGAGCAGAACACAGCTTGGTCACCAGAACCCTACACCAGATGGGAAGAATGCTGCCTGGAGGACTTCACCTGATTTCACCCTGTTTTTGAGGTGTTTTCTCTACAACTTGGTTGCAGATGTGGGTCTGGGTCAGCGAACCTGGGAAAGGGAGAGGGGGAAACAGCTGTTTTTGGGGTGAAGCAGCCATCTCTTGTGCTAATTCCTCTTCTTCATAGGTATGGCTCCAGAAATACCTTTATCACGTGGCTTTCCCTGTACTTGAGCTTAACTTCTTGTTTGGCTGGATAAGATTTGAGGCTATAAGTGTGAGATTATAAAATCGCTTGGCCTTGGAGATATTTCCCATGCCAGAGTCAGCAGCTTACCCAAATCCTCTTTGGAGATCAACTGTAACTACTCTCCCTCCACTCCACGGTGGGTATTTGTGCGAGTCTTTATTTCGTGTTACGATAACAACCTCGCCGCACAAACCCCCGGTGTTTTATCAGCTGTACTTCTCAAATGGATGCTTTCTTTACGAAGGCTCCAGTGTTTTGTGGGAGATACGAAGTGCTTTTTCTTCTTTCCTTCTTTTTTTTTTCTTTATGTGTGTGTGTATTTGTGTTTTCTTCCCAGATCAAAGGTCTGCTAATGCAGCAGATCGCCACCAGCAGCAGGCTGCTCTATTATACATGCCATCCTCCTATGCTCTCAGCATGCTCCTTTCAGAAGTACTCTTCAATCCTATGAAACAAGGGCACTTGTTGCTTCCTAAAGTGAACCCTTACTCTTGCATCAGCTGCACGTTTGAAATAGTTGCGTGCTGTATCTGCCTATGGTTTGATGTATGGAGGGGGGTGTGTGTATGTTTCTTTATTGTGGGTGGCATTTTAAATAGCCTGAGTAGCTCTCGGGCTGAGCAGAGCAGCTTCAGCTTCCTCACACCTCAGCGCTATGGCTGGGAATGGATGTTGGAGAAAGGATGGGATAAATGGGTGTTTCGTGACCACTTTGGGTTTGTAGATAATCCCACTCTCCTCTGGATGCGTTCTCCCATCCTGTCTCATGTTGCAGAGCCTTATCTGACCCATTGAGTGTCACAGAATCACAGAATGGTTAGAGTTGGAAGGGACCTTAAAGATCATCCAGTTCCAACTCCCCTTCCCTGGGCAGGGACACCTCCCACCAGCCCAGGTTGCTCCAAGCTCCATCCAGCCTGGCCTTGAACCCCTCCAGGGATGGGGCAGCCGCAGTTTCTCTGGGCAACCTGTTCAAGGGTCTCACCACCCTCACTCCAAAGAAGTTCTTCCTGAGATCCAATCTAAATCTCCACTCTTCCAATTTAAAACCATCCCACCTTGGCCTGTCCCTCCACTCCCTGACCAAGAGTCCCTCTCCAGCTCTCCTGGAGCTCCCTTCAGATCCTGGAAGGCTGCTCCAAGGTCTCCCCAGAGCCTTCTCTTCTCCAGGCTGAACACACCCAGCTCTCTCAGCCTGTCTTCATAGCAGAGGTGTCATGCTAAACAAAGATCTGGGTTGTACTGGGGTCAACTGAGATCTGTTTCATGAGAAACTCAAGACACAGCTGTGGCTATAAGGGTTTCCACTAGTTCTCCGTGGATTCATGAGGATGGTTGATTTCTCATTGACTGAGTGGGAGATAATGGAAACTTAAAATTCCAGACCGAAGGTGTGTGGAAGCAGAGGTACAGCTTTGTGCAAGGTGTTTGAAGGGGAGAGGGGAGTTCTGAAATGTAGCTGCTTTGCCAATAGAAATTAAAACGGAAAGCTAAAAGACTTTACAGAAATGGGGAAAAACAACCCCTTATCAGTGAAAAATGTTTGGTGTATGCTATGTCTTTCATCACTGATCCATTTTTCAAATGTCTTTTTATGAAATGTTTCTTTTATACAGGCCACTTAAAACTGAGAAATCAGAAGATGAGAAACTGGTTCTTTTGAAGGTGATATTTTGAGTTTTCCCTTTGTAGAGCAAAATGCAATTAATATTGGACTGATTCTGTCTCTGGGGGCAGGGAAGGGGAGGAACAAGTATTTTCTGCAGGGGAAAGGCTTCAGATGAACTTTTTCTGCCCAGCAACACATCAGAGGGACAGATCCCTCTCTGAGGGAGGATGCTGATGGCAGGGGGGGTTGGACCGCAACTGGACATGCCACCGGAGCCAGGTGGGCTGGCACCCAGTGTGGCACAGTGATCTGTTGTATTTTGCAGTGCTTGGCAGAAATGCTGCTGGCCCTCAGAATCAGAAAAGATGCTTTAGGTGGGTGCTGGAAGATGGGGTCCATCTGCTTCTTGGGTCATTTCCCCCTCCAAAAAAAGGTTTGGGGAAAAATTTCATCCACATCTCTGGTTTGAAACTTCTATTTTGCAACAAAATTTTTTGAGGGAAGATTTAGATTGGATATTAGGAAGAAGTTCTTTCCTGTGAGGGTGGTGAGGCACTGGAACAGGTTGCCCAGGGAAGTTGTTGATGCCCCATCCCTGGAAGTGTTTAAGGCCAGGCTGGATGGGGCTTGGAGCAACCTGCTCTAGGGAGAGGTGTCCCTGCCCAGGGCAGGGGGGTTGGAACTTGATGATCTCTGAGGTCCCTTCCAACTCTGACCATTCTATGATTCTATGAAAATTTGCATGGAAGGTGCATGGTAAAACCCCAATGGAGCTGGAGGTAGCTCTGCCTCGCTGAGAAGCAGAGGCTTGGTTGCAAGCTTTGAAGGGAAGCAAGAAGAATAAGTAGACCACATGGCAGTAAGTTAATTAGATGTAGTGCTCCCCGAGTACATCAGTGCCCCGTCGATGGCATTGGCTGTGTGATACCATCAACAATTTCTGTTCTTTCAATACTGAGATGAGCTGGTACCGGCTAGGATGGACTGAGCTGCACTGCTGTTGGAGAAATGCATTGAGAGAGCAAGCAGAGGGGGCAATAAATTATATCAGTAGGCTTCCACCAGTGGCTGTGCGCTATTAAGCCGCTAATTTTTGGTCAGACTTGGTAAGAGGACGGTGGTGCTGACTGCTGCGTTCCTGCATTTCCAACTAAAGCACTTCCCATTAACAGAGATGAAGATATAGTGACTTGAACTGGAAGGATAAGTGTCTCCTGCTCGTTTAATTGGGTCCTTGCTCCCCCTCAGGCGACCTGCTCTGCTCTGGAGGGGGATTATTGCCTCTGCTTGGTTCCTTATGACTTCCTAATTCCCGAAGAATGCACGGTCACCCTAATTGCAACGTGTAGTGGAGCACCTCCTCTTTTTGCCTAGATCCAGCTAGAGCATCAGGCAGTGTTTCTCATGCAGTCTTGTAGCGATGATCTCTAATTATTGCCCTACTCAGCTGTAAAAATGGGTGTTTTGCTTTGTTCTGTTGGAGAAGGGACTTAATTACGGAGCTGGGAATGTTGTGCTCACAAGTGCCAGCGCGTCCTCCGTGACAATGAGGGGTTCATTAGGAAAAGCTGCTCTGTGGCCCAGGCAACGTTCCCTCTCCTCTGCCTCTGCATTAAGTCGTTGAGCAACAGAGACGTTACCCTATTATGAAAAGCAAAACTTAGGAACTGACTCCAGATTCACGTGCACGGATGGCTCAGAATTCAGCAAACAAGCTCAGCCTTGGCAGGCTTATAATCTGATACGCGCTCTTTGTCAACTCATTTAATATGTGATTATGATTATCAGCTCTAATAATAATGACCAAAGAAGTAATTAACGAGACTGAGCTTGGCAGAGGCTTAAGAGGGAAACACTATGCGGGCAAACAGTCTTTAAAATTAAAATTATCTTGCTCTAATTTCTCTTCAGTGGTGGTTAAACGAAGTGTTTGGGAGGTGGTATGTTAAGCTGGAATGCTGTGACTCATTCCAAGGCTTGTGTTCTATCTGTAAGTGTGGTGGGACAGTGGCTTCAAACTGAAATGAAGGCTACGGGAAAAAAAACCCCAAACAATCTTTGTAGCTCCTCTGATTTTTGGTGACCAGCTTCAAATGGATAACTGGCCATCAAAAGTTTGGGCAGAGATTTCTGTTTATGGTACCTCTCTGGGTTGTAGATGGTGACAGCTTCAGTTGGGAGAGCTGGAACAAGGTTTAGGGGAGGAGGATGCTCAGCTTTCTCTGCCGTGAGGTTCTGGTACCTGTCCTTTTAAAACCTGGGCTCTTTTTTTTTAGAATCACAGAGTGGTTAGAGTTGGAAAGGACCTTAAAGATCATCCAGTTCCAATCCCCACTGCCCTGGGGGGTGTTTTTGACATAAAACGTTTTGTCAGAGCACTTCTCTGGTCTTGTAGTGGTCTATGTCAAGTCCATGGGGACACGCCTGCCTCCAGGGGAATGACAGCATCTCGTTAGTGGATAGTGTGGCTGATCCCAGTCTCAGGCAGGAGATTCCCACCCTGACTGCAGAAAAGCAGAGGGTGGGACTGTGACTTGAGAAACAACTACAATAACAAAAATCCCTCTGACCTGCTACCAGCATCTCCTTGGGTTGGCTCTTCTCACCACTCCAGCGGGGCTCTGGACAGCTTGATTGAGAGCTGAGTCCTGTCAAAGAACTTGCCACAGCTTGGGTGATTAGTGGGAATCTGGAAGATCTGTGTGTTTTACTGGCAGGAACAGATTTCCTGATACCTACTGCTTAGATTTGGGCTAAAAATACATTATAACATCAGGCACCCACGTGTTGTTTGACACTTACCCGTTTTGGACCCAGCCACCTCCTGGCAGTAGATACATAAGAAGGTGGTGGGATGGTGCTCCCCTCCTTCCTGGCACTGGTGTGTTAAAGGATAACAGCCCAGGGCTGAGAGAGAGGGCTCCAACAGCACAATAAAAATAAGCAATAATGCAAAAATGCTAAACCATCTCCAAGATGGAGAGCTGAGCTCTGTGAAGAGGTGATGGTTGGAAAGCAAAGCTGCTTTCTGAGCTTTGCAACCCAAAGCAGACCAAATTATCACAATTTCTCATCAGCCTCCTATTAGAACAGAGCCGAGAGGTGCTTAAAAACCACTCATTTATGTGTTTTTAAAGAAAATATTTTAAAACATTATTTGTAGTGCTTTTGGGCTTGCCGGGGCCTGCTGGAGAGTGATGTGTCCTTCTGACAACGGAGCTCTGATGGCATATCCCCCCCCACCCCAATTCATCATTCCCAAATTGCATCTTGATGATGTATTAGGCTAATACATCATGGGAAAAGCAGCCTGCTGATCACTAGAGCTTTAATGATGTATTTGTGTGAACCCTGACCAAAAGGTCACCCTTCCCTTGATATATCGCTGAACAGCGTGACCGCCCTTTGCTGTCGACAACACACTTCTTGCCACAAGGAACATGGATTTCCCAGTGCGAAGTGGAGACAGGAGATGCCTCCTTGGTGACCTGGGGACAAACTTGAGAATAAAGCTGCTCTGAAGTTCACCTGTTGGCAAGCTGATTTGGGGACTCCTACCAGCTGAAATGGGCTTTAAATGCTGCGTGTGTTGGCCTGAGCTGGGTGTAAGACACTGGATAATAACTAGCGTAAAGGCTGATTTTTTTTTTTTTTCTTGTGGCCTGGAAAACAACAAAGAGAACTCTGTTAATCTTGTGCTGACGTGCTCGGTGGTCTTTCTCCCAGAAGGTATAGAAGATGTTCAGTACTGCAGAATATTTAATTCAATATGTTAAAAGGGCTTTCTCTGTGTTATTCTGGTGGTGTTTTTCTCCTATGGAAGGAAGGACGGGGGATGTATCTCATAATCTTTAACTCTGAGTATCTAGAAGCTCAGACCATGATCATTTTGCTAGGAGAGGAGCATCTTCAATGTCCTCTGTGAAAAATCTTGATTACAGAGCAGTCTTGGTTTTGCTACTACTGCAGAACTATGCTTTGGATTTAGCAGTTTTTATTGCTACGTGGGAAAGTCTCTATGGTGAGCAAGAAACGAGACCAGTAGAAGACCTTTCTCTGCAGAAGGAAGACTATGGGATTTTTCTGTTCCAACTTTGGTGTAATAGAGGAGGGCTATACTTCCAAATTGTGTATCTCACGTTATCTCACTTGTCATGAGTTGTGGGAAGCTGGGTGGTCGTGCCAGTGCTCCAGCAGGATTAGGTTTGGAAGATGCTTTGGATTCAGCCCTGTCTCTTACCTCTGCCATGGGTTGCTCCTTAGGATAACCCACGATCCAGCAGTCATTGCCAGTGGTTGTCCCACAGCTGGCAGAGAGCATCCCTGAGCATCTGATGAGCAAAGTGTGTCACATCTGGACAACGAGGGGTCTTGGGCCACCCATCCAACATCAGGACCATCAGCCAGGTGATGGGGATGTCCTTTGGGGTTATACAGAGTATTTGCCCTGGATTCAGCTGTTCCATTATCAGACTTTCCACTTTAAAAGTGTAGCTGCTGGCCTTGCAAGCCCCACCGGTTTTCCATTCCAGGAAAAATTTTTTAGCTTTTGGAAAGAATCTTCTTAACTCTTTGCTACCTGGGAGCTCGCAGCAGAGAGGATTTTCTTGTAGGCTCCAGGCCAGGTAGTAATGTCTCCGTAAAATAGAAGCAACGGCAGCAGCAGTGGTGTGAAATCTTTCTTATTTGATTTTGATTGAGTGCACTGTTGGTGAGGCACTACAATGCCCACAGTCAGATCTATATTTCAACATTTCTGGAGAGTTCATGCCCCCACCTCCTGTCGTGTGCTGTAAATAACCTCGTTTGAGAGCGACGGCGCTTCTCATTTCTCATCCTTTGCCTCTCCCTGGGTGGGAATCTGTGTATGGCTCTGCACGGAGCTCTCTGCTCTGTTCTGAGCTGGTCCTGGAAAAAAACTTGAGAAGGGGATGAAATGACACATATGGACTTAAAAAAGAGAAGTGTATGCAGATCCCTCCTCTGGGAGGCTGCTCTGCCTGCTCCTGCTTGAGCAAGGGGTTGACGAGGTGATCCCAAGTTGTCCCTTCTCACCTCAGTGGAAAAAAAAGGCAAAACCTTCTCAAAACCTTTATCTACAAAACCCCCTTTGTTACTGTTGTCTTCTAATCTGTTTTCTGTAGGCTTCATCAGCAAAGTTTGTATGTATGTTAATATTTTTTTTCCTCTCTTGGTAGAAACTCTCTTTTTTTTTCCTTCTCCATTGGATGAGGTCTGTGGGTTGAGTAGCCTGCGACTGAGATGAGCAACAGTTAACAGGGTTAACCTGTGCTTGAGCCCAGAACAAAGCAAGGAGGGAGCAGATCAGCTGCCACTGAGTAATTCAAATTCCTAAGAAAGACAGGAGATAAAGAAAAGAGTGTAACAGCTGGGTGATGAGTAAGCAGAGGCATTACCAGCCTTGGAGGAAGAACTGGGAGGTGTATTATAGGGGAACCTTCTCTTGGAGCAAACTTGGGTCAAAACTACCCCTTCACTGGAGCATCTGCAGGTTCCCAAAACAGCAGGTTGTCAAGATCATGCTTCTGGGGACTGTCTGCCCTTCCTACTGCTGTACAGCCCAATGTGTATCACAGAAAGCTTCTCTTAGAAGATGATTTGCCTTCCCCATGCTGGCTGATGGTGGTTGCCTGAGGCTTGGACCCAGCCCTGTGATGGCAGAGCTGAAAGAAAACTGCTCCTGATGTTGGGATGGGCTTTTGAAGGTCACTGCTTAGCTTAGGAGAGGCACTGAGTGTTTTAAATCATGCATTCACAGCAGATGCTAACATTTCTACGCTGTCTTAATCACTGAAGTTTTCTGTATTTGTATATATTCCCTTTGGCTTTCTCACACCCCTTGGGTTTCCAAAGTCTAGCATCAACCCAGCTGTTTAAACCTGTTTTAATGCTAAGGCTGATATTATAGTCCAGTTGCTTCTCCTGGTAGGTGGCCAAGAAACTAATTCGTGGGAGGTGGGAAGAAGTTAGTCCCTGCACAGGCTTGACAGAAGGACCTGGCTTGACTTGTGAGGAAACACAAGGGGGACTGCAAGTTCAGTGCATCCACACCTCACTGCAAAGTGGTGACAAGAAGTTTCAGGACAATAAAATAGCATTTTGTTTTCTGAACACTCTAGGAAGTTCAGTGGAGCATCAAAGCCTCTGCATTGTGACCTCTAGAACTGGGTCAGTTTCTGTTGTGGTGATAACATCTGGCTCTCTGGAAGTCATCACCTCTGAAGGACTGAGGATCACTTGGACAATCTCATCCAGATGTGGTCAGAAGACCACCTCTGTCATGCACTTGTGCCCCCAAAAAGATTCCAGAAACAAGAAGTTCAGCTACTGCATGATATCAAGCATATTTAAAGCAATAGAAGATTAATTGTTTCTGGAAATGACAATGGCTGAAGCTTGTAGGTCATGTAGGACCTAGGAAAAGTGGGCATGGTCAATGCTTCTGTCCAAGACAGCTACTGGGGGCTCTGTTCCTTCTCATTTCCAACTAACAGACTCTGAAGTATTTCCCTTGTGAACTGAATTCTCCAAAGCACCCTCACATTGTTCAATAAAAAACAGATAAGGTAGAAAGTTGAATAAAAGTCTTTGGGATGTGCTTCCTTGTGGTGGCCAAGAACAAGGGGGGAAAAAAAAATGAGTGAAGTCCCTGTAATTTTGGATTTGAGTTTTTTTTTTAAGTTTAATTTTTTGGATTTAAGTAGGAAATCAAGGCTTGAAGCTCAAAATCTGCAGCATGTGGTAGCATATCTTACACTACAATGTCATGGCAGGCTAATTGCTGATAATCACTATAAACCAGCAATGATGGATGGGCCAGACAGAAGGGATGGAGCCACTGACCTTGGGGCGTTCGAAGGTAAAAAGACTCAGGGGCTCAATTATCCCTTTCCCTGCGCTCCCTCTGGTACCTGAGCACTTGCTGGTGCCACTGTAAATTAAGGCAGGATTTGGCTCTCTTTCTCAAAGCAGATCTTCATGCATTTTTGGGCTGTCTACAGGGAGTCTCGGTGGTTGGCGCGTGTCGGTAGCCTACAGCTCAGCAGAATGAACCCATCATCACAAACCTGAAGAGCACAGGACTGCCCTAGTCCTCTCATGATGCAAAATATGCCAATACTGTGTGGAATTGGGAAATAAAAGGGGATCAATCAAGATATTCCTATATCAGTCAACTAACCACTGTCCTTTCTGGACATGTGAAGGTTACAGTCACTGTCACTGCTTCAGGTGTATTAGTTTGGTGTTTAGTGGCCATTCCATAGATGTAGTAACAGTATTCAATGTGTCTGGAGGGGAAAAAAATTGGGGTTTTTTTGTAGATATGCAGTCCCCAAAGTGGATTATTGACAAGAAAATATCAAAGGGATAAAAATAACTCCGTATCTTCTAACTACTTTGTAGTAATCGAACATCCATGGAAAAAAAAAGTGTGCTCAGCACCCGTTCCAGTTTTCATCAGTATCTTTCTGTATGAATTCTTGGATATTTGTGCCAGCAAGAGTCCCAGGAATATTCATAACCCAAAATCTGTGACCTGTGTCACTGAGATCAGCCGGCGTGTTGATTTGCTCGGCTGCTTCCATGGCAGGAATCCCGCTGATAGGAAAGGATAACGGAGGGGAGAGGGGAGGAAGTTAAGATTCGGCATCTTGTCCTGAAAAGTGATGCCTCTTAATTTTGAGAATTCAAGTTGACAAATGGATCTGTACTGCAAGAGCTGTTGTGATTGCTTCTGAAATGCTTTCCCAGAGCGTACCGCACCTGCTAAGTGAAAGCCTCCTGGAGTACAGTTTTATCTAATTGTGACGAGGCTGATTATGAAATGCATCCATTACTTAGATTGCCTGAGTCCTGTCAAAATAGGGATCCATTATGCCGGGAATGATACATGCGCCAGATACTGCTATTTTAGCAAGCTCATTAGGAAACACCAACAGATGAGAGGTAGAGGGGAAGGGGAAATACAATGTGAGCGCATATAGGGCCCATGCTTAGATGTCTTTGCTGTGTGGTACAACTTTGCTGGTGCTCTAATTAAAGTCCCCCCAAACCAGAACTTGAGTAAGAAATGCGTTTATTAATTTTTCACATAGTGTTTTTTCGCATCTCTAAATGTTAAATGCCAGGTTTCCTGGTAAAGACAACGTGAAAATCTAAATGTTCCTTGTTGGAGCATATGTTACTTTACAGCTTCTAGAACAACATGCTCCAGGAAGGGACAAGTACCTTCCTGACTGGAAAAAAAAATAAAAATAGTTCCTAAGATAGTATTTGAAAGGCAGTTCACAAAATCTATGTATTAGAGACCAAAACAAAACCAACAACCACTTGCTTGCATTCTTTTTCAAGTGTGTGCTTAGTTCATAGAATCACAGAATGGTCAGAGTTGGAAGGGACCTTAAAGATCATCAAGTTCCAACCCCCTGCCCTGGGCAGGGACACCTCCCACCAGAGCAGGTTGCACCAAGCCCCATCCAGCCTGGCCTTGTACACTTCCAGGGATGGGGCATCAACAACTTCCCTGGGCAACCTGTTCCAGTGCCTCACCACCCTCACAGGAAAGAACTTCTTCCTAAGATCTCGTCTAAATCTCCCCTCTTCCAATTTAAACCCATTCCCCCTCGTCCTGTCACTAGACTTCCTGACCAAGAGTCCCTCTCCAGCTCTCCTGGAGCTCCCTTCAGATCCTGGAAGGCCGCTATCAGGTCTCCCCGGAGCCTTCTCTTCTCCAGTTCTGACACTCTTGAAATAAATATAGGTTAAAACAGTGGCTGCCATACACAGAATGCCATAATCGTTATGAACTTGATGGATAAGAAAATTGTGGTTGAGCTGTGAATTCAGGAAAAACTTGGTTGGGACTAAACAATTTAACACGGATGGGCAGGTAGGAGGAAACAGCAAACTGTGTGGGTCTGAAGTTTCCTTGTGTCATTGGCCATGACTTCAAAGGGAGCACAGGAGAGCACCGAGCCCACCTCGGAGATTGCCCTGCTTCTTATCAGGCTCAGTGTCAAATAAACATCGGGAAGATTTAAAGCCTCAGCAATAAGGCTCCGATTGGAAATGCCTTTCCATTAGGCATTTATAGCAAGGTGATATTGCCCGTTAACCAAACGGGGTTTAAAACACTCGAGCCCTCCTGAGATGCAATTCTCCTGGTCTCATACTAATTTCCATTGATCACTTTTATGACACAATCATCGTCTGGGTGAGATGCGGCTTTTGCTGCAAACTCGAGGCCGCCGTAATTTGGGAATATAATAACCCCTGAATTCCTAATGAGCCAGCCTGAGGGTCTCCAGGCGTTTAAAACCAGCCTGGGCACGGGTTGTTTGTCAAACCTTCTTGGCTGTAAGGAGTATTTGCTGCCTTCAGGGTTTTTTTTGGCTGCAAAATGTTTCTGGGCTCTGATATTGAGGAGAACTGCGTTCCTGGTGATGGGATCAGGCTTTTCCCATGGGAAAAATGGGGATAGAGATGGCATGAACGCAGCTGCAGCTGAAAGGGCGTTCTGTTTTTTGTCTCTCCTGGGAAGAGATTTGATTTGAACGATAAACAACAGTTGTATATCAAATATCATAGTCAAAGTGGGAGAAGATTTAAATCCTGGAGTGGTTATGATAGTTTTACTGGGACACAGGCAAAGGTCAGGCAGTTGTCCTCTATAAACTGGCTGTAACTGAGGATATTAGTAGAAATACTAGTGGGAAAGCCAGCTTTACTGGTAGCTTTGAAGAGGTTTGAGTCCACATACCTGACTGGGAGCACTTAACTCTCCCTTTTTGTGTATACAGATAAAATTTGGATGGCAGCTGGAGTGATAGAAAAGCTACCCTCCGTAATGGACACCATCATTCCTTGTAACAGTCCTAAATTTTAAATGCCACTGCTCACTTCTGACTGTGTCTGGTGTAATGAGGATAAGAAACGCACCCGTGAAGGTTCCTTTGCTGTCACCCTTCCAGGCATAAATATGCGATGTGAACTTTTACCAGCTGGAATGGTTGTTCTGGTGAGTCATTAAATTTCCTTTCTCTGGAGCTATCAAAATCAACAAATAAATATATATAAAAAAATAAATAGTCCTCTCTGGCCCCAGTGAATGAGTGACAGCTTCTCCTCCTGGATGCCAGTCAGAGGAGAAGCAAAAGGCCATGTCCTCTGCTGGTGGCTTCTGGCAGAGCTCCATGGGCTCCACACCAAGCCGTGGTGACGGAACGTCTGGCCCGGTGGCTGTGGAAAGTTTGACACTGGGTGGGTTCGGAGGCGACAGCTGAATAATCCTTCAGGAAGGTGCCAGGGAGAAAAGCACACGGTGTATTCAAAAACCATCTTTCCCTTAATTAGTGCTTCAAGTGATGCCAGGGTGTACGACGCGTGTCCCGTTCTTTAGGATTAATGAGCAGCTACCCGTACGTTTATACCACTTACAGCTTGGCAAACGTACAGCAAAATGAAAACAATTAGGCAAAAAATACAGCTTAAAACAGCGATATTTGCAAAAAAAAGAAAAAAAAAAAGATAATTGGTTACATGCAGCCCAAGGTGGAGGTATTACATGGCTGGTTTTAATCAGTTCATACACGTGTTCTCGCTCTTGATGCATCTATGGGACTATTTTTGCTGTGGCCATGACTAATTACACACGCCAGTCATGCGTTGCTTTTGGTTATAAACAAGTGAGAGCAAGAAAATGCTGATGGAGAGTTCAGCCTGAAGTTTCCCAGGGGCTCTGAGTTTGTCAAATTAGCAGGACAGAAGTATCTGCTCTTGTGTTAAGAGTTGCTGGAGCCTTCTACTTCTCTCCTCTGCAGCGTCTTCTTCACTTCAGTGGGCATCTTCATGGGCCAGGTACTCACATCTTTATTTTTCACCTGCTGTGCTCTGTTTTGCTCCCCCTGGGTTTGCTGTTTGTTTCCCCTGCTTAAGTTTTGGATCTAGGGCTGCTTAATACAGAAGTTCGTGCCTAGTATCTGAATTGAAAATATTATTGGTGCATGTGTCCATATGTGTGTGTGTGTGTGGTTGGTTTCTTCTTTTTTTTTCCCCTTGCAATATCAAGATTTTAAGCAAAAAATTGATCAGCAAAGAGTGACAGGATGGAATCCACTTGATATCTTTCTGAACAGGGCGGGTTTGCTGCAATAAGGTCTGAGATTGTGAGCAGTGACTGGTGTATGTGTGCAGCACCACTGGTTGATACATGCCAGTGAGCTCAGGATCAGAACTTGCTTGAGTTTTGGGGGTTTTTTTATCCCCGAAAAGGTGGAATACATCAAGATTGCTTTCAGTTCCAAGGTAATATATACCTTTTTCCTTTAAAAAAAACTTGGGGGGGAAAAAAACCCCAAGCAAACTCAACATTTTTCACCTAATCCTTCCATAGAGCAGATAAACTAGTGCTTCGTTTTTGGGTAAATTTAGAAATATTAATAAAGGATTAAGAATAAGCAACTCGATGTTAGGAAGTGGCAAAAGGACAAATCCTTACCTGCTGTGTTTTACCAGTAGGAGCTTTTCACCCAGATGTTAGGACCATAGAATGGTTTAGGTTGGAAGGGACCTTGAAGACCATCTCACTCCAACCCCCTGCCCTGGATCTGGGACTGGTGTTTATGGTGACTGTTATCACCACCTTCATGTTGGAAGGATGTGAGTCCTTCTATTACTTTTCATTTTGATCTGAAAGTGTCTACTAAATCTTTACCGACGCGTTTTAGTAAATTCAAGTTCGATTTTCTAATAATTTCTAACCGCATCCTTTGGCAAATTGTCTTCTCTCCAGTTCTCCTACTTCTAGTTAGCAAGTGAGCAAATAATAATAATTTAATTTCAAAGAGTCACTAAGCATAGAGAAATCATGATCTGATTAATCTAAACTATTCAGTGCTGTGGGAACCTTTTTTCCCCGCGTTGAATGCAAATCCTTGGTAAGACGGAGTTGGAATGCTTGAATGGATCTGGAAATCACAAAATAAGAGTACGCACAGGCAAAACAATTACACGCCTGTGGATTGAAACCTTTTCCCTCCCTGATGAATAAACACACGATTCAAGACAAAAGAGGGAAGGCACTACCAGTTTAGCTTTTCAGCTAGGTCTCTCTTCCCAAGAAAGATGTTGCTTTGTGCTGCCTGAGAATATGAGGGAAGGAGGGAACGCATGCGAAATCTTCTTGAGCTTTCCCCTCAGTCCCACAATATGTCTCCATCTTCATTGTGGGAGCACAAGGGATTCACACTCGAGTCTTGTGTTTGGGGGTCTGTGCGTTGAAAAACTGCTGGAAAACTTCCCTTTGGTCTGCCAGGCCTCAAGTTTGTCATGGGTTGTCCTCCTTGTTCTGTGCTTTGTGTCACTTGGGTTTTTTGAACACTGGAGCTTTACAGGGAAGAGTGGTGAAGCAGTGCAAGATGTGAAGAGGGGTAGGTGAAGGAGCTTGTATGTACGTACACATCTATATGTGAAGTGGGAAACGTGAGGACAAGAGGAAATGAGCACAAACTCATACATAAGAAGTTCTGTCTAAACATGAGGAGAAACTTCTTCACTTTGAGGGTGCCAGAGCCATGGAAGAGGCTGCCCAGAGAGGTGGTGGAGTGTCTGTCACTGGAGACATCCAAACCCCACCTGGACACATTCCTGTGGGACCTGCTCTGGGTGGATCTGCTTTGGCAGGGGGTTGGACTAGATGATCTCCAGAGGTTCCTTTCAACCCCTTGTGATGTAGAGACTCTCCACCTGTGATAATAGGTTAGAAGAGGACCAGGTTGTGGGATGTCGCAAGGGAAGGGACAAAGAAACTAGGTGGTATCAACCAATGTTCAGAAGAATGCAATGGCTGAAAGCATGATGGTACCAAGAGCAGATGCTCCATGCTTGAAGGAAATCCTGCTCACCACTGGCTTCCCTCAAACCTGGGAGCTTGCCCTCAGTGCTTGGCATAGCTCAGGCAGGGCTGGTGGTGGCACTAATTAGGGCGGTGTGTTTTATGAAGGTACTGCTAAGCAGGGTTATTTATACCATCGTACTTCTCACTTTATCGCTTGCCAAGTTCAGAGCATCCTCCTTTTGGATAATGAAGCTCAATGTTTTTGTACCTTGTGAAGTCCCATTATTCCGTGAAGACACCGGTGTCGGTGAGGTACGAGGAGCTGACACTTTTATTCATTGACTGCTGCTAAATACTCACATTCTGTGTGGAGCTATTTGTGTGTTGTACTTTAGAGAATGGGCTGTAAATAATAACCAAATCTACTCACCGAGTGCCCTTATAGGTGACGTTAAATTGCACGAAGAAATACATTAAAGCCACGCAGAAATAATTTCCACAAGACAGCCTTAATTTTCAGCCTTAGATTCTAAATATTGCCTATTAAGTTCTGTGGCCTCCAGAGGTTTCATTTTGATTCAGTGTTGACAAATGAATCTTCTTGAGAATATCAGTTGACCGAATAGACCTGCTGGGTGTTTTTATGTTACCCCAGAAGCCTTGGAGCGGTGCTTCCTGGGTTCCTCATCCCTGCAGAGGAGAAAAGCACAAACTTTGCAGCCTAACACCAGGAGAGTGGTGAAAGATGCAAATTTAACATGGGAACTACCTTTTTTTTTAATCCCTTAAATGTTGATAGGCACTTGCTGCCTTTTCTCAGAAATCATTATCGGTGTGATAGCTTTCATTCCTCTGGAGATGCTAAAAAAAAAAAGAAGAAGAAAAAAAAAAGAGTTGTTTCCATAAGGTAGATCCTTAAAAAGATAAGCAATACTCTCTTCCTTTCTCATGAGAAGGAATCCCCCTTGCTGAAGCTGTATGTGTGGGGAGATGACCTGTCCTGCCCCTCTCCACTGGATGGGCAGGCAGAGGGTGTCAAGCATGAAGAAAGATTAGGTTGCCCTTAAACTGCTTGATGCCCTTAAGCACCGCAGTAGCCTATTTAGTGAAATCACTGAAGAAATGACCCAGAGGCAGGGAGGAGGCCTCGCTGTGTCGAGCAGCTTCCACAGGTTGCAGGAAGGTGGAGCTGAGTACTCAGAATTTTGCTTTCATTACTGTGCTCCAGTAGCAGCCAGAGGCTTCAACTGAAACAGGAGCTCCCACTGGGGCAGGCACCATAAAGATACACGAGAAGGACGTTATGCATTTCACCCACCTTTACTTGCTTAGTTTTTGGTGCAAACCAAGTATTAATTTCCTCTTGTAACCAGCAGAGACAAAAAAACATAGAGAGGGCAAGTCTTAATTAGCAGAGTGTGAGTTATCTTATGGAATGATCTTTTTCTCCCCATTGATAAAGGAGTTGTGGAGAGATGCTTGGGATGAGAACTTGGACTATCCATTAAATATGAAAAAATGCACATGGACAAAAAGAGACAAAAGGTTGGGAGAGGAGTCAGACTTGCCCAAGGTTAGTAGTTTGGTCAGGAGTAAAAGTCAAGACTTCTGACTTGAAGTTCAGTTCTCATCCAGTGGAGAATAGTCCCTCCCCTTGGAGGAAAAAACGTAAGAGAGGGAGCATTGGCATGGATTTTCACTCTGTAGTTGATAAGAGCTAGAAGTAGGAAATGCTAGTAGAGAAAACTTGATTTCGTGGTATAGGGTGGGAGATCACAGGACAAATTCCAGTACAGGAGAAGGCTTCTCCAACGTGATCACTAGCCAACACCTGAAGGGTGTGAGGTCATGTCCTAAACTGCTACACCCTTGGTCCTGTGAAGCACCAGGTGGCCAAGGGCAACAGACTCTTCCTGATGGCCACCATGTCCGTCCTACCTCTGCTGGAGGTCAAACAGTGCAAGCAGCGAATTTTGCTGTACTGTGGCTGCCTGGCTTCAATGCTTCTATATAAAATCCATATACATAATGACTTCATACACATTCCCAGAAGCTAATGCCTGAGATTTGGCTCATTAAAATCCAAATGGCACACGAGTAAAATGGAGTCTACCAATGCGCCAGATTTGCACGTCGAAAAGTAGGATGCAGTCAGATTTTTCCAATCATTTATGAGCAATAAATATTCAGTAGCTTAGAATAAGTGCTTTCCTGCTCTTTGACTGCAGATTCTGGAGGAAAATACTTTTTTTCTACTGCGTACAGGGACAGTTCTTCTTGCTAATGCTGAGGATACTCTTCCATGGATGAAGTGAGGAGGCTTTGGTGCAAGTGGAGTTGGATACAGCAGTTTTGGGATTTAATACATCGCTCTCGTGCGAGGGACTTGCTGTCAGCAGCTGGAATAAGCCCCTGGCAGCATCTTGCTGGTGAGTTTGTGTACTGAGAGTGCTTCCTGCAGCTCAGCTTAACGTACAAAAGCCTCTCCATGGAGAGGAGGGTCCCACCAGGGAGAGTGGGGAAGTGGAGAAGAGTTTTTCTGCAGCACAGCCGCCAAAGTGGTTTCGCTCCGAGTGCTTTGGCTCAGCGTTTCCCAAGTAGGGATGATATTACATCAGTTCTGAAGAGCTTTGGGGTTTGGAGCACAAGATGGTTTAGAATTGGGCCCAGTTGGTATGGAATGGGTTTATTTCTGCAGGAATGGTTTCTTCCGGGATGAAAGTCTTTATGGCCTTTCCCTTTGGAATCGTTGTTGTTCAGACTGGGCTGTCTAGACAGCTCAGTTTTCAGGCACATTCACCGCCTTGTGCCTCTGCAGTGGATAATAATCTGTCAAAGCCATAATATTGCCAGCTCAACAGGGGGAAGTGGCTCTGGTGGCTCTTTTTTTGGGAGAGAATGTGGAGAAAGTCCAGTTCTGTTGCTAGTGTTCAGGAAGTCCATGGTCTGCTGCTCCTCCAGTCTGCGTATCGTAGGTATGAGAGCCCTAAGGGTGGACCCAGGGGTCTTTGGCTCCCAGATCTGTCACTGCATCACGCACACACTCCCTTCCCCTAACCTGCAAGGATATCTGCAGAAAGGAGAAGAGCCAGGAATCTTTAAGTTACCTACTTCAAATAACACATCCTTTAAAACACATTTCATAGAGTGGTCAGAGTTGGAAGGGACCTTAAAGATCATCAAGTTCCAACCCCCCTGCCATGGGCAGGGACACCTCTCCCTAGAGCAGGTTGCTCTCCTTTTTGGAGAAATAGCTGGTGATCATGCTACATAAATACTATGGAAATAGTTGTCCTCAACAAAAAAGAGAATAGACTTTTCCCACCAGCCTATGACTCCAGGTCAAATGGAAGATCTTGCCCAGCTGGGTCTTGTTTTTATGTCCCCTTCTCTTCAAGGACACCACAGAAGCATGGAGTGATTTGCCATGCCTGACATGTGGCCAGACCAGCCACCACTGTGAATGAAGTCATGGGTGATGTTTTCCCACACCTTTTGAGTCTTGCAGTCTGTGCTTGTGCTCCCTTTGACAGCTCGCTGAGAAATCAGAATATTGCAGAAGCATAATTAATTTCAAGCAGATGCCCGCTGGGCCCTTCTGCTGGGTCTCTGTGAATTTAGGGAGTGTTCAAGTAACTTTTTAAGCTCATCTTTAGCTTTGCATATGGAAATGAAGAACTGATGACACTGTGCAAGTGGATTTTGATTCTCTTTTGTGGACTGCTTACAAAAATGCATTGCACAACCTTCTTTGCTTAAATAATTTGTGGATCCAAAGTTATAACACCGGGATTTCTTCACTTTGCATGAAAACTACTACTTTAATTTGGAACTTGGAGGCCTGTACCTTGAAAATGCTGTTTCTGCTTAGATATGCAGTGAAAATATATATTTTATATATATAGTATGTATCTACTTATACAGAGAGTATAGGGCTGATGGGCAGCCCTAGCACAGCTCTTGGTCCTGTGATTATTGTAAATTTGGTGTTTGCCCTTGGAAGGATTCAGAAGGAAGTCATGGGAACATCCCTCCTTTCTGGATCACTGACCCTAGTATCTCTGCCAAGGAGTCTGAGTCACATAATCCTTTTCAGAAAAAAATATATCAAGCTCTGTAGTTTCAAACTCTGCTCTTCTTCACAGAAAGGCTGTTCCAGATTCTCACTGCTTTAGTGGTTGGAAAGTTTCTTTCAATTTCCAGCCTAGCTACACTCACAGTAAATTTCAGCCCGTTTGTTTTTTATGCCAGAATCACTCTACACTTCAAATAAATATATATATATTTTTTCCCCATTAGTGATGTGTTGAGACGCTATTTAATAACGAAAAGCAGTGGAAACTTTTCTGGTGGTTTCTAGTTCAAATGAGGTGGAGGTGAGACTTTGTGGCATCTCAATAAATAATGCCTCGTTAGGCATAGAATCAGGTATTCAACTAAAATATAACTCTGCTTCTGATCTGAGACACATTTGCTTGAATTTCTGAGGTCCTCTCTAATGGTCTCTCCTGGCCAGCTCTCTCCTGCAGAGGAGGCAGAAGCAGAGGCAATGTCCTCTTGCTTAACGATGTCACCGAAACCTCTTTCAGAGGTTTCTAAAAGTTCAAGTACTTCTCAAACGCAGCATCTTGTGTTTGATCTGAGTTGCTGGCAGAGACGATGCTGTTAACGAGCTATCAAGCCTCTGCCCATCTCAGGAAATACGTTGACTATGGGATAGAAATAAATCCCTTTCAAACAATCAGAATCGCAGTGATTTACAAAAACCCAGGCATCCGCTCCCACGCATCCCCTGGGAGTGCTGGCATCTGTTCCCACCCTGAGTAGTGAAGATTTTACAGCCTCTAGAACAAAAGTAAACTAAAAAGATCCAAATAATCTCTAATGTGATTGAGATTTGACTCTCAGATTTGCCAGCATCTCCATGGCTTGAAAAGGTGACAGCTTGAATGAATGCAGCAGCCACGATGAGCGTGGATGTGCTGGATGGGACTTGACCTGAAGCAGGGCATTCCTGCATGGATGCTGTTAGAGTAACCCAAAGCCACAAGTTTAGGAGGTTAATTTTGTCTTTTCTTCAGCTCCTCAGGGGATACCAAGTCCCAGAGAATCTGCAGCTCTAGTCCAGGGTGGCTTTCAGCCCGAAATGGCTGTATTAGTGCTTCGGTGTCTTTTATTGCTCATCCAGGTTTCAAATACTGCACTGCACTAAAATTGTCACTTGCTTTGACAGTTGGTAAGACTAATGGAAGGGGGGGGGAAAAAAGAGTATATAAATCTTTGTACTCTTCCAAGAATTCAATTTCGGACTTTACTCATGAAAGTAGTCTGTGCAACAAGTCAAATAGGGTATTTACTCACATGTACTAAAGTTTATGGTTTCAGAACAGTAATTTATCTGTGGTCACTTAAAGGCTTTTTGGTGTTCTTATTTATTTTTATGGTATCTTCAGTTGTAGCATCTAAAATATGACCTGTTTCATGGCTCCTCAGGCAGACTACAAAGCCTGCTGGCCTGTTCCAGAAGTTGCTCCCCTTTTCTCCTGGTGTACCAAGGCAGGACAGATCTTCACCTCTTCCAAGAATGTTTGCTATTTGCTGAGATTGAAGCTGGGCCTCGTCTGTCACCAGTAGCTTCAACAGGAAGGCCAACACGGATGTTGGGGAGCTGGTGATCCAGCTGGAAGATCTCCATCCAGCCAGGACAGATAACAGAGGCAGCAGAGCTGTTCAAGAGCATTTTACGTGGTTTGGAGCAGAGAACTAAAATGAGGAGATCTAGGTTTTGGCGGCCAAAGGCAGTTGTCTAATCCCTCTGCTCCTGAGCTAGAGTTACCAGCACTTTGGGTCAGTGATACTCTGACACCTTTTTCAAAGTACTTTCCAATCCTTGGCTGTGATATGCTGCCAGCGTAAAGGTAGGGGGATAATTATTCAGCAGCCTGTCTAATCTGTTTGATCTCCTTGGTCTAATCTCCATTATCTTCACAAACAGGCGGTGGGTGCTTTAGATGCAGCCTGTGATCAGGAGCCATGCGCAGAGAGCAGAAAAGTAGGGCAGCTGGCCATTTTCAAAGTGGAGCTACAGCCTGTTCCTCGACTGCATTCGGATCAGAAATAAGCCTTTTTCCATCTACAAATGGACTTTCATCTTTTTCTTTCCTGCATCTCCTAACAAACATTCTTTTTTTAAAATTTTTTTTTGTTCTTTGGTAAAGATGTGATGCCTGTTTGAAAGACTTTTGCATTCGAAGTCCTGGGATGATGGGACAGAAGGTGGGGGTTGCCTGCAAAAGCTGCGTTTGGTGCAGGCTTGAGAGGGTTTTTTCTGTCACTGGAGTTTTTAAAATGCTTGTGGGGTAAAACATTTTGATCAATTATTATGATAATGACACAAGAGTGGAATTATGAGCATGATTATAATTACCATTTTTATGCACAGTTAATTAATCATAAAATACTGCGTTATAGAATTTTTCTGTTTAATGAAATTCATTATAGAGGCCCCCGAAGCCCTAAATTTAATGTGAAACAAATTAAACCTGTGTCTGGGGTTAGGGCTATTAGCACAAATGTGGCCTTGGATTAGTTGCTGAAACAGGACTTGGCGAGCCATTAGTCAAAGGGGGGGTGGTGAAGCAGCCCTTCCTGAGCAGAGACATCAGCTCCGGGTGGAGATGAGTTGGCTTTTGCCTACCCTGGTATTTGCTCTGGGTAGCCCACGTGTATGGCTTGGTATTCACTCTGGCTGAGTTAATTAACCTCTAGCCCAAGTGTTTGGAGGAGAAGAGCTGGTTTTCTTGAGGTATTGGTACAGAGGTTCCCGGAGGTTAAACCATCCCACATCTCACAGAGGATAATTTCCTAACTGTGGTCCAGGTTTCAGCCTTCCAATCAGGATTCCATGCAGAGAGAATAAGAGTATGGAGGGATGTGGTTAGCCAACCTTGCCAAAATGCTTTTACAACTAGATCTTGAACTTTATCCCTGCCTCATACCCAAAGACTTGCAAAGCAACCTCCTGGAGCGCACTAACGGTGTGTTAAAGCCCAATATTTTGAGTCGTGTGGCTTTGAAACCAGAAAGATTAAGTTTTACGATGGGAAGACCCAGCTGGGAATAGAGCACAACCAGCAGCAGTGTCGTTACTCTATGCTCATGTTCTCTCCAAAGAGCTGCACTGATTTGAGACAGGCTGTAGATCACACATCAAGCTCTGGAAAATCAAATGGCCATCCTCTTTGTCACCTTGTCCTCTTGATGTAGCTCCTGGTGGGTGGAAGACTTCTTGCAGCATCATTTTCTGGCATGGCTCTGAGTCTGAGAGGTGAAATTGGGGTGTGTGGTAATCGGTTTGTTTGTTTGTTTCTTATTTTATTTTATTTTATTGGCAAGGCACTAATCCATAGTGTGTCTCTGTCACTATGCCCATGTTGATCTGCTATGGCTCTTTCCTGATGGAAAGGTAGCTCCATTGACAGACATCTCCTCTGAGCTAAACATCAGAAGAGCCAAAGAGGGGCGTGAGTTTGACCTGGAAAATACTTCTTAGTTAGGAGATAGACTGAGAGGAAGGACAGGGGACATCTTCACTTGCCTTTAGGCACCGAAAATATTCTGTGTGAGCCTGGGCTAGTTATCTAGATGTCTTTACTGGCGTAGACTTACTTCACTTGGCCTATCCCAGTCCCCCTTAAGCATGATGGGGTGCATCTTCCATGAGCCCACTTCTGAGACCAAAAGGGTCCGGATGGTGATGGAGATGGAAGCTGTGGTCTGGTTTATAAGGTGGCTTGATGAAAACCTCCCTGCTGATACCCTCAGAAAGGACTTGGAAGAATGCAAAAGCACCATTATGGCTTGTGAACTGGTTGTCATGGACAGTAGCTGGTGCCCATCTTTCCAGTCCCATTCAGTCAATCTCATCCCCGTGTGCTGTGAAAAGCTTTCAGATGTGTGTACGTTGAGAGATGCTGTTTGTTTTTGTTTTTTACCAGTGTCTGTGTAATGGAAAGAGCTGTTGGAGGTATTAAATTATCAATTTTCTCGCAGGTAGCCGGAGTGCTGATTGTTATGGCTGTTTTTATTGATGTCTGATCTGGAAACAGATTGCAGGTTTTGTTGTTTTTAATATAAGGTGACATGTCTCAGCATGCAGCCATAGTAATGTAATGTAACAAGAAACAGGCCTGTTCTGAAAGTACAGGCATTGGTTATTACCCTTTGGCTGGAAAAAATTGCTGCTGCCTTTTTCCTTTTTTCCTTTCTGGTTCTTAATCAGGGAAGCTAATTCAAACTGTCTCCGAATTCTGTGTTTGTAACTATGTCTTGGGGATCTGATAGTATCGGGTTGTATGTTCAGAGTCACCTCAAGGATTCCTCTCAGCATCAAGAAATTCCATTTAAGAACTTTTTTGGGCAGCAGAATTAAATTTATCATGGTGACAGAGCAGATTATGATGTGGAAATGAGGGTGGTTTGGGAGGTTTGGGAACCGGGAAGGGGCAGTGGTTTATATGGATAACTGCAAGGTGTCTCTGGGGGAGCAAATGGGAAGACAGGGTCAGCAGCAAGGGAATGGCTGGAAAAAGAGACCTGGGGAGGATTAGAGTGGCTGGAAGAGAACTGGGAAAGTATCTTTGGAGCTTTGAAGGGCCACCAACTGCTCTGGTTTGCCAGTGGCCCCCTCTAAGAGCGCTGCGAATACAACTCAGTGTGTGATGTTCTACTGTCTTTAAGCCAGCACATATAACTAATGCTTCTACACTGGTTTCTGTAAGCTGCAAAAGAAAATCAGTTGTGTTAGAATCTGTCTTTTCTTAGTTCCATTTTTTTTTTTTAAATTATATATTTTTTTTGCATTGCATTGGAGGTGGTGCAACGATTTGTTGTTGGAAAGGAGAAGGGAACAAATTGAGCGCGTGCTGTTGAGTCCAGTGTAGAAAGCCCAATGTTTTCCAACCCATGACAAGAAGGTGGCCATGGAGAAGGATTGCTGGCACCTACTCGGGGCAGCAGCGTGGTCTGTATCATCACATCCCTCTACAGCCAGGATGGGCTTAGCCTGGATCCCATTTGTGTGGTGGGACCAGATAAGCACATGCTGAGAGGACTATGTCTGCCCATAAAAATACATGTATATTGAGGACACAGTCAGAACATGCCCGAGGTTGGCTTTGCAAGATCCTAACAGAACCTCAACTTGTTAAAATCCAATTTTATTTGTCAGCAGGACATGCTAATGGGAGCAAATGCACCACTTGCTTGCTGTCTTTATGTTGACCTTGATGGGGCTGCTGGGGGAAATCAAGTCCTGTCTGTGTGTGCTGAAGTAGTTGCCTGTATTGGTGTGGTGCATTACAGCCCTTGGCTTTTTTTAATTTGAATATCGTGATAGTGCCAAAAAACAAAAGATGGCTTAGTTCTAAGGAGCCCTGCTCTCTGGGGGCAGGGTGTCCATAGCTTATGCAGAGGGGAAGAGACCATCCCAATCAATCCTGGAGTCCTGTGTTCAGCTCTGGAGTCCTCAACATAGAAAGGACATGGAACTGTNGATGATCTTTAAGGTCCCTTCCAACTCTGACCATTCTATGATTCTGTGGCAGCTGCTGCTTTTAACTTCGTTTCATGGAGTACCCTTCTGGAGAGACCTTGAGATGGTACCATCTTGAGATGGTCCCTCGTAGGACTGAACCCCAGCCCAGTCCGTGCTGCAGCCTCTCTCCTGGGTCGCCCGAGAAGTACAGGCTGGGAAGAGGATCCTCCTTCAGGAATACTTACAGCAAGCCTACTCCTCCTTGATAAAAACCCTTCGGTTTCATATTCTGGGCTTTTATTTTTAGCAGCTCTGCTGTGAAGTCTGTCTGGCTCAAACAGGCCCCGCTCTCCGTTTTCTCTGGTGCTTCTGGCATAAAGTCAATAAGCTTATTACAAGGGAAATCTCCGGAGAACTTAGCAGAACTTTGTTAGGTTGACAACAGGTGGGGGGAAAAAAAATGTATTATAGGTTATATTTAAACTTCATGGATTTGAGGCATGCGTTCGTGTAGTAAACAATCTCATGGCTATTCCCAGCTGAGCACTTAAACCTGCAAATGGGAAGGGGCACAGAGTCCTCTGGTCCATCCTCCTGTGCCACGGCACGGTCAACTGGCTTCAGATCACTCCCACGAGGTGCTGGGAGGCTGTTAAGAGCAGGCTTAGAGAATCATCACTTAGAGACTCCCTTCAGGACCGTACTGGAATACAGTATGATGAAAATTAAACCTCTGGATGACCCCGATTCAGCCTGACTACCTACAAGAGAAAGACAACACTAGGGTTTCCAACTCATTCTTCAAAGGAGACCTATAAAACCTCCTAACGGCAGCCAGAGAGGTAAAAATTTACAGCTCTACATATAAAAAGTCCTAAATTCAAGTGAGATATTGGCTTCGAGACACAATTCTTGTTTTTCCCCTCCCCCACTACATGCTTTTTGCTCACCTGTGCTCACTTCTTGCCTTTCTTTCTGCGACACGAGAAGAGTGATCACCATTTCTGTGCTCTTCGGGTGTGCTTTCCCCTCAGACTGTCTAATTGGCTAACGAAATTAACTTGAACCTGGAGCGATCGTTCATCCTTAGCTTGAGGCTTTCAGCTTGAGTGTCACGCTCCAAGAGAAGCTCCTGTGCCTGGGAGTCTGCTCGTTAGACTTCCAGCTGCTCCAACCAGTTGATTAAATCCGAGATATTGCTTCTTTCTGAAAGCCTTGTCTATCCAATAGATTTTTGGGAGGTATAAAGCAGATATTTGGCTCGTCTCGATGTGTTGTTGGGTGAGGAGTGGGGATTTTGAGGCTGTAACAACTCTTGGATTAGAAACTGGTGGTGGGGTTGGGGTTTGATGGACCTGTGATGGCAACGAGCAGAACCTGATGGAAACAAACAGCACTGGCAGTTTACATTTTTTCTCTTAGAGGGGAATACAGTGATTTTCCTGATATTACTGTGCTGGCACACGAAGCAAAAAATGTCCATTATCACTCACGCAGCAAGTGCTGAGAGAAAACTTTAAGGACTGTGATAATCTCTTATTCAGGAGCAGAGGTGTTTCTTGCTATGGAAAATCTCATTGAAAAATCAGTTTTCTGAGATCTCTCAGCTTTTTTTTCTTTTTTCTTTCTTCTATTTGCCAGAGGTGCTCTGCCAGTTGTAGGAAAAAGAATAGTTTCTGATAAATAAATCCTGCAGCAAGTGTCTGAACGTGAGGAGCGTGGGGGAAAAAGACTAGTACTTGGGAAAAAAAAAGAAAAAAGTGCTATATAGTGCAGAACGGAATAAGAAATGAAGCATATCGAGCAATTCAGTTTATCTAAGAAAGATTAAGGCTCTTGTTTCAGGTAATAGGCTGCTCCTGGCCTGCAGGTGGGAAGGGAGCTCCTTTGCCAACCTGTTTTTGGGGTGAAGCAGATCCCCTTGTGTAGCATCCTTCTCAGGATGGCCAGTTGGGACCCCATCCCTAGGCTGGGGACCCCACATGGGTTAGAGCAGCCCGGGGTGATGTGCTTGGAGGAGGAAAGTGCAGACAAATTTCTAAGATGATCCAAATGCACAAAAAAGAAAATGATTTTATATTTTTTATTTATTTATTTTTAAAACCTCAATCCTCCTTCGAACAGAGAAATGCTTTGAACATCCTCCTTCTTCACCCAAACTCGCAGCAGATGTTTAACCCTCCCAAAAAAATCTATTTTGGAACTGGAAATAAATAATTTCACTGCGTAACGTCTTTGCTTTCAGGAGGAAGCCTGGCTCCTGAGAAGGGATGCTGAACTTGGAATCCTCCTTTGTGTGCACACCGAGCGTGAAGCCCGGTACTTTATCATACCCGTGCTATTGGTAACTTGGCAACTTTTAAATCATGAAAGATTTAACACAAGTGCCGCGGAGCTGGAAATGTTTTATGACATGTTCGTTCACACTAAATCAGACTCTGCCTTTTTAGAGTTTTCTTTCTAGACAGTTATGCAAATGCAAAAAGACAGGAATGGATTTAAAATGATTTCCAGCCCTGGCAGATTAGCAGAAAGCGACAGGCTGCCACGAAAACACTCTGCTGCCTCGGCTCCTGCAGACTTCCAGCCCTGGTAGGGATGGGATGGGATGGGATGGGCAGCAGCGAGAAGAGGAAGAAACAGATTAAGGGTCTTAGTTTTATCTTCGTTACTAGAACATTTATGCGCTTGGATAGGATGATGGGTCTGTTTTGCAAGGTGCTTGTTGTGAAACTTTAATTATAAAGGATTATATTGAAATCTGGTGTAGGGCTTGGCTGTTCCCAGTGTGCAACGTCTCTCCTCGCCCTTAATTAAGAATGAGTTAGGAAACTTTTTCCTTCTGGTCTTGTCCGTGGACTGGACTCTGCAAAGCTTCTAAAGTGATAGTTATCTCTTGTTTACGTGGCTGAGCTTGTTTGCTTCTCTGGCTGGGGAGGGGGAGATGAACTTCTACCCTGTGAAGGGCACAGGCTGGATTATCCTCCGCTGTTGCTCCCCCAAATTGGAAGTGCTATGTTCAGTATCCATCACCAAAAAATGATACTGCTCTTCAACCCCTGCGTGCAACACTGAAAAGCTCACCTCTCCCTGCCCCCCTCAAAAGGCTGTGTGCCAGTCTTTGGCACTTTACAAATTCTCTTCCTCAAAATATGCAGTGGGGAAAAAAACTCTGCCCAGTGAGTGATTCTCACCCGGGAGAAAATAATGAGAAAAGTGGAGTGCGGGAGCAACAGGCTTTCTGGACAATTGTAAACAGCAATCATGATTAAAAGCATCATCATCTGATGTGGAGCATTCAGCGTCAGAAAGGGAAATGCTGTGTTTAATGAATTAAATTGTTGATTGAAGATAATGACCCATTGCTGACTTGTAGGTGCTTACCGGCTGCCTGTGATGCTGGTGACCCTTCATCAGCCAAGGGCGTGAGGAGCTCCTGCCTGGGCTTTCTCTAAGCCTCACTGCTTTTGCTTTGTCTGATTTGACTGTGCATGTGTTAAAAAAACAAAGAATATGTGGGATCACAGAATGACCCATAGGCTGAGGTTGGAAGGCACCTCTGGAGGGTGTCTGGTCCAACCCTCCTGCTCAAGTAAGGCCACCTAGAGCCAGCTGCCCAGGTCTATGTCTAGATTGCTTTTGAACATCTGCAAGGAGGGAGACTCCACCACCTTCCTGGGCAACTTCTGCCAGTAGTCAGTCACCCTTGCAGTGAAAAAAGTGATTCCTGATGTTCAGAGGGAACCTCTGGAGTTTGTGATCGTTGTCTCTGGTCCTGTCACTGGACAATGCTGAAAAGAGCTTGGCTTCATCGTGTCTACATCCTTCCTTCAGGCATTTATACACATTAGTAAGATCCCCCAGAGCTTTCTCTTCTCTAAACAGTTCCAGCTCTCTCAGCCTTTCCTCACAGGAATGATGCTCCAGACCCTTAATCATCCTTGTAGCCCTTTGGTGGACTCTCTCCAGTATGTCCATGTCTCTTTTGCACCAAGGAGCCCAGAACTGGACTGAGCACTCCAAGTGTGGCCTCTCTTGGCCTGTTGGCAAGACTTCGTCTAGTGCAGCTGAGGGTATCACCCCCCTTTGCAACTTGGGCCACGTTCAGCCACGTGTGTTCATGTGTCCACAACCAGCAGGTTCTTTTTTGGTGGCCCCCAGCAAATATTGGTACATGGAGTTGTTTTTCCTTAGGTGTGGGACTTTGTGCCTCTTCTCGTTGAACTAGAAAGCCAATGTCTTCATACTTCTACATTAAGGCTTCTATTCCCTCAGATAACTCGTCGCCTCTCAAAAACATGAACAAGGTATTTTTCTGTGCTGTGTGACAGGGGCTTTCATCTTGGTGAGGAGGTGGATTGCGTGCTGTAGTGTATTTTGGTTTCTACACCAGTGCATTAAGCAGGATTATCACGTTCCCCGATGTCTCCCTTAGGGCAAACTCCTTACTCCTGCATTTAATGCAAATGAGCTTACTTCAAGTATGGAAACTGGTTGAGAAAGTGTAACAAAAGGTAAGGCTGTTCCAGATGAGAAGAAAAGCTGCGTGTGGGCTATGACTTCTTTAGGGGTGTTCATTGACAGCGTGTTCCCATTCTCTGAATGACTCGCTCTCACAGTAGCAGCAGGTTCTCATAAATATCCCGCTGTCGGTTGGTGAGGCTCCAACTTTCCCTATTGAATTTTGCTGGAGAGGTGGAGGCACTTCTGATGGCAATGAGTCAATCTTTCTGCTGGTGTCTCTAACCGGATATTTTTCTATGAATAGCTGCAGGTTGTGTGAGTGATTATTCTCAAACTTCTTAGGAACTCTTCAGTGCTAAGGATGCTTGTAAGTAAACACACACACGTATATATATATAAATATAAAAATTTTATAGAGAGCAGGCTCTTCATTCCACGTTAAATCTCTCTTTCTAGCTCAGTCTGGCAAAGGAGGGGGATGGAGGATTTCAAATCTTTCTGGTATTGCTGTAACCTTCTCATTTTTCTTGGGTGTTAGTAAACATTTAAGGTGTGAAAAGGGGTAGGAGAAATCTTTAGATGGCTCATCCTTGGCATGTGCTGTCTGGAGCTGCTGCCTTTGCAGGATTTGTCTGACTTCAGAAGGAAACCACGTGAAATGCCAGTTCAAGAGAGGTTTCATGGTGTGTAGGCAAGGAAATGCCACAAGTTGTGTTGTCCATACTCCATGGTCCAGAAGAGGAGCAGTGGTCAGTCTGTGATGGCAGATGTGGGTGGACTTTTATATGGGCACTGCTAATGGTTGTGATGGTTGCTCTACCAGCTGTGCTGTATTTTCCACCCCAAAAGGCTTGGTTTTGGTGCTATGGAGAACAGTTGCTTGGACTGTGCCTGTAGCACTTGGGAGTCCTTTCCACGTCAGTGGTGATTAAACCAATCTTCCCAGGAGCTGGGGAGGTGGAAAACACTGTGATTACCAAACTGATATCCTGGGATTGCTATTGACAACCAAATTGGGTGATATTCCTCTGTCTGATTAGAGCAGATGTGCAGGATGTTTTTAATAAACTGCAAGACAATTGAGATGATTTGTAAGCAAACCTGAAGAAAATGGATTAATAATTCAATACTCAGGAAAATGCCATCTTTGGAAGCCATGTATTCTGGAAAGGGAGCCAACACTCCTGCTTGCTTGAAGAGAAGACTGGCCAAAAAGACCCCATCGGCCCCAGGCCCTGTGCTCCAGTTAAAGTATAAAAATAAATCTGGTGCTCGGGCTCCACTTTCGTCTCCTGGTGCTGATGGGATGAGGGGTGTGAAGAGATGGGATGATGCAAGGGTTGATTAGGGCATCACTGAGATGCATTGTGGTGCTCAGCATGGTCAAGTAGATGGAGAAACCTGCTCAATTAATACACGATGTGCTAATCGATGCCATGATTTCATCTATAACAAACTCAATCTGTCAGGTTAGGCAGGTTAAGCTGTGGGAACGTATGGTGCTTCTGCTGTGGTTGGGATGGGCTTTGCTCTTTTGCTCCAAGCTGGGCCCACTCTACTATAGACTTCTTCCAAACCATTTCCATCGATGATGTAGACACTTTTGAACATCACTACTGCTACTACTTCTAGTTTTAAAAAGGAAACAGGCAAGCAGAGCAGGCATTCTAATAAATGCTGACACACAGCCAAGCGTCAGACTGTCCGAACCAGTCGGATCAGAGAAATGCATTAAAGAAATTAAATTTCATGAAAGCTCATTACAAGGAACAATTAGTGGGGAGCAGAATCATTATCAAATGGCAACTATGTCTCCAAAATACAAGGGAGCGCTGACATTGGGGTGATTAGACCAGAGGCTGTGGGTCAGGCACTGTGTAATTAATTTATTCCAGAGCTTGCACCCAGAAATCAGGTGGCAGTATCTTAGAAACCCTGTAATTATGAAAGTATGGCTTGTGAGACCCTTTGAAGTAAACTGCTACTTTTATGGGATATCATGTCTCTGGTCATGTTGAACCAACCACTCTGGTGCAAGATGAGTCCCTGTGTGACCTCCCCAAGGAAGATGTTAAGGAGAACATCTTCTCCAAGAGAACATCCTTCTGTTGGATGGATGTCTTCAGATTTTATTGGGACTGTGTATTTTAAACACCGCCATGCAGTTCAATTAGAAGCACTTTGCTTTTGATGGGCTTGAATAGAGCTATTTAAGAGAAATTCTAGTTTAGCACCAGTGGACACTCAAGCTTTTGCTTTGTGGATCCTTTTAGAGGTCTGGGGAGCAGCAGGATGCTGTTGTTGAGGTCAAGTAGCTTATTACTAGCTGTACATGAGGCCTGTATTTCATTTCTGAGCTTAAGAAGAGCTAAAAACCCCGTATACTTTGCTTCTGTTTCTGAGTATAAAGACAAGAAGCAGGCTGCAAGTTTCTCCTGATGTGTTGTGCTGTTCATGCAAGACGAGATGTGGGCACCTCATGAGAGAAGATGAAATGGGTTATGTGTTGTTTTTTTTTTTCCAGAACAATCATTCCTAAGGTCTTTAATTGCTTTGTTCAGAAAGTTTACTTTTTTTTTTCCCAGTCTGAATGCCACTTTCAACTCTTCCTTTCTAAGCGAAGGTTTCTTGGGCTGTACAGCACGGGTGGCAAATGCATTGGCTGCCCGTTTCTGTGTCTTAGTGTTTCTGCTTGCAGGCTGACTTTGTGATATAGAACATAAAAGCAGGAGATCAGACATACCTGATTGGAAAAATAAAACGAATCTTTGCCAGTTCTGTTTCTAGCAGCGATCAAAAGCCAAGCTGTGGGGTAAGAGAATAACAAGGCAAGATGTGTCCTCAAAAGAGTATCCCAGACTTCAGGAATTTGATTCTTGGGCACTTCCTTGCCCAAGATCGGTGTCTTGGTGTTTAAGTCCTCTAACTAAGTCCTCTCTTTGGTGACTTCTTTATCATCTTGCCTGGAGGGAGTGAAGGAGTGACATAGCTGTGGTTCTCCAAGGGACAGCTGGTGGCCCTGGGAATACGTGCAGCACAGTGTACAAAGTTCCCCTGCTCAGGAGGAGATGCTGCTTCTGAAATTATCCAAAAATCATTTCCCAGGCAGGTGAAGGACCACAATGCAGCCCACTGATCCATTTGTAGTGCTCTGAGGGTCCTACCTGCCTTATTCTGCAGGCCCAGCACTGTGCTGTAGCTAGACACGTTGAGACACTTATTGAAGATTACAAGGATCTGAAAGACACTGTTAGAGGTTTATGGGTTGTTTTAACAACCCAAGTCTTTTTCTACGACATTTCTCATGCACCAGTTGCAGCTGGAGAAAATTAGCCATAAAGACAACTTGATTTTAGCGTATGATTAGTTTGGTTTTTAGAAGTTATCTCTGTTCAATTGCCCTTCTGGGAATTTCTGCGTTAAAACACAAATTGTTTCTTAAGAGTCTGGAGTTAAGAGGCTTTTCAAGTGCTTTTTGGTAGAGGTGCTCACACACACACACGTTTTCTCACTAGATTTTTGCAGCAAATTCTGTTTTTTTTTCCTGTGACATGGCTTAGCTGAAGCAATACAGCTTGGGAAGAGATGTGAATTATAAGGTGACATATCTCTAAGTGCTGCAGGGAGGTGTTTTGGGGAGCATTCCCTTGCATTTAAGAAGTACAGGAGATGCCTCCCTGAAGGGCTCCGGTGATGGAGCGGTGCTTTCCCACCTACCCTGAGGAAAGACATTTGGAGGCTGATTGTATCCTTCCATCTGAAGTGAGCAGGCATAAAATGCTTTCCCACCCTGCACAGCACAAGAAAGTTATTTTAGAAGCATTTTATAGTGGCTTTAAAGAACTGCCTTGGTTCCTTACCTTGCTCACCACTGCCTGTTGGAGCCAGTTGCCTTAATTACCACAAGTCCAGCTCTGGAGGACTGAGAGGATTATTAAAACCAATAAATGTAAAACATCTCTCTGCACCTTTCTTTATGTATCTGTAGAGCTGGGCCTATGGGCAAGTCAGTTAACCTTTCTGCCTCATTTTCCTCGCCTATAAAATGAGACTAATAATCGCTTACATCACAGGAATACTCGGAGAATTAATGCGCTCTGAAGGTGAGAAGTGGGCTATGAGTAGTGATCATGGTGAAATAGGTTTGCTTTTTTTTCTTTTCCCTCTTCTTTCTCAAAAAAAATTATTTTGTTTATGATATCTCTTTTAATGGAAGTGCTGGCATGAGTTCCTCTTTCTTGGGTTATGGAAATCTAGGACTGGAGAAGAAGTTTCTAAAGGAGTCATTTAGTTAATTTGCATTTGCCTTAATTTACTCCCTTGGTTATATGTTTCCAGCACCCCTGCACATTTTTTCCAAGGGATTGGCTGCTGTGTTTTAAGTATTTTAAGTATGCCCAGAGAAGTTGTGGATGCCCCATCCCTGGAAGGGTTCAAGGCCGGGCTGGATGGGGCTTGGAGCAGCCTGGTCTGGTGGGAGGTGTCCCTGCCCAGGGCAGGGGGGTTGGAACTGGATGGTCTTTAAGGTCCCTTCCAGTTCTGACCATTCTGTGATTCTATGATTTTTGGGAAGCAGAGGTGTCTGAGCACCAGGACATGCTCAAAAGGGGGTTTCTGAGGGTGTCCGTTCCAGCGACCATTGAGCTGAGCCTTTATCCAGCTTCGTTGGACATTCCCATGTAGTGATCTTTGTTGTGCGATGGTGCCTAGGATAAATGTCATGGATTTTTGAGCGCTTAAATAGATTTTGATTTTGAGTATTGAGCAATATAAAGTCATTAGACGTACAGGGAACTGATGAAAGTTGCCATCCTGCCCGTAGGTTACATGCTTGTGCCACTTCCAGCTCCCCACGGGAGAGGTTACAGGCAGAGCACAAGTCTTCAGAGAACATAATTCTTCTGTCTGTCTTTCTGAACGGGACTCCTAGAAATACGGGCACAATTAGGTTAAGAGCACGGAACAAACATCTCTAAAAGAAAGAAAAAAAGGATGACTCATACTATTTATTCTCCCACCACATAAGTTTATATCCCTCCATCTGATAGCCATGTCAGAAACATTAATTGTTTCTGCATTAGCAAAAGCCAAACTCGGGCGCTGCCGGTGCTGAGGCTTACAGTGGTGTCAAAATGAATCACTGTCACAGAGTTGTCTTTGTCATCCCCTAAAAACTGTTCCCACGGATTCTAGGCACTCCCTCCACGTTTGGCAGGAATATTCATTCACGATTAACAAGTGGTTGCCCAGCAGAAAGAGATATTAAGATAACAGTGTTATCATCAGCGTTTTGTGACTGTGGCTGCCATGTAATGGTGGGTGTTGGGCAGCAGAATTGAGGGTGAAAGCAGGTGGAGAAAGCCACCCAAGGGGGTTAGATGTTTTGCAAGCACAAAGGTGCTCCTAGCAGTGCTTTGCACTTGTATGCCACCTTCTTTTTGGCTTGTTTTTTTTAAAAAAAGTTGATCTTAAAGCTTCTCAGGCCTTGAAAAGGGGCTGTCCGTGCTCCTGCTGAGGCGGCAGGATGCCCTCGTTCAGCTGGATTCACTGAGGCACAAAGCAAGGTTATGATTTTCAGGAGTGCTGAGCGTCTGCAAGTCTCGGACCCCGTGTGAGCTCTCAGACAATCAGGTCCAAATGACTTGTTTAGGGCATCCCCCAAATTTCAGTAAGAGCTGGAAATAGAGGTCAGGACTCCTGGATCTCTATTCTCGATGTTTAAACCCGTTGCCACGCTTCTTCTCACTACGTGTCATCAAATGACCTCCAGCTGAAGGAAACTGAAGCATCAGCAAAGTCTGTTCATAACTTGGGATGGTTTGCTGGAGATGGATGTTAAAAGAGAGTTTTGAAGAGCAAATGCAGCAGCCTTGGTCTGCCGTGTGCTGCTGGTGTGGACTGGAAGGTGTGTGTGTCCTGGGTTGAGAGACCCAGGACTAACTTTTCTTCTGATGCTGGGAAAAATTGCACTTTTAGGAGACTCTAGTGTCTGAATTAATGAAAATATTTCCTTTATGGCCAGCCAGGTTCTGTGAGATTCAAGGTCTCGGTGGTTTTGACTCTTGCTGGGTGCATGGATGAGGAGGAACAAGGCCTGGGCATTTGGCCCAGGTTGGCCAACAGGATTATTTCATACCATGAACATCACATTCAATATAAATTAGAAAAATTTGCTGCGTAGCATGCTTTCCCTTGGTGGTGGTGGGTCCAGACAGCTCCTTGCCCCGGTGCTGGACCCTTGAGGCCTTCCTTTCCCGCCGAAGCCATGACACTCGCAGTGTCCGACATTTGCTGTCCCTGCTGGGAGAGCATAGCTTCTGCTGAGAGAATTTGTGCATCTCTTATATCAGTGTTGGGATTAATACCGGTTCTTTAGCATCATTGTTAATTATTTCGTCTTATTCTATTAAATCTATTCATGTTTCAACCCTCATGTTTCTTTGTGTTCCCCGATTCCCCTTTCCTGGGTGCGGAGGGCTCACTGGGTGATAGAATAATTCTCTGCACGACACTAAGTTGTTATGGGTTTTCTCAAACCATAACAGCATGGCAAACACCCTGGAGACCTGGAAAGTGTAGGTCCAGGGACTTCCTGGGAGGGGATGCTCCATCTCTTTTTGATGAGAAAATGGGGAGGGTAAAAAAAAACCCTCTTTGAGCGGCAAGTCAGCACGTGGCCCGATGTTTCAGACACCACAGTGTGCAGTGCTGCTCCTTATGAAGATGTCAGCCCGTCCACACTGTAAATTGGCACGTTTTATGCTTCATTAGGATGGAGGATCTAGATGGGGAACTCTACTGACAACAATATGGTCTGAGCATCTGCGCCACGGCTAGAAGATGGCTGACGGTGGGCATGTGCTGCTTGCGTTGGCGGTTAATTCTGGTCAAGGACTGGAAATAGTAATGATATAAACTGCACTGGCTTTTTAGTAGGAAAGGTATAGCTATTTGTGGAGTACTTTACCCATGGATATGTGATTTCTCTATTGGGTGATGCTGAGTGGAGGTTCCTGATGTCAGCAGGAGATGTTGGATCCATCTGACCTGGGATGCGTGAAGGGGAGAAGTTGGAGAGGAGCTGCACTGGTGGCAGTCATACCTCCAACTTGAATTTCCTCGCACAACTTGTGAACTGTAAGCAGGGTTTTGCATAGTGGGCACTGGAAAGACTTCCCTCCGTGGTCCATAAAGTCCTGTTTGCTGCTTATGCCAGCAGCAAAGCTGGTCCTGAAGCTCCTGAAGATGTTCGTGAAGTAGAACTGCTTGGCTCAGGCAGGTCCCACATGCAGTGAGCATGGAGCTGGGTTTCTCCTAGGGGTTTTGGGCCAAGCGTGAAGCTAGGTCAGGTCTTCACAAGTAAGATATTGGCAGTGGTTGGGATACAACCACAATCGCACTGAGCAGTGCTTGCTCACAAGGGATCGCTCTCTTGGTGTCAGTTGGTGAGGATTTTGCAGGTTTGCCACATACTGGAAAAGAAAGCTGACTTTTTTTTTTTTTTTCTTTAAAGCTGAAATATCACCCTGATTTGTGTTTTTGAAATGTTCCCTGTGGAGAAACAGGGTAAGGAAGAAATGCCTGTGCCATCAGCCAGTGCAAAACCCCGATAATCTTTTGGTTGGCTTTGGTGGTCCATGCTGAGATGATTGCTTGCATGCCTGGTCCTTCATTTCAGCCCTAAGGTGTAAAACAATCTGAGCAGCTTGGGGTTTTTGGACATCCCATGGCTTGATATCAAGGGGATTGCCATTGCACAGCTCGGAGGAGTTAACATCGTGGGTGAGAGGATAACATCGATTTTACACCTTCTCAAAGGGAAGAAGAACTGACAGCCTGTGATTTTTGAGCTGCTGGAAGGAACTGGTGCGCTGCAGAGACCCTCACACAGATACCAAAATGCCCAAGGATGGTTATCAGTTGTGGAAGTTTTTATTTTAACATGGCTTTTGAAAGGATGCAGGAAAGCATCGCACAGCCCTGGACTCTTTATGTCATTAAGCAATAATCTATTTTCTTAGCTGTGCCACATGTCCAAAAAGGAATAAATCAGAGGTACAATTATTGTGATAACGGATAATACTCAGCATCTGAAATGGATTTAGTAAAGCATTACTAAGAGAAAAAGAAATGAAAGGTGTAAATTAAATCTCCATAATGATGAGGGATTTGCATGATATCAAACGCTGGGATACCCTATTAGCTGATAAATAACCCTTGTGTTGGTTACCTCCGGGAGCCGTGTTTGCTTTTTATGATAATCATTTTTTTGTCTTGGGGCATTTACTAAGGAAAAAGCCCAGAAAGTTAACAATAAATTTTTATAATTGAACTTCAAGATGAATCGAGACTTTGTAGATGTAAATCTTTTCATTTGTGCCAAGCTGTAAGATTTTGTTAGCGTGATATCAACTAATTTATGGAAATATTGCCAATTATGGACATTTTCATACAAATGAAGCGAACAATACTGACAATAACAGAGCAAGTAGAATATTTTGATAATCCATGGATGTGACTATGTTATTAATGAAGACAACTTCAGTTATTTAAGAAAACACTAGAGCTGTTTTTAATGAGGGGAAAGCTCCCATGAAATAGAAACTGAAGCTGAGGAATTAACATGGCAATTGTGATCCTGTTCCCCCCAAAACTGTGCTAGATCTGCATCCTCTCTCTTCAGGCACTGTTAGATATGAAGGTGGGAGAGCAAAAGCCCTAATTCCTGTTCTGATACCAGTCTACTGCACGATCTCGTGTGGGTTACATGACCTATCTGGATCGGTTTACCTCGTCTGTAGGTTAGGTTTTGCTAAAGACATGATGCCAAATGAGACAACTATAATTGCAGGTGTCTACAGAAGTCATCACCAGACCATTGAGGAGGAGGTGTGGGGGGATTTTAGTTCCCCTTCCTCTTACCCCTAAATTAAGATGTATTTACCCACTGCAGGAGGATGTATTGACATAGACCCGTGTTATCTCCTTCCTCATAAGCCCCAAAGTCACTCTTCTGCATTGTTTAGAACTTGATTTGTAACCTCTACGTCACCCCAGCCCCTAATTCACTCTGAGATTGCCTTTCATAATCCATAATTGCTCCTTATTTAGCACAGAAGTTGTTGGGGACGTCAGTGTCTTCCCAACCAGCAAACTGCAAAAGGCTTTGAGTTTCTGACAACAAAAGGGAGGTTCAAATATTCACCCAGAAAATGACATATCTATTTATCTCCCCAACACCTCCATCAAGGTAATTTGTCAGACTTGCCCCCCTGGCACGGGGCTGTGCCCGTGATGTATTTGGCAAGTTGGTTTGGGTTTGATAGAGTTGAGGAAGTCAACTGGGATAACCAGGTTGATGCCGTAAGACTCGGCCTTAATGATGAATGCGATGAACTGTTCAAAACCGAGAGGTAAGGATTCAGGGGATTTGTATCGATCAGGAGAGATCAGAATGAAAAGGATGTGATGGAGGCTTCATTTTTTATTTTTTTTTTTCCCCTACGCAAAAAGAAGCAGTGGCTATAAATAAATTCTGCGGTTTAAAGAAATAAAAGGGAGTAAAATCTTTTGATTAACTTTAAATCCTGACAAATGGAGAAGCGCTCGCAGCCTTGACAAGCCCAGAAAGGCAAAAATGTTGTTTTGCTCTGCATTTTGGGGGAAGCGGGATTCAGGGGAAGGGAAGGTCTCTGCTGCTGCTGGGGACCAGAAGCTGAACTGCTGCTCCTCAGCTCAGTTCGTGGAGGTCCCCGTTGCCTTCAACCTCCTCTGAGCTGTGGGATCCAGATGCGTTTGCTTTTCATGGGCTTTCCTTCTGCTCCTGTGGCCTGTTCTGTACCATCCTGTGTTCTGCTGCTGGACCTGTGACACCTCCCTTGGATTATTCATTAAAACGTATCATTATTTCAGCATATCGAGTTAGATCTTAGTGGAAAATAGGAGCTGAGTGAACCACTTACATGGCATTTATAATTTTTTTTTAATGGTTCTGTAACTGTTCCCTGGCTAACATGTTGGCATAGCAAAGGGAACATCCTTTAGTTTGGTGCAGGAAGGTGTGTAGCATCCCATAGCGGGTGGGTTCGGTGCATCCCTGCTTCTCCATGTGGACCTGGGGACTGGTCTCCTTCAGTGCTTTCATCCAGCAGCAAGAATTTCTCCCAGAGCATAGGATGTGCCTGGTTGAACCGTGGGCTGCAGACTTCCCTGCCTCACTGAGATGACCCCAGCCACCCTTCAGTATCAGAAAATGGATGGTTTTTGGGTTAGGACTCACCTGGTCTGTTTGGGATGTCTGCTCCAGGTAGAGATGGACCGTGTGGTGAAAGGGACTTGTTCCTCCCACACTGCTGGAGTCTCACTGCCTGGCTCAGCCCACGCTGTATCTGTCTCCATCTGGCTGAAGGGATCCCACAGAGAGAGACTCTCACTTCTTCTGAAAACAAGCTAGGTTGGGGTTTTAGATACACTGGGATTTTTTAGCATTGTTTCTGTGTGGCCAAGTGGGGAGGTCCTGCTTGACAACAGCTTGCAGCATATGGTTTTATTTAAAAAACAAAGGTTGTTTCTAGCTTAAAGTAAAGGCAACACATTTTTGGTTGTTGGGTTGAGTTTGTGTCTATAGAAAGGAGATTTCACATGGTACAATAAAAGCCATGCCATAATTAAATATAACTGGAGGGAAGTCTAATTTCTAGAGGGTTTAGGTAGGGTCTCAGTACTCGGGGAGTGATTAAATCTCACTATTCAGTGGTAGCTTGAATGGGTGCCTGAAGCACTTCAGGTTCCTCTTTTGAGACTGCTCCGTTGGGATAAAGCGTGTGCTTCGTGTTACCAAAATGAAGGCTAAGGATGGGCAAAAAGAAACCCAACCAGGAGACCCTCAAAGAGAAATATCTGAATCATAGAATCATAGAATGGTCAGAGTTGAAAGGGACCTTAAAGATNCAGGACTCCAGGTGGGGTCTCACAAGCAGAGTAGAGGGGGAGAATCACCTCCCGTGACCTGCTGCTCACACTTCTTTTGCTGCAGCCCAGGATACGGTTGGCTTTCTGGGCTGCCAGCGCGCACTGCCTGCTCATGTTGAGCTTCTCATCCATGAGCACTCCCAAGTCCTTCTCCTCAGGGCTGCTCTCCAGTCATTCTCTGCCCAACCTGTATTTGTGCCTAGGATTGCCACATCCCAGGTGTAGGACTCTGCACTTGGCTTGGTTGAACTTCATGCCATTTGCATTAGCCCAGTGAAAGTGATTGCTGCAGAGCCGGGTGGGGATGGTGCCATCCTCCCCGGGTGCCCTGCACTGGTCTGGAATGGTGAGAGCATGAACTTTGTCAGCACGGAGTCCAGGGTGTCATAGATATTCTGCACAGCCTTTGGCATTAAACAAACAAATAAACAATAAAAGCCCCAAACGAAACAAAACAAGAAAAAAGAAGTTAAACCAAAATAAAACAAAAGCTTCTCTCAGCTCTGTTGGCACCTTCCCGTGTTGGGGACGAGGACTGTGCAGCAGAGGAGCAAGCGACAGTTTTGTAACAGATTGTCTGAGAGTTTGGGTGTCTGGAGGTAAAGAAGGAGATGGGCTGGAGGAGAGAAATGCGGAGATGACAGCTGGTAGGGGCTTTTGAAAGAGGATCTCAAAATATGCCCAGTGTCCTTTGTAGGAGGCACGTAGCCATAAGCACAAAGTGAGCGGCTGGCATAGTCCCTGCAGTGATTCAGCTCAGCAAAACTCAGCCAAAAAAGGGGAGGGGGGAGGGGAAAAAAAAAAAACAGAAGGCATTGCAAAGAATTCAGAGAAAGTCCAGTGAAATTTGGAATTGAAAGAGGATAGCAATGCAGCAAATCCTGCGGTGAACAAAACAAGGAAATGTCATTTATGGCGATGTAAAAACCCTGTTTCATTTAGGCAAAGATCAGCTGCAGAATATCCTGCAAAGCTAAAGGTAGTCCTGCAGCTTGGGGTTGCCTCACAATCATCTTCCTGGTTCTTGTCTGAGTGTTTTAATTAACCTTTTGTGCCCTGGTCCCACATCCACTCTTCATCCATAACGGAGTTATGATCCTGATTAACGGCGCAAAGCAGGACTGGAAGGGAGAGGTTTCCAATTAGTCTCTGTCTCCACACAAGCCAACTCCTTCGCTTGCTGCCCCTTGTTTGCCGTAACATTAAATTGTTTCTTTTCAATTTAAGGAATGAAGATAAGACCTCTCCCTGTGAATCTGTAAAGGCTCATTTACAGGGAGCTTTAGTGAAGTAACACACGATCTATGGAATAAAAATAATGATTTGATTCCAAGGAGCAGCATGACAAAGACAGCGCAACGCGGATTCTTTGCCGCTGTGCATTTTAAATTACTCTCTTACCTCTTACTCCTCAAATTGTAGGTTCTGAATGCTCAGCAATAACCCTGGGAGGCTGCGTGTGGCTGTGGACCCGGAGCGTGGCCAAGGTGGGATGGTGCAGAAACCGGGAGGGAGGCGAGACCTTGGGCTGACTCTCGGGTGCCACGGAGTGTGAATTTGAAGGGAATAAAAACCTGGTCAGGCAGTTTGCAGTGTCAGGTCTTACAAAGTAAAAGCAGAGGTATGAACCGAGTGATGAGGCCAGATGTGCAATACGATGACAAATAACAAGAGTTGATTTGGGTTTTTTTTTATTTTTTGGTGAATGTGGATTATTTTGTAGAATCATCAAATCATTCAGGTTGGAAAAGACCCTTGGGATCATCGAGTCCAACCATCAACCCTACTCTACAGAGTCCTCCTCTGCACCAGATCCCCCAACACCACATCTCAATGACTCTTCCACACGTCCAGAGATGGTGACTCAACCACCTCCGTGGGCAACCTATTTCAATGCCCGACCACTCTTTCTGTGAAAAATTCTTTCTTAATGTTCAAGGTGACATCACCCTGTAACTCAGGAACAGCGGGTAAACAAATCCTCTGGACTTTTAACGGATAGTTTTGGAATGATTCATCATCTGACCTTGTGGCTCAGGGCTTCTTTTACTTTTTGCCTTGTGGGTTTCTCTTAGTCTGATACCTGATCCCTTAGAAATCTGTCGCCTGGACTTTTGTGTTAGCTTCGTTATCTGGAAGGCAGCTCTGTGGTCTGCTATCCTTGGAAAATGAAATTCCTACGCTCACCTGCTCTAACTGCGACCTCGTTAAGGTTACCCAGGAGAGCCTTGCCTTTGTAGCCACCTACCCAGTTTATTTGGAGCACTGTTCAGTTTTGGTTGCAAATTGCTTCTCCTAATCACCAGCCGATCCATGGCCCGCTTCCCGATATTGTGGAGAATATAATTAACTGCTTTACAGGCAATAGCCCTCCAAGCTGAAGTTTCACCAGCAACTCACAGTGTACAACAATATAAAAGTATTTTCCCAGTGGAACCTGCTTCCCTCTGCTGCAAACAGTGGGTCCAAAGAGCTCCTTGGGTGGTTTTCCATCGTCCATGCAATGCCTGGGCTTCTCTGAACTGACCTGGTGTGAATGTGGGGTGCTCACTTGTGGACTGGAGGAGCTCGAAGGGGTCAGGAGGGCTGGGAAGGGCAGGAAAAAGGGCTCTGTGGTGATGAGCAAGCCAGCTATCGATGTTTAAGAGGGACCAAGCAACGTAGGAGGGGGAGTCATTGTGATTGCTTGTGTAGGTTTACCTGTACAGAGGGAAAAGAACCCTCTCCCCTTCCCTCCATCCCCATGCTGTAGTTACAAGTTATTTTCTGCTGAGGTTCAGATAGAGCCTTGTATGAGCAGTCTTTCCACTTGGACATTCCATCACGCAGAAAGGTTTGGCCATCTCTTGTTCCTTCAGTAGGTTTTGTTTGTTTCTTTCTTTTTAAGCCCAGTGTTTTGTGTTCTGCGCTGCTGAGCATCCTCTTCGGGTCGTTCCTTCTTGATATTTGAGCTCTGGGACAAGAGCCAGAAGTCAAGAGAGTGGAAGAACCAAGAACTCTTAATCAAAAGCAATCCCAATGCTGTCATAGCTCAGGGAATGGGGAGACACCAAGGGCACAGCCCACCCCTGTAATGACAGTGATGTTTCTGGCTGCTCTGTGGCCATTTTCACCAGGTTCAAACCAAACCATTGCCTTTTGATCTGTTGATTTTTAATTTTTTTACTTTTTTTCACTGACCAATTTTGCATTGAGACTGTATTTTTCTACAGAATTACTGCCTGGTGCTCAGTGAAGGACCAGAGAAAGCTTTATAAAAATGCTGTCCTCCATCCTGTCCCATGCCACGTGTACAGTCAGTGCCTGTAAAATTGGGCTGCATCAGAAAGATTTTTCCTACTGCAAACCTATTTGTTTCTCTTGCTTTTTGGCTCCAGGAGAAATTTTATGCAGCATTCCCAGTCGTCTTCCACTTGGGTGGCTGAGCCAGTCTGCAGCCCGCAGAGCCATTCCTAATTCTCTTTATTTTGTTGTTTCTGTAAAAAAAATGTATTTATTCAGTTGGGGGATGTCATCGTTTTTCTGTGTTCACCCTGGCATTTTGTCCCTTACTTCTGGAGTTTGCCCACGGGAAAGAATTAAGCAGCTGAGTCTCCTGTAAAAAAACAATATAAATATCCACAACAACCAACAAAACACTAAACAAACTTTGAATCTGATAAATGGGGATGCTGTGCCGTGCGTCTCTCCTGCTCTCATAATGCACTCTCCCAATTTATTCAGTTCCAGCTTCCATCCTTGAAGGAAGGAGAAGGAGACCACCTCCTTAATTCAGATCCTCTGGAGGACTTCTCAGCCTGATGAACAGGGCGGCGGGATTAATGAAGAGTAATGGCTGGGAAGGCAAACCAGGAGCTGTGGCTGCTGTGGATAAAGCTCACAATTATCTTGCTTTTAGATATAACAGCTGTGGCTGGAGTTTTCCCACATTTGCAGCATTTTCCATAGCAGCAAGGAGGAGGCTGGAAAGGGATGAAGTGCCTTTCTGAATGTGAAGGGGTCAGGACCCTTTGGAGATGTAGTTTTGCACTAAACTTTTAGTTCTTGGCATGTTGCTAATGTCCCCTAAACCGTTCTTGACCAGAGATTTGATCTTGTTTGCACATCAGGCTTTTCTTAATCTGCAGATTCCGCTCAGTCCTCATGGCTATTCCCATAATAACCTTCTCCTTAATCATCTCCCCATCAGCACTGCTGGTGGCCCTGGTTGTGGCGTCATCTTCAGAACTGCGGGGCATGCAGCAGACTGGAAAAGGGACATGGTGATCTGTCCCCAACCCCCTGGGCTTCACCAAACCCCAACCATCCCAAGATCCTGAGCTTTAATAAGGCTCCTAATCTAACCCTTCACTCAGTTGGGTGATAGTGGCTTGATATGATGCTGTGAAGCCCTCCTATATGGACACCAAAGACCTCCTTGATGCTGGATGCTGATTTTCCTGAAGAATCTTCTGCACTGAATATGATGGCAGGAAAATCCAGTGATCCTGATGGTCTCTTCGAGCCCTTTTTCACCATATTCAGTTAAAGAAAGAAGACCCTGTTCTGTTGGAGAGGTTTTTGGACTGCTTTGTACCCATCCTACCTCACTCAGGTCTGGCTTTAGGCAGCTCCAGAAAATCAGTTGATCTTACCTGGGCCACACTGGCAGAAATGAGGTGGCCTGATGAGATAAAACAGGCAGAAGGGTTTGCCTACATGTATTTTTGGCCACCTGAGTGAGCTTCTTGGGGTGTGGAAACAGAAATTTGGCTCTGTAGTGGGGTGTTAAGGCATAGAACACGGCAGCATAAAATACAGACTAACTCCTCACATTTTCTCTGTATCTTATCTCTCACGCTTGCCTCTCCAGTATTTCTCTCAAAAAATGGTCTTGTGACGTGACTGTAACGAAAAGTCTTGGAGGAATGTGAATATTTTTAAGGTTTATTCTTCTTGTGAAATAAAAGTTAAAAAGAAAGGTAGAAAAACCCTATAGAGGGCAAAGACCCTATAGTTTAAGCTGCGTGGTTTTATGGGCAACATTCCTTTTCGGGCTGAGTCCTGACTTTGGAACCTTGATCTCCAACCTTCTGGCTAATTAATTATGCCTGGCTTGGTTTCCCATATGTAAAATAGGGATAAGAGTGCTTAATTTCACCTGTAACCAATTTAGAGCTCTACTGTTGGGGGATTCGTGAGACAAGGATTTATAACTTGAAATAAATTGAATTGCAGCCAAGATTTGCATTGCTGCTGTAATTGTCTTTAGTACATAGTAGGTTTGAATTTTTTTTTTTTAAATTTCTTTTTTTTACACCATACCAAGAGCTTGTTAGTCCTGCTTTGACATCTGTGCTACTGAGTACAAGAGAGGTAATTGATTACTTTTATTTAGACCTGCTCCTCACACAGATGATTATTCTTTGTTAGGTTGTGCTTTGGTGCAGTGTGTTTAAAAAGAAAAAAAACCTCTGGTTTTCCACAGATTTTTCTTTAGTGGGAGTAATTTTATGAATATTATGGGGAGCTGCTGCTGGTGAGCAGGGCTGGGCTGGCTGTTTGGTGATGGAGGATCTTCTGGTGCTGTGTTTTTAAATCCTTATTCTGTGCGAGTGCCTGAGGGCATCATCAGGATGCTTTGCTTCAGCTTTGTGTTTTTAACTCTTCGGGGATGCTGAGCGTTATGTAAAAGTCAAAATGATAAAGGCAGGGCAAAAAAACGAAATGAAACGAGACTTTAAAAAAATTTGACCTACAAGAAATGTTCTGACCTCATCGCAAGCGGAGGCATAAGGACAATACCAAACGGTTTTGAGAGCGTTTCATTTCACTTGCAAAGTTGAGTTTCTGACTTATTATTCCAATTTGAGTGGAAAGATGATGTTGAATCATTTCACTTTCTCATAGCATAATGTCAGCTGCGGCTTGGTGTGTTTTTGTAAACGGGACCAATAGCCCAATTTTGAGCGATCCGTTCATCCTGGTGTCTACCCCCTCTCTGCAAATCCCTTGTAGGAGTACAGATGGGGATTTAGAATAACCACAGAAATAATATCCTGGATGCTTTGATCACAGATAGACAGAGACCTTTGCTGCTGAACTCCAGCAGCCCGCCTCCGAATTCCGTGTCGTTGTAATTGAAAGGATAGCGAGGTTAATTACACTTGAGGATAAAAATTCATTGATAATTTCTTGCTATGGATGCGAGGGGATGGTAGGAAGAGGAGTCACATTGCTTATGAACTATATTTGATGGGGAGTTGAGATAGATTTTGCTTCTCTGCAAAACACTGTGTTTAATCCTATATTATGTGTAGCTACTTTTCTTTCTTGCATAGTGTTCATGTACACAGCTGTTAGAAGCTGACTACATACTTTAATTAGGGAGCAAGACCAAGAAGAGGTTTATTGGGGTGAAATCCTCCTCTGACCCATCTCAGGGGGTGACAATCTGAAAAACAACCTAATTGTCAAGCAAAGTTTCCTTTTCCCTGTCCACGTGGCACTCAGGGAAGATGATCCACAATCTCTGTGGTGGGACATTTCAATGTTAAGCAGCTCTAGCGTGATGATCTGCAGGTTCATCACCCTTGCTCAGGGATGCTTATAAGACTTATCAGGGAGCACCCAGTGTCCTGAGAAGATTCTCTGTGTGCGGTGGGTTGGGAAAGACCTTGGTATCAGCTGTAGGTGGGATGGAAGGTCTGTGGTGCAGAGCCAAGCTTGAGGCTTGTGTGGGATGAGGGTGGATGCTGCTGAATTGTGAGGCTTTTAGATGCAGCTCCTGCAGAAGTAATTTTGGATCAAGAGAGGGAGCAGCCAGGCTTGGCTCTCCCCTCCCAGAAGATCCCCTGATCCTCTCCTTTTCCTTCCCCTTGCCCAAAGCCACCCTTCCCATGGGTTAGGTTTCTTCCAGTGTCGTCCTTCATTTATTCTTATCCTGGACTCTTTTCCATGGAATTAGTGTTCTGTTTCTCTGCCCAGATGCTCTCCAACATCATATCCAAACAAATAAACACCCTCCACCCCTCCCAAACTTTGTAGGTACCCAAGTGGTGGAAAATGTATGCAAAATTTAAGTTTTGACTCATTCCAACGCAAGAAGGAAAGCATCACTGAATTTTTCTGGGATTTGGAGAGCGTTTGCCTGATCTGCATAGGTCTTGTACTTAGTCTTATGTTTGGCCTTATAGAAAACAAACTCAAATATTAAATTGCCCCCAAATGACTAAAAATGCCCTCTTTTGTGCATGGGTTTCACGTGGACGTGTTCATGTAACCGGACTGGTTTGTTGGGGAAGAGAGGATTGCAAGTTAGGTTATTGTCTTGTATTTTATCTTGAATGAGCTGCAATTCCCTTAATTAGTTATGATTGATCATGCTCATATTCTCAAGCATATAAATACGTGCCAATATATAGATACAAAGGTGTGTCCCTGCTTTGCTTCGTAGCTAAAGGAGTTAAGAGCTAATGAAAGAAACTAATGAATAGCAGGAAAAGAAAACTAAAGACTAGATACCTGAAATATTCTCCTTTTGTACCTAGCTCACTAACTTAATTTTCTTCCCCAATTGAACAGATTTTAATTTCTAGGAAGTCTTACAGGTATCTTGAATCTTTGTCAAATTGTCATTATGTTGATTTATGAGCTTCACAAAAAACGTTCGCTCCGCCACACAGAGAAACCAATAATATCTAATGGAAGCCTTTAAAGCATTCTTTCTATTTAAAAGGGAGGCTGTAATATAGAGCACTGAGTCTAATTTTCATTAATTTGTCTCTGAGCAAAGAGTTTTGTTTTGTTTTTTTTTTCTTTTAATGGAGTAGAAGACTCACTTTATAATCTGGAGTCACCTGGAGAGATGAGAAGCTGGTGCCAGTGCACTTTTCCTCGAGGAGAGGTGAAATATCCTTGAACTGTCTTCTTTTTTTTTCCCTACCAATGTCTATTGTGCTGTCGACCCATAAGTTTGCCCTGAACTGGGTTTGGAGAATGATACACTGGCACATCTCCTCCAGAGTGGTGAGCATTAGTGGTTTGGCCATGGCATGGCGTGTGGTGGGCACAAGGTCTGGCAATTTTGAGTCAAGAAGAGTTGAGAAACCAAAGTATTTTTCCCTGCTTCATTTCTCAAAAATCTAGTTTGGTTTTGTACCAGATGAAACCTTGACAGATGGAGGGGTACAAACTGCCCTTTGAGTGGTTCCAGAGCCTGGCAAGGACCTGCAGTCAAGCTGGTCAGGAAATATGATTGCATGGTGGTGGTCTCCTGTCTATGAAGGGCAGCCTGGTACCTCCCAGGGCATCATGTTCAAGAGCAATTAAGCTTATGCAGTTAAAATTGCTGAGTGTTGCCTCACCTGGGGAATTATGGGCTGTTACTTAAATAAAATACCAGTGATGCTACACCTGGTCCCAGTTAGTTCAGCTTCATCAATGAAAGGTGTTGGCTTGCAAAGATGCGATGGGTCCAGCAGTGTCGATCCTAAATTTTGGGGGTGAATGTTCTCTTCTCCCAAAGACCAAGTGCTTTCCATGGACCCTCAGTCCTTGGGCACCATCAGCCTGATCACCTTGGTGCTCCCAATTTCCCTGGTGCTTTCTGTTGGTAAAAACTAAAGTAAGACAGACCCATTAATTCATCCCCCAGTTCGCTTTTTTTTTTCCATTCCCTGCAGGGAAATGCGTCTCACTTATCTGTCATCCTTCAAGGGAAATGTTTCCATTGTGGTTGAGCATCTGCTACAGCTTTATAAACTGCACACCTTGTTTGGAGCGCAGCTTACTGTAATGGCTTTATTTGGTCTGATGGTATCAATAGAAGAAGTGATTTTTCTTGTATTGCAATACATCCATCGTTAGGGAGCACGCCTGGTGCCGACCCTGACATATCCAAACTGTGCAAAGGTCAGGCTGGCAACTTCTCTTTGGCAAAGTACATGATATGTATGCAGTGGAAAAAGTGTCTGAAAACTTAGAAAAATATAAAAGATTAAGAATAATTGAATTTGAATATACCTTTTCCTACCCTTCCCTCTTTTCCTTTCTTCCTGGAAAGATTTAAAAACCCGAAGCACCTCCTGGCTATTAGTTCCTGCTGTTTCAGGTTTGAATCTTCTGTGTAAATATTTCATGTTTTGTCTTTGCAATATGTATTTTTTTAAAAAAATTCCTTCATTAAAATTTAAATTGCAGTCCTGAGTACAATTTACTTTGCATATTTGGCGTACGTGATACTCTGTTTAGCATAGCTCGTGCAGGCTGCTTCTCTGCTTTTAGGATATTGGATGAGGATGTCTATGGAAAGTGATTATTTCTCATTTGCCAACTGCGGAATTTTTTATAAATTCTTTCCAAGCTTCTGGCTTTTGACACAGCTGCAGACAAGAACCTGGGCATGATGGATAGGTTTTAATTCGTTGCTGTGTTTAAAATTGTTCCTGTGAAGTTAGTAAACCTGGGGGAAGGGTTGGAGCTGTTTTATTATTATTATTATTTTTTAATTTTTGATTTTTTTACTTTAAGTAATAATCCTTCTCTTAACAACGAAGTCTCTAAGTCAAGTCTAGAGTAATACCAGGCAGCGTATTTTCTCTTATTTTCCCAAACAGCATATAACAGATAAATAACCCCCCTTTCCCATTCTTTTTTCTTACCTAAAAGAGCAATCTGCTATAAATGATATATTTAGCCAGGTGCTGCACAGCTCCTGCCTTCGGAAAGACCTTGATACTTAGTAAGGCAGAAGGAGAAAATAAAGCAGCACTTCTGAAGCTGAAATAATCCTATTTTGGAAGAATCCTTTTGTTTAATAGCCCATATACTTTCATTACACCTAATTCCATCACTCAGTTTCTGCTGTCAATGAGATTATCCCGTGCGGCTTCTGGAGTTCAATGGCAGCAAAGTAGGGAGCAAAGTGTCTCTGCTTTGCATCAGCATTGCTGCAAAGAGGCAAACACGGCTTTTTTTCCCATCCTGGACATCCCCAGTCACATCAATCTGCAAACATCTTCCCAGTAAACATCATCTCAGCAACCACCCTGTAATAAAAGGGTGAAAACTCTCTTCTCTACCAGTGACCACCTTGTTTTGTCTTGAAGTTTGGAGAAGAAACAAATGTTTTGGTGTGTTCTATACAGGGTGTAGCTTGTTCTCTTCCTACCCCTCCTACCCCAGTTCTTTAGGGGTGCAAAGCCCTTCTACCATAACCACGAAGAGAATTCAGGGGTGTTTTTAACCAGTCCTGAAAGTGTAGATCTGTATTTCACACAGGTGAAAGCACCCATGCCTCGGACTCCTTGGAGCTCTTAAGGAGCACTCAAATACAGGGTGGTGCAAAGGAGCTCAGAATTCTCTCCCTGTACTCTGTGCTTGTGAGGACCTACCTGGAGTCCTGTGTCCAGCTCTGGAGTCCTCAACAGAGAAAGGACATGGACCTGGTGGAATGAGATGATTAGAGGGATGGAGCCCCTCTGCTGTGAGGACAGGCTGAGAGAGCTGGGGCTGGTCAGCCTGGAGAAGCTTCAGAAGACTTCAGAGAGACCTTCTAGTAGCCTTCCAAGATCTGAAGGGAGCTCCAGGAGAGCTGGAGAGGGGCTCTTGGTCAAGGAGTGGAATGACAGGACACGGGTTAACAGTTTTAAATTGGAAGAGGGGAGATTTAGATTGGACATTAGGGAGAGCTTCTTTCCTGTGAGGGTGGTGAGACCCTGGCCCAGGTTTCCCAGAGAAGCTGTGGCTGCCCCATCCCTGGAGGGGTTCAAGGCCAGGCTGGATGGGGCTTGGAGAAACCTGGTGTGGTGGGAGGTGTCCCTGCCCAGGGCAGGGGGGTTGGAACTTGATGATCTTTGAGGTCCCTTCCAACTCTAACCATTCTGTGATGATTCTATGTGCCAGAAAATTGCTGATGGATGCGTTTCAGACACTCCTCCGTGGGAAGGAGTTTTTCTTAATGAGGAATGAGTGATGCAGGAGGCTCAGCAGGGGGAGAAAACAGTCACTAAATGTTGACATTTGTTTGTAAATCCTTATGTAAGGGCTAGTGTGTAAGCACATAAAGATGATTTGTGCTGCGTGTTTGGGAAGAAATCACTGCTTTAGTTATATTTTAATTTGTTTAGACTGAATTTCTTTACAGCTATTCACAAACTCCGCTGAGTAGACACAGGTGGGAAATATTGATTTTAGTGCAGAGAGTATAAACATATTTTGGTAACAAATAAGCTGTTAAGGTGGGGAAACTGAAGAGAACCTGGTTGTGTTTACCTTGTCATCTCAGCTGTGCTGTCAGCGGTGGGAAGGAGAGGCAGGGGGACAGGTATGGGATGGGGACCCACCATGAGACCACTTGTTCAGTGCAGGGTTTGTGCCTGTTTCTGGGGTCTTCTGAGTTGGCAGAAATAGAGGCACAATTGTATGTAAAGAAAAAAGAAATGTAATTTATGGAGAAATCCTGCTGCTCTGTGGGGATACCCACAGGTTTCTGATCATCGCCAGCCTTGGGCTCAGAAATTCCCTGAAGTCCCGCAAAACCCCCATGAGATTCAGCGATCTCCTAAAAACCTCACCTCTCTGACCTTACGTTTCAAATCACTTAGCACTTTCAGTTTGTTTCCTCTCCCTCCGGGTGTATAATTGCTATCTCATACAATAGCTCTGATTGATAGGTCACAGAATTAAATGTTCTGCATGGCCAGGTATCTAGAAGCAGACAGCAGCGCTCCAGCTGCTGGTTCTGAGCAATGAAATGTTTTGCTCCGAGAATACCTGGGTTAAACATTCAGGTTTTCAAAGCCTGGCACACAGCAAGAGGATGTATATCGCTTCTATTTTAACTCTTTGAATTATTCTTCCCTGTCCTGTGCTCATCCACCTTCAAGCAGAAGCTCCTCTACTGCAGCTGGGAGGTAATTCGGGCATTCCCATGGGATTGGGGAGCTGTACTGTCCTGGGTTGAACCTGATTACATTGACACCACAGCATATTTTTTCACCTCTCTTGTATTCCCTGCTACCTTGAGCATCTCTGCTGCTGGTCCAGCTGAGCCTGTAGTTTTTGGGATGAAAACCATTTGTATCTGTGGGGTTGGAAGAAGTTAGCAGCAGCTGGCAGTGTGCAGGGCTCTGCAGTCACTCTGCAGGGAACAGCCTGAGCTCCTCGTTCCTTCCCGACTCCAGGAAAAGCACTCACTTCTTCCTCGTTCAACCACAGTAGCAGTGACCCACCATTAACCTCTTACTAGCTAACGATTTATTGGAGATACTGCAGAGGAGAACGCTGTTTTCAGGCTCCTGTAGTGCTGATAGCCAAGTGCTGCCAAAGCTGATAGGAGGAGGGAAAGCAGGAGGATATTTTGGACCTTTGCTTGAGGAATTCAGCCTGCGTTGGCAGAGATATGAGGCAGGTGGTAGATGTGCACCTCAGCGTGGTTGTTGCTTTCCCCATGATAAGGAAAAAAAGCAGCGAGGCATCACACATTGCATAAATCATAGTGTTTGCAGGAGAGAAATGTGGTGTGGACAGAGGAGATGGGGCTGCAGAAAAGCTACAGCACAGGGATACCTCCAGGGAAGTCCAGCCCGTAAGCCAGGAGATAGGGCATGGGAACACCTAGGGAGCAGCTCGGCAAGGTCTAGGTGCTTGGGTGGTGGTCCTCGTGAGGCTGGTCAGGGCCACAAAGCCCTGTTGGTGCCCTCAGGATAGTGATGATGAAGACAGTCCGAGTTAGGGGAGCAGATTTGCTCCCCGAGACTGCAGAATCAGCTCTGTGGGTGCACGTCTCTCAAACCTTCATGGATGCTGTGCAATGGGACAAGGTTTCCCAAAGATGAATGGATAGGCACAGATGTAGGATGAAGCAAGAAATGTATATTGTTGAGCAGGACGTGGACTTCTCTCACTAGATCCAAAACTCTAGACCATGATGGGACACTGATCACCCAGATTTCCCTCCTGCTTGAGGAGCACGAATGGCCTTGTTGGCTCTCACCTTCTGCTTTGCTGCTGACAGCCCGTTTTCCCTCTCCCCGGCAGCTCATGTTTTAGCTCCTGCCTGCATTTTCTTTCAAGCACTTGTCCATCAACCAAAGCTCCACCACCCTGTCAAAACACCCTCAGACGTGTCTCTGGGCAGCAATCCTGAGGGGTGCCTGTTGCACTGGGCAAAGACCAACCTCTTGGATGTGCCTCCAGAAAGTGATGGGTAGCTTGGTACCTGGGGAGGTGACCAGGGCATGGTTGGGTGGGCTGGTTTACACCTCATGCCCAACTCTGAGATTCTTAAGTGAAAAGAATGGACTTGGCATCTGATTTGGTGTCTCCTTCCAGGAAAATCACCATGTCCTCTACCTGAGATACTGAAATCTGCATTGATACTCCCATCTATATATAAACATATACATTTGTACACACATATATATGTTTTCCCTGCTCACAGAGAAATAAATGGAAGTTTTTTTCCTTTGTTATCTTCTGTGTGGTTCCAGCAATGACCAGACAGTATCTGGTTCCCAGAAGTTTCTCTATGTGGCTTAATTAAATGTGCAGTATACACTTACCTGCATTAGACAGGGATCATTAGGGCAATCACAGCCTGGGTACGGCTGTAGGCTTGTATTAGGATACTTTTGCTAGTACTAAAACTCATCTTTCTCTGCCCAAATCAGGACTCGGGCAGCCCAACAGGAAAGGTAGAGGAATGGTGACAAGCAAGGAGGTGTAGGAGCATCTGGCACTTGTGATTTGTCACACGTTCTGGTGGAGCCCCTGGATTAGTTGTGCTAATCAAGGTGGGGAGAACCTGGTTCTCCATTTCAAGGGAGCATCCCTTTTGTGTTAGTCCCTGAAGTTATTTTAACTTGCATTGACACGAATTAAACAGGAATCTTGCTGTCTATTGATTTTGTCAGCAATGTTTTTTTCTCCCCTCCTGAAGTCATCTTTAAAGACTTTACTTTTATTAAACTAAATGCTGCCAGTTAACTAAAGTCTTTGTTTTTATAGACTCAAGAGAACAAGATCTAACATAAATTAATCATGACTTAATTGACTGAACTAATTCAGGTTCTCTCCAGTCCGCTGCACAGCAATATTCCTGTCTTCCCAATGCTGTAACTGAAGGCTAAATGGTACATTGCTTTAACAGCATAAACTTTTTATATCTTTAACACAACATTTTTACTGTGGACAAAAGTTTTAATTTCCTTGGAATTAAGTCCACAAAACATTTTCACAGTTAGGAATGCTGAAGTGAACACCCCTTTTTGTAATGCATATTAGAGCTGACTTCAATTTCTTCCTATTATCTTTTTTTTCTTCTTCTCTGTGCAAGGACTAAATTATTTATTTGGTATTACTATTTCAAAGGAAACCCAAGCATTAATTCAATTTACAACAGTATTCTCTCACCCTACAGAGCATAAAATGAAATGCAATGAATTGTTAATGCCACCGATGTCAAGAACGCAGCGCATTTAGTGGAGCTGCCTAAATCATTAAAGCCAGGAGTTCTCCCCAAAAAAGCACCCCTGTCAGCAACCAGTGAACTCAGTGCATGGTTTTTGGGCTTAGCCCATGCGGAGAGTCTGGGGACAAGCTTAGGGGGTCGTGTCCCACGTGGTGGAGGAGGGAAGGATTTAGGAGCTGCCTTGTGGGAGAGCTTGCAGAGTTAGGGAGGGTGCAGGCTGTGATGGTCCTTCAAGGCCATTAGACACCAGCTCCAAAGACAGCCTGGAAACTTCTTCACTGCTTCTGTACCAGAAATCTGGGTAGATTCCACTCAGGATGTTCATGACTGTCCCATGGGGATTTGAAGGCTGCTTGTACTTTGGCTTTCTACTGCCAAAAGAGTCAAAATTCATCAAATAGGCTCTTTCTTGCCTATTTTCTTTCCTCAATTCTGCATTTCCCAGTGCTACTTTTACTCTGTATAAGACCTGTAAATATCCCAAAAAGTGGTGGGTGCTGCTATTGCTTCCTGTAGGAGCTTATTCCTTAATCTAATAAATCTCTGTCAGAAGGAAGGTTTTTCCCTCTATCAGCCTAAACTTTTCATAGCTTTACTTCATACTGTTTTGCTTATTTTTGCCTCTTAGCATCATCCACAACAAATTCTCTCCCTGGGGTAGTTCCAAGAGTTATCACATTCTTGCATCCCAGGGTGACTCTCATCTCTCCATCGCTAGAACCCTGTGTGTTTTTCTTGCCTGAGTTATTTCTTCACCAGAAGCCACATTTGATGCTAGTCTCTGTGTATTCTCTCATTTCACGTGTTTTTGGTGGCTTCCTCCAAAGGTCATGAGCTCCTGGACACAGGAGTCAAGGTGTATAGGTTCCTTGGACTTGGGAACTCAGGAAATTTAAATGAATTAAATTAATGTCACCTTTATGACTGTTGGAGCAGGGTCTGTGAGCCGTCATAGAATCATAGAATGGTCAGAGTTGGAAGGGACCTTAAAGATCATCAAGTTCCAACCCCCCTGCCATGGGCAGGGACACCTCTCCCTAGAGCAGGTTGCTCCAAGCCCCATCCAACCTGGCCTTGAACCCCTCCAGGGATGGGGCATCAACAACTTCCCTGGGCAACCTGTTCCAGTGCCTCACCACCCTCACAGCAAAGAACTTCTTCCTAAGATCTCATCTAAATCTCCCCTCTTCCAGTTTAAAACCATTCCCCCTCGTCCTGTCACTAGACTTCCTGACCAAGAGTCCCTCCCCAGCTCTCCTGGAGCTCCCTTCAGATCCTGGAAGGCTGCTGCTGGAAGCTCTCAGCCTGAGAAGAGAGACTTTTCCACCTTCCTCACCATGACAAAAGGACCTTGCAGAACATCTCACAAATGCTCTACAGACACACATGCAAAGCACTAACGCCTGGAAGACAAGAAAAATTTAATGTACCGTATGGCCCCACATCCTATTTAAACTTAATTTGACGAAACACCAACTACCAACAAACGTAAAAGGTCTGTAGTAAATATACAGGGTGTTCTCCATAATGCAAGTGTCATCAGAAGGTGTAATTCATTATGGGCGCATCACTTTGCTTTTATGTTTCAGGTCATTAATTGCTGATGGAGGTTACAACGTCGAAGGGATTAGGCCATAAAATTGCAGTTCAAAGTCTGCCCTTTTCCCTCTGAAGAGTAAGGAATTTACATCTACAAAAGCAAAGTAGCATCCCGATATCTCCGAGCAGATGTAAACCATCAGCCTTGTACTTCAGTGCAGCTGCATGTAATGAAAACCTGAAATTGAATTTTAACTTAATAAAGTAGATTGTTTTTTAATTGAATGTTGGGTGTTTTTTTTTTCCTTGACTTGGAACATTCCCACTCTTTAATTACGTTTCATTTAAGGGAAGAACAAATAAAATCAATTTATTTTCTGACAGTGGAAAGGGAACACGCAGTATTTCTCAGCAGTTTGAAGAGCAGCTCCCCGCACCTTTGGCAAATCTATTAAAACACTGTGCTTAAAGCAAGCTTTCACTTTTAATTAGAAGAGCTGCACTCTGTAAACAGCTTATATTTCAAGTCATCATATACATTCTCACCACAAGCTGCATTTTGTGGTGAGGACAGCTATACAATGTGAGATGTGGGGAGAGAAACCAGTAACAAAGGAGTCCTTTTTGGAGAAAGATGCTCTTCTACTTAATGCTGGGCAGGTGCCTGGTGGGGACCATCCCAGCACTCTCTGACCCTGGGGACTCTGGTGGATGTCTGATTTCTCATTAGATTGAAATCCAGCCAATGGTCACATTTGAAAAATGGGGAAAAAAAAAATTTTCCTTGAGTTTTGCCACATTTCCTCTATTTTTTTCTGATAATGGAAAAGCATTTTTGCTAATACCTTGTCCTTGCCAGTGTGGCTGCGACAGCCTCCTTTTCCTCTGCTTTGATGCCTGGATGTGATTTTCAGGGTGGAAAGAGCTGGGGCTGTACTTAGCTGGCTTTCCCAGGGACCAAAGTGGGTTTTAGAAGGAATAGAATATACATTTAGTGATAAATTTTCATGACACCGTGTCTTAAATACCCAAATCCTCCAAAGTTCTTTAACATTTCCTCTCTGCAGGATGTGTTCTTCGTCAGGATTTTTGATCTCACTTGTAAAGTTTGGATCAGAAATAGCAAAGATAAATCTTGAAGGATCTCATGGCGTGTTTGCATGTGCAGCATTGCTTCTCCTTTTGAGAATGATGACTTTTCTGGTTTTGTGTTTTAGGACAGTTGCTTTTTTTTTCCTTTCTTGCTTACTGGTTTTTGACACTACGGCAAAAGGAGGGTATTAAAAAGCCCAAACAGGGAGGGAGTGGGGAAATGGCCTCTGCCTTTCCATTATATTTTATACTTTTTCCTTTCTCTTTCCCCACTGGAAATATTAAAAGAAGAAATAAGGCAAGCAGGTTCCTGCTTTACTCCTTTCCCATTGCTGATAGACTTGATCATGATTTTCATTTCATGGGAAATCTTAATTGGGGGGGGAGGAAGAAAAAAAGAATGGTTTGACAGTAATAATGTGTTCCTGTGGAGTAGGGAAGCCAGAATGTCTGGAAAGAGGGCGTAATGTTTTCTTTTGAGCTCTTTGGGATGCTTTTCAGGCTGCTGGGCCACCGTGCAGGAGGGCAAGGAGAGATTTCTCAGCCCAGAAAGCCCCCAGCCCCCTGGGCTGTATCACCAGCAGGGTGGCCAGCAGGATGAGGGGGGGGATTCTGCCCCTCTGCTCCGCTCTGGGGAGACACCCCCTCCCAGTGCTGCCTCCAGCTCTGGGGCCACCAACAGCAGAAGGACATGGAGCTGGTGGAGTGGGATCAGAGGAGGCCACAGAGATGCTGGGAGGGCTGGAGCCCCTCTGCTGGGAGGACAGGCTGAGAGAGTTGGGGGGGTTCAGCCTGGGGAAGAGAAGGCTCCAGGGAGACCTTAGAGCCCCTTCCAGTCCCTAAAGGGTTTGACGCTGAAAGAGGAAAGATTGAGATGAGATCTTAGGAAGAAATTTTTCACCCTGAGGCTGGTGAGAGCCTGGCCCAGGTTGCCCAGAGAAGCTGTGGCTGCCCCATCCCTGGAGGGGTTCAAGGCCAGGCTGGATGGGGCTTGGAGCAACCTGCTGTGGTGGGAGGTGTCCTTGCCCAGGGCAGGGGGGTTGGAACTTGATGGTCTTTAAGGTCCCTTCCAACTCTAACCGTTCTGTGATTCTGTGAAACCTGGAAATCTTTGGCCAGAATAAGAAAATAGCAGAACTTAAAAATAACAGCAACAACAAAAAATCATTGCTAATCCTTAAAAACAACAGGATTTCAATGTAATTCAAAGGCCATGTGGAGAGATTTCAGTTTACCAACAGCAAGTCCTGTGAAGCTTTTGTTTGGTATCAAGGCAAAGGTTAACTTTATTAGGGACTTGAAAGAGTGTAATGAGCTGGAGGGAGGACAACGCACGGTGTCACACCGAGACCTTGCACATCCCCAGCACACTTGGATCGTGTCTCCCAACCACGTGGACTCTGTGACAAAAGCAAAATTGCTTTTGAAAAAGGATTTGGGTTCCACCAGCCACAGATCATCAGTTTTGTGTGGTGGGTCTGCTCTCTGGTTGGTGTCAGCGGCGTCTTTTCATTGATTTTTAAGTGGTTTGGGGGATTCTGTGTCTCTAGCTGTGGAAAGAACTAATTTTGCTGTTCCTCGGTGAATCCAGAGAAAAACTGGGTTAAATGGAACGCTTAATTTAGCTAAGACCAAGCAATTTCTACTGTTTTCCTAGAGACCTAAACAAATAAACCAAACTGAGGGGGATTTGTTTAAAATAAATAAAAATCCCCAAAGCTCAATCTTGTTTCAAAATATGTGAAAAAAAAAAAAGCAAAGTTTTTTTTTATCCAAGCAATGGGAAAATAAAACATTTTAACTTTCCCAGATGATTATTCTTCTTTCTTCTGCCTTTTTTCCCCCCCCCTCCAGCCGAAGTTTCAGGGAAATCAGTGTGCATTTGAAAAATATTTTGATGTATCTGAACCTGCAGTTTTTAGCATGAAAAAAGCAGTGACCATAAAGGATTCTTTAGGTTTCCTGCAGCTGTGGAGGAAAATGTCCCTGCACCAGGTCTATAGTGAGGTCCAGGGGAACCCACTGCATCCTTATTTGCTGTGTAGACTTTCTTAAAAATGCATGATATTAGGAATAACCCCCAAACCAGGAGGTATTTTCATTCCCGTGCTCTATGTGGCTCCTTGTCTTTGTCCCTTGTGGTGGTACATCCTTGAGACTCTCTCCCCAAAGGATGAACCTGGGAGGGGGGACATCCCTGCTGCCTTCTCCCAGACCCCATGTGGAATAGCTAATCATCAGTTCAGCTGTGTTTGCAACAAGCAGCATGCATAAAAACCTTCCAAAAAACTAATTACAGGTTTGGAATATCCCTGGGGGATACATTTTCAGCTTGATTTCTTGGAATATCAAAAAGTAGCAGCCCAAATCTGATTAAGTGTGGAGTGCCTGATGAAATATGCTGTGTCTGCAGAAAAGGAATTCCCTGTTAGATGCCTCTCTCAGCAAACAGATTTTAAACCACTGCACTGCATCTTTTTCCCCCATTTATTCCACCAGATCTTCTCGGAGAGAGGACCTTTGCTGCCTGTGTATTGAAAATGTATTAAATTACTTCATTTAAATGTTTCATCCCCGGTTAAATTTCCTACAAGTGTCACCCAGCTCATGGTATGTTACTGAGCGCTGGCTACCAACCAACCTGGAGGGCTAACTGCACAGAGATGGGGGACATCGGCGCCCCAAGGTGTCCAACTCCAACCATTCTATGATTCCATGATTCTATAATTCTACCTTTAGGTACACTAGTAACCCTGGGTTTTCCAAACCATAGAATCATAGAATGGTTAGAGTTGGAAGGGACCTTCAAGATCATCCAGTTCCAACTCCCACCAGCCCAGGTTGCTCCAAGCCCCATCCAGCCTGGCCTTGAACCCCTCCAGGGATGGGGCAGCCACAGCTTCTCTGGGCAACCTGTTCCAGGGTCTCACCACCCTCACAGCAAATAAGTTCTTCCCCAGATCTCATTTCAATCTCCCCTCTTCCAATTTAAAACCATTCCTCCTCATCCTGTGGCTCCAATCCCTGATTAAGAGTCCCTTCCCATCTCTCCTGTAGACTCCATTTAGGGACTGTCACCAAACTAGTGTCATACTGGTCTTATTTATATACAAAAATCCTGTGGATACCAGATGCTTTACACTGCAGAATCTGACAGACGGAGCACTTGGCACTGGGATTTGAGATGTTAGATATGATCATGGCAATGGAAGAGACCTCAGAGTCTCTAGTCTGGTCCCATGTATCTAATGTGCCTCCGGTAGGGAATTCTCCATAGCTCTTGTCAGACTATTGAAATCCTTTGTTACAATTACTGCTTAAAAGTATTTTTCCAAATGATAGACTTATTCTGCTTTCTTGTACTTTACTTAAAGCCCATCCACTTCCTAATGAACCTCAGCTGAAATGCGTGTCACCTAAGAAGACCCCTATTTAAGTAGCTTTGACCTGAAGAATGTTTCCTTGGCTAATTTGCAGTCTGAACCCTCTGATGAATTTGACCTGAGTGCAAAATAGCTTCAGTTTCACCAAACCCCGGCTCCTTGGTAAATTTGCTATTCTCAAAAGAGAAATCCTAGATTTAAATTCATTGACTCACTTCAGTTGCAGGAATCTGCTGGCTTAAATTCTGAATAAATTCAGGAGGAGAAAATACCATCAATGCTGCGGAGCCCAAAGTAAACAGAGAAAGAAAATAAGGATTATCCTGCATTTATATAATATAATCAAGTTCAAATTTACCTAGCTGTAGAGTAATATAATTGGGGATTTGGGTGAATCCCAAAGCCAGTGGCATCTTTTAGAGATAACCAGTCTTTTTAGAAATGAGATTAAGTGGGGAGAAAGCCTCGTTATGCTAATTAAAGCTAAAAAAAAAAACAAAAAAAAGGACTGAGGAATAATTGAATTTAAAAAATAGCCCACTCTTTAAAGTGCATGAACTTGAACAGCTCTAAAATATGTCTCATCCTTATTCCCTCCTGGCAACTAATATCCTAAAGAGTGGCTTGAGTCACCGCTCCACGGCTGGGGCTGTGCCACGGTTTGGGTCAGGGTAAAATTCAAGGGATTGAGTGGGCAGAGAAATGCAAAATGCTCTTCTTGCCCTCCAAGTGGGGATACTCGTGTGTATTGCCAATGCCTGGGAAACTTTTTACTAGTAGGCAGCTCAGGAAGAAGGATGGTGTTTGGGGGTGATGGTTTTACTGGCAGAGCAGGTTGCATTTAGTGGAATAAATCTTTGCACCGAGATGATGGGCTCTTTGTCAGGGAGTGGAGTGACAGGACAAGGGGGAACGGTTTTAAATTGGAAGAGGGGAGATTGAGATGAGATCTTAGGAAGAACTTCTTTCCTGTGAGGGTGGTGAGGCACTGCTGGCCACACTGCCGGGGGATGTGGTCATGCCATATGCCATTGCCAGTCTGGTAAGTGATGGAACAAGTGGCTTCTGCAAACATAGGACAGGAACTGACCTGGAGCCACCTAAGTCTTGGCTCCTTTTAAGGAGAATCATCCAGAGCTCAGCATTTAACAGGCAGGAGGCGGCTGTGCTACAGCCATAGGATTGATTTTCCAGGCTCTCTGATGGGTGAAGACCCCATTTCTGCTCCGTTGAGGGGCTGCATTGGAGCGGGAACCTCAGGGCTGCTCTCTGAGTTTAGGAAGCTACTTCTGAAAATTGGACATCTGGTGTCGACGAGGCTGTTGGCGCTCTCTGTGAGCTGAACACATTGCTTCTCCCAAGGGCGGTGATGCATTGTAATTCTTCGCTGTTCATTAAACAGAATATTTTCCCAGTTTAATATCATAATAGTCCTAATTGCTCTGCTCATAAGGACCAAGGTTTACTAAATTCAAATGGATGCAACGGATGCAAAACCCACAGAAGAGTATTTTATCACCGACACTATAAAGACTTCCCTATAGCAAGCATATTTTTATACTCTGCAAACAGCTTTAGAAGATTAACAGAAAACATCATAAAAATACTCCTTAAATTAAAGATTGCATTGATTTTAGTGGTTTACCCTTCCCCTGTACTACTATTCCAGCAACAAACCCACGATGATGTTTACATGGCTTCCAAACCATAAAACACTCATTTTTCATTATTTCTCCAATCTCATCGTGTAGAGTTGTGTTTATCTGTAACTCAGTGCATTTTAACAAAAGGCCTGACATTTAAGTGAGTGCTGATAGCAAATAAGCCCAGAAAGTGGTTTATAAACAAATCATTGAGGTTATGCAAGAAAATTAATTTGAAATAAAAATAGGGTCTATCAAAGAAACACCCTGATAGGAAGTTTGTACCCAAGGTGTATTTTTCTGTGGGTTTTTAAAAGGCATTATCAATGTAGGGCTCCATCGTTACTAAGAACCAAAATTTGACTGTCTGCCACCAATATAACCATTGGCCTTACCTCCCTCTCCCCCTCACTTCACCCAAAATATGCACCCATCAATTTTGTACCTGCCTGGAACTGCCACACACTGTTCAAAAAAAGGCAGAGGGTCTGGAAAAGAAAGATTATCATTGTATTTTTTTTCTGCTATCACAACTAAGCGACTAGAAAGGGTTTAAACCATTCTGAGTAGAGGGGGCCAGAAGCCACAGCAGCAAAAAGCAAAATCAGTGCATTTTCCTAAGGTAATTTCCAAAAAATCCCAAGCCTGGAGGTGTGCTGCCACCTCCCTGCATCCCATCCCTGTCCCTCCACATCGTGGCTGCTCCGTGGAGGCAAAGCCAGCGTGCTCACGTTTTGGCTTTGCATCTTCCTGATGGACCTGTCCTGCTGGCACAGGAAAAGTAGGAACAAATAATTACAGAGGAGAATAATTATAGCCATGGCACACTTGAACAAACCCGTGACTTCTCACGTATTTCTCTTGGTGGCAGACAGGAACATGGTGTAATGGATTATTTGTCACTTTGCTGGGATTGTAAGATACGCCTGGGAAACAGTTTGCAGGACACTCTTCCCCATAGGAAGTGCCGTATTGTTTCCAAGACACAACTTGATTCTTCTCTTCATTTGCTCAAATTAAAATTATTGATCTCCTTGGGAAGCACAAGCTCTCTAACAATGATTGCTCTCAAACACGGTGGCGATACTGGACCCATTAATATAATCACATTGTCACAGAGGTGATATTGTATATTATTAGGCTGGGGGAGGGCAGGGAGTGGGATTAAACACATCATCCAATCAACCCTGAAGGTGTAATTCCATATAAATCATTTTTTAATCAACAGGAGGATGTGTTAAAGCCATTTGTTTGCGCTGCCTGTTTGTATTGAGAAAACGCAGCCATATTAAAAAAGAGTTTATGTCTCTGGATGTATTTTTAATTTGCTTTTTTATTTTTTTTATTGGCCTGTAGTACAATAGGCAAATGAGATATTCTCAAATAAATATTTGTCATCCGAGGTGGCTACTTGCCTTTTGTAGGAGATATACCACCTCAAATGGTAGGTTGGAAAAAAATATGCAGAATATGTGGCTGTCCCATGGCCATGGTCTGCTCCTGAGCACTGCTGCTGGGGACACCGTATGCCTTTATTTACCAAATTTAAAGCCATGCTCATTTTAATGGGTAGCAAAGAAGCGACTTAATTGTCTCCTGCACTCAAGGAGCTAGCTGTTTTATTGCATTTAGGCAGTTTAATGCATTAGAAGTTATGATTTTAATGTAAAGGAAAGAAGGGTGTCTTTAGGAGGGAAGAGGGTTGTCCTCTTGGACCTGCCTTGAGTTCATGCAGAGGGCATAGCGCTGGAGAAGGAAAGAGGGAATTTGTGCTATTCCTGCAGAAAAGAGGTTGATTCAGTGTGGTCTCACAGCAAACTGGTTTGTGGGATCACTGCTGGCTCCTAAGTGTCCGAGAGATTTCCCCCATCCCCATCATGTGTAAAGACATTGATGCTGATGGGTTGCGTGGGTGGCCTGACCTTTCCCAGTAAGGATATGCTGATACCAGTAGGATTTCAGCAGCAGTTCAGGTAGTGCTTGTGGTCTGTGGTTTGTGGGAGACACGATAGGGACCCTTGGGGCTGGGGGTCTGCCCAGCTCTGCCAAGCCTTGGCTTCCCCATCTCTTGGAGGGGAAAAAATTCCCCGTCTCTCAGGGGAAAAGAAATCATAGAATCATAAAATGGTCAGAGTTGGAAGGGACCTGAAAGATCCTCCAGTCCCAACCCTTGCCCTGGGCAGGGACACCTCCCACCAGCCCAGGTTGCTCCAAGTCCCATCCAGCCTGGCCTTGAACCCCTCCAGGGATGGGGCAGCCACAGCTTCCCTGGGCAACCTGTTCCAGGCTCTCACCACCCTCACAGCAAAGAATTTCTTCCTAATATCCAGTCTAAATCTCCCCTCTTCCAATTTAAAGCCATTACTGCTTCTCCTATGGCTCCACTCCCTGACCAAGAGTCCCTCTCCAGCTCTCCTGGAGCTCCCTTCAGATCCTGGAAGGCTGCTTGAAGGTCTCCCTGGAGCCTTCTCTTCTCCAGGCTGAACAGCTCCAGCTCTCCCAACCTGTCCTCACAGCAGAGGTGCTCCATCCCTCTGATCATCTTGGTGGCCCTCCACTGGACCTGTTCCAACAGTTCTAAAATCCCCCCTCCACTTCCACATCACTCCATCTAAATAATTTTTCACCTGCTCCGAGATCTCCCAGCAAGGCAGTTGGAGTCAGGAAGGGTAGATGAGTCTAGAAGGTGTAAAAATCACCCTCTGCTTCTAATGGATGGTGGGAACCCCCTCCCTAAGCCCCAAGGGGGCTGGAGGGCGCAGAAACGACTCCAATCCCCCTTAATTAGCCCTGAAAACCTTCCGGTCTGTCACGCTGTCTCTGCTGCTGATGGCCCCTGGGGAGCTGGAGCGGGATCGAAGAACTGACCTCCCTGCCTCTCGGCAGTTATTTGCACTCTCCAGTAATTTAAAGGGTAAAGAAAAGATCAGTTAGCTGGTACGGAGCTTAACAATTACTCACCGTATTAGCTCTACCTCCCCGAGACATCTCGCCTAACAAATGAATCCGCCGCGCTGATATTGGATTCTTTGGAAAATTACTAAAGATTTTCAATTATACATGCTTCTTTCCCTAAGTTTAAAATGGTATGTGCATGCATTACGGACTTAAATTAATATTTGAGCTATTAATTGGAGATTGCACTTGGCAGCAAGTTATTTTTTTCTTCTTTTTTTTTGTGGTGCGGTGCTCATGTACCCGGAGATAACACGACGGCTGCATTTTTAGCAGCTTATAAATAAATAAAAATAAGGGAAATTCTTCAAGAGCTCCTCGCACTGAGCTATCGCAACGAATCGATTTGATTGCAAGGGGCATCTGCTGTCTGACCTTGCCCTTTGCCTGCCGCCTCTTTCTGCCATCCCTCTGGACCTGGGAGGGAATATTTTCGGTGCTTTCAAGGTGCCCAAGCCATGACCAGCTCTACAGCTTTGGAGCATCCCATTGATTTTGGGTTTTGGGGCTTTTTTTGGTGTACGTGTGCTGTAAACAGAGGTTTGGGAACCGTTGGATGAACTTAGTTCCTTTCTTGAGTTTGAGCATCACCCAGGAGCGACCTACTGTTTTTATGCCTTCACTGATACCTGCGAGGAGCAGTTCTGTGCCTGCATTGAGTGAATAGCTGGTTTGCAAGAGGGCTATTAATTGTATTTACTCTTAATCAAGTGCAGACTCTCCTAATTGGCAAAGCGTCGTTTTAAAGGTTTATCAGGTAACCTGAGCTCTATAGGTGGGGGAAAAAACCTAATTAATTATCTTCTTTCGCTTGTGAGTTATTTGTGGACATTTATAAGCTTGGGGCAAGGTCTTTATGTGAATGGTGAACTTGGCTTTTAAAAACCAACCAGTGACCCACATAGGGTTTAAATTGTTTTTTCATTACCTTGGATGAATGATAAATTGGAAGAGGGAAGATTTAGGTTGGATATTAGGAAGAAATTCTTTGGTGTGAGGGTGTTGAGGCACTGGAACAGGTTGCCCAGAGAAGCTGTGGCTGCCCCATCCCTGGAGGGGTTGAAGACCAGGCTGGATGGGGCTTGGAGCAACCTGCTCTGGTGGGAGGTGTCCCTGCCCAGGGCAGGGGGTTGGAACTGGATGATCTTGAAGGTCCCTTCCAACTCTGACCATTCTATGATTCTATAATAATTGCTTTAATGTGCACATTACTGTGTTTGGAGATGACCAAGAGAAGAAATAGGCTTCATTTGTCAAAAACTCATTAGCCCCTTACCCTTCACACGTCTTGCCCGGCTGTTGGAAGGACCCTCTCTGGAAGCAGCCTGGCAAAGCTCTTCCCCTGCCCGTCTAAATTAGTTATCAGTTCTGCAAGCAGGATATCTCCACGAGAGGGGGAAAATATCAACTCGCAGGAGTAATTTCATTAGCAAGTTAAATCGTTCCCATGTGTCAGCTGTGTTTTAGGAAGACAAAAACTCTCCCTAAACTGTTTTCTGTGGCTGATTGTGTCACTCATAAAGGCTGCCGAAATCAAAGGAGGCTGTTTGGAGCTTTCACACGGCTGCCTTTCTGTCCCGGTTCCCGTGAAGCGCTCTCAAATTCATGGCATTTTTGATCCATCAGTCCAAATAACTCTTGCAGTAGCTGATTTATAAGCTAACATAGATATCTCTGGGGCTGTCAGCAAATACAAACGGCTGCTTTTCCTTTTATTAACAGAATCTATTAACTGCCGTTGCCTCCAACACCTCTGCAAACAAAATCTGCTCCAGCTCCCTCGTCCACTCATGGGAAGGAGCTCATTCATTAAATGGAAATGTGAGCAACTGTGTTTAAAATAGTGCAGGTGGCCTTACTGCCTGCTGTGTGCCGAACGGTTTCGCTGTCGAGAAGGGAGACGTGCATGCTTTGAACCTCCAAATTTTTCCACTTCTCCTCATTTGTGTGTTAATTATTCAAGCCGTTATGAAACAGGCTATACCTGGAGAAATCAAAGCCCCATTGCACAGAGCAAATTCCATCAAAGTTTGTTCCAGAGCAGAAGTAAAACACAGGGAAGCCTGCAGGCGAGACCTCCGGAGGAGATATGAGGCGTGTCAACCAAGTTCCTGCTCCTTCTCCCTGTTCATCTGGCCAGATGAACCCTGTGACTGTCCTTGACACCAGTAACAAGCAGTGGTTTGAACATTCCCAGGTGCAATGCCCATGTTGCATCCTTGGAGGAACACTTGGAGATGGGTCTTCTACCAGTGGTGGAGATGTAGTGGCATCACAAATGGGACGCCAATGCTCAATGGATAGGTAAATCCTGTGCCTTGATCTCTTCTTGGCAGAGTGGCAGCTCTTTGCCTGACCAAGACACTGGGCTAGTCATTGGGTTTGGAGAAGTTCTCACACACTGTGATAGACTGGTATCTTGCTGCCACTTCCCTGTTCTCTCGTATTGAAAATCCCAGTTGAGCTACTGACTTTCAAACCAGCAACACGCAGTTGTTCTGGGGCCAACATCACTGGGCTGTCCTTGAACCCAGTTGTCTACCCATCCCATGGAGAAGCTGTCAACATCTTCTTTGTGAAGCACCCCACAAACTCCCTTTCCCTCTCTTTTCTTCAGTGTTTGTATGTTTGAGAGTCCTTGGGCACATGAAGATCTTAGTTTAGGGGCTGTAAGGGCAGGATGGTTGGCTCTGCTAGGTCTGAACAAAAAGAGCAGGTTATAAATTACTGTTTGCCATTTTTCACTTTGATCTCCTATTTAAGTGGTTTGAGATTTAGAGTCCACTCGGTCGTTGAGATGTTGCCTAGTTACCATTTTTGATATCACAGAGAAAGAATAAATAAAATGACATTTTAATATTAAACGCTGTGGTTTGAGAATTGCAGATACGGTCCCCGTGCGTCAGACAGCCGAGCCAGAAATCCTCTTTTGAAAAAGCTCTGATTCTTCCCAGGAGACTTTGAAAACTGTCCTTTTTAAGTTGACGTTCTTTTATTTATTTGGAATTTTTAAAAGTTTTTTTAAAAAATACTTTGTTTGAATAACAGTCCCTCCATTGCATTTGCTCTGCAGTGGGGAATCTTTGTGAGGGTGGTGAGGCACTGGCCCAGGTTGCCCAGAGAAGCTGTGGCTGCCCCATCCCTGGAGGGGTTCAAGGCCAGGCTGGATGGGGCTTGGAGCAACCTGGTGTGGTGGGAGGTGTCCCTGCCCAGGGCAGGGGGTTGGAACTTGATGATCTTTAAGGTCCCTTCCAACTCTGACCATTCAGTGATTCTGTAGAACCTACTGATACTGTTTTTTAATGCCTTGCAAGTCATTAACAATAAACAGTTGGGGACTGGATTTTTTTATTCTCAGAAGTATTTAGTCTTATAACTCCTATTTGTTTTGTGACCTTTTGTGAAGATGTTTGTTTGGGTAATGATGTGTATTTAGGCTTTCTTGGGTAAAGTCTGAAATCTTCTGGGGGTCCTTTCCTGTCTAAGAAAACGTAGCAAGACACACAGGAAAAAGAGATTAAGTTATGGAGTTCGGTAAGCACTTCATAATCAAGAATTACAAACTCAGGAAAGTTTCAGCTGTCAGTGATATTTAAGAGAAATCTATGAAATGGTAAGAAACATAGATCAGGAATCTGAAGTGGCTTTCAAATAATTAATATTTAGAGATGTAGACACTGAAATACTTTAACTGTATGCCTGCTGCATTCTGCCATCGCATCCCAGAATAGCTGATGGGACTGAGCACTCTATGAGGTGCTGAAGATAACACTAATTCATACAAAAACTTTCAATTGATTTTAATTCCTGCAGCAACATAAAGTGATGAGAAAGTTCCACCAGTGAATCTCTGCCCAAACATCAGCAATATGTAAATCATAGAATCATAGAATGGTCAGAGTTGGAAGGGACCTTAAAGATCATCAAGTTCCAACCCCCCTGCCATGGGCAGGGACACCTATCCCTAGAGCAGGTTGCTCCAAGCCCCATCCAGCCTGGCCTTAAACACTTCCAGGGATGGGGCATCAACAACTTCCCTGGGCAACCTGTTCCAGTGCCTCACCACCCTCACACCAAAGAACTTCTTCCTAATATCTCATCTAAATCTCCCCTCTTCCAGTTTAAAACCATTCCCCCTCGTCCTGTCACTAGACTTCCTGACCAAGAGTCCCTCCCCAGCTCTCCTGGAGCTCCCTTCAGATCCTGGAAGGCTGCTATCTGGTCTCCCCGGAGCCCTGAGGCTTAATATTAAGATATTAATATCTTAATATAAGCTGAATCAGTCAAAGAGAGTAAACAACCCAACTTCACAGAGTGAGGAACACCTGAACTCAGGCTCCACAGCCCACATGAAGTCCTGCTGAATTTTATCTGTGCGATCAAACAGTAAATATATGTATATCCAGAGAAAAATAACTATGGACATAGATATTTTAAAAGCTTTCAGTGCGTGTTTTACAATGAGTAGAAATATTGCACAGAATGATTTTTCTGGGTTTCTTGTTAAGGAGTCAGAATACTGATTGTTTTCTGGTACAAGGAATATTTTCAGGCAGAAGTCTACATGGATCTGGAGTTGCAGCTTAAGGTGTGCATTCATAATTTAATTTCAAATTAAAATTCTGCCCAGGAACGGCACTGAAATATCTTTCAGAGCAAGCCATGCACAGTATGAGCTGCTCAGGGTACTAGTACTTGTTTAAAGTTAGGATGGACATTAAAACAAGTGCTAATTTACCAAGCTAGAGGAAATCAGCAGTTCAGCTGCCCCCAGAAATCTACTTTTCTGCCCTATGGGGCCACCATGGGTCATTTCTAGAGCCTGGAAATGTCTCTTCCAACTTTGCCCTGGTTGTCTAGACCTGATTTTTTGGCAGTGGAGGGTGACGAGTGCCAGTGGAGGGGAAAACCTCCCAACAGCTTTAGGAGGGAGATAGGAGCTGTACCACGAGCTTGGCTTTTCACCAGGTGAAGCGAACACGTGCCCTTCCAGACCAGTAAAATCTGAGTTCCTCACTGAAAAGCTCCTGCAACTGATTTTAAGACAGAAATAGATGTGGGCTTTGTCTTCTTTGTGGACAAGGTGCAATAAAGCAGAGCTAAAAGCCAGAGAACTCTTAGTTCTTTCACTCCATCGTGAAGCTCAGCCCATGTCCTCCTGAGACAGTGTCCCCTGGCATTTTCCTTTGAGGACTCACTTTTCTCTCTCTTTCCAGGTCTCTCTAGTTCAGAGATAAATGTTTTCTTTTGATACTCCTGAGCTGAAGCCAGTAGCACAAATGTGTCCTTGTGATGCAGGATTTCTAGCTAAATTGGCACCAGTGGCATGGTTGGAGGAACTCTGTGTCTCTGCAGGACAGCAGAGCTTGACACACTCAGCTATGAGCAGATAAGTCAAAACGAAGTACAATTTGAAAACAGGAAAGATAATTTTGATTTAGGATGAAATGAAGATGTAAAGTCATATTGCAGAAGTTCTTGAAATGTGTAGATCTAGCAGACGTGTAAGCCAAGGGAGTTGAGCAAGTTACCCAGGAAGCTATCAAGCCCAGACACATTCTGAAGCCATTTTTTATTTTGATTGTTTTCTGTCTTTTTATGGAAGCACTACCCTCAGAATGGTAATATCTCATCAAAGGATGAACATTTGCCATATTTCATTTTCAGAAAGCAAACAGCTTTTTTTGGAAGAGTTCATTAGGGAGTTTTATTTTCTTGATTTACTTTGTTGTTGCTGAAATTACTTTAACAGGAGTGAAATAATCCTTCTCAGTTTTAAGCAATAAACCCTAGCCATCTCTCTGAAGATGGGACCTTCACTCTGTAGTTGTCCCAAACATATTTTGCAGCAGAATTATAAGTTATTAAAAAATAAGATTTTCCTCTGAACACTAAAAAAAAAATAATTCAGCTCAGGTGGCAAAAGCTGTCTTTCCTACAATAAAAGCCTTTTTTGAAGATCTGGTGAATGGAAACCACATCACTCAAGCTTAGCTGGCTAACAATTTCTGCCAGTTTATCCAGCAGTTTGGGAAGTTAATCCATGAAACTTAATTGGCTTTATATATTTACATTGGAAATATTCAAAGGGAGACTCCAGTTTGTCTGACGGGTCGCCCACGCTTCTCTTTGATGAGCCTCATCATGAATAAAGATGGCTTCAACTGAGTTTTGAAAAGAACCTGTGAAACGTTGGGGATCTTGGAAGTCTCCAGGTAAGGCGACCTACATATCAAAGACTTATCTCCTAAGCTGGATTTTTCATAAATATTGTGTGAAAAGAGTTGATGGTTGATTTTTTTTTTTTGTCCTTCCATCCCCCTCCTCCTCCTCCTCCTCTCTCCATCTCTTGGCCATAAGAAAAAGTCATTCCTGCTCTGCCTGTTCACACTTTGCCTCCAGAAAGTGATTTTCTGAGCTCAGCAAATCAACAAATAACCTGACTTGTTGATTCCTGTCCAAATGCCGGCGCCGTCCAGCTCTGAGAGTGATTATGTTTATCAGGCAAACTGCACCTGCTGTGACACCAGCCATTCACATCTTATAAGAAGACGCTCAGTGGTTTATAAGGAGAATTTAGTGCCTGTTGCAAGCCAAGAAATCAATTTCCCAAGCTTCAGCGGGCACCCAGGCCACGGGTCCTTCCAGGAACTTAACTCAGATTGAATTATTGCTTCAATTCCACCTGGCAAAGATGATGTTAACGCGGAAGATGAGTTGGGAGAAAATAAATAGTGACTGCAGCAAAAATGCATGTGGATGAAAGGGAATGCACTTAAATGAAATAATGTCTGCTAGATAGCATCACGTAGAACCAGGAGGCAGCTTTCAACTCAACAGGCAGGAAATTAGACATGTGATTCCTGAATTATGAAGGGCAGCTGCACACCTGATTCCTGGCAAGTTATGACAAAAATTGTCCTGGAACCTCTTCTGGAACTGCAGTTTTTCTATCAATTGTTCTCCATTTTGGCAAAGAGATTAAGCAGCCCACCACACCTCATCCAAATGAGTTGGCTTCCTCTGGAAACCACTCCTTTGCTTTCTGGGGATATCCTAGCAACGGGTTTTGTGCAAGATTTTAATTTTAAAGGTGTCACATGCACTGCCTCGTGCCTCAAAATTAAGCTGCAGTGCTTAGTTTTGATTTAATGGCTGCAGAAGGTTTCTCAATGTCTGGTGTATGAGGTGATGGTCCCCAACACACCATAGTCTCCTGATGTTTTGGTAGTTCAACTGAGAAAGACGTTTTTGGGTTTGATTTTATTGCTTTTTTTGTCTCCACACCCTCCCCAACCAAGCTAAAGTGGTTCAGCTGAAGCAACATCAGCAACACTGGAAGAAATGGTGGGCTGGTGGCCACTCTGTGGAGGGCTGGTCCATGGTGAAAAATTTGGGGTTGTTTTTAATAGTGATGAGCACACTGAAGAACGACTGAGGAAAGAAGCTGATCATCTACCATCAGAATCACAGGATAGGTTGACTTGGAAGGGAGCTTTAAAGGCCACCTAGTCCAATCCCCCTGCCATGAGCAGGGAGATCTTCAACTAGACCAGGTTGCTCAGAGGCCCAGCTACGTAAACCACTTAACATTTGTGTCACAAGAAAAGGGTTTTTTGCAGTGACTGTGAATAGCCACCTTGGAAAGACTATTAGAAGTAAGCAAAGAGGTACATGGGCAGTAATATGATCAGCAATAAAAAACCCAGATATTGAGGGTCAGAAAAAGATCATGACTTGAAAGGAGACCTTGCTCAACTCAGGCTCAATTAAACTTGAGAGAGAGAGAGACTGGCTAGCCAAGAAAATCACCAATTATAAGTCTGGTACCAAGGACTTCTATGAACCTTCTCAAATCAGGGATGGTACAGTGTAGCTGGAAAATAGCCAACACAGTACTTGAGTCCTTTTATTTAGGAAAGGGAAAAAGTGCTCTGAGTGGTCAAAGCCTATTTGGTCTGACCTTGGCACTCTACGAGATAGTGGCACCAAGGGAAATAAAAAAACAGGGTAAAACTCACTGTGATGGATGGCAAAAGGTAGATTGTGCTAGACTAACCTATTATCTCCCTGTAGTAGGATAAGTGAAGTGATATCTCACTTGATGGGCAATGTGGGAGAAATGACATTAGAGGGGAAAAGATGTTCTTAGAAGAGCCAGTGTGGTGGCTGGGGGCATCAGGTCACTCCCTGCAAATGAGAAGCAAAGAAAAAGACTGAAACAATAAACATTTTTATTTTTTATTACTATTCAAATCCTACTTTAGGCAGGATAATCCCATTCTTCCAAATAGTTAAGTTTCCAAAAGGAAAAAATAATAATAATTAGGCTTTGTTTTGTGTAGCCTCACATCTCCCCCAAGGAGAAGTCCTTCCTACTCCTTCCATCAAATAGGCACTTGTGCTGCTCACAAGGAGCAGGGCGTGAATCGTGGGCAGGCATGGTGCTTGTCTGGCACAGAAAGGTAGAGGTGGCATTAGGAACACAGGGGCTACCTTGTCCAGAAAGCACAAAGCAGAGGACTGGAAAGTCAAGGAGACAGCAGGACCCCAAATCTCCCCATCCCTTTTCCTTTGGCTGTGAGCACGATGAGGAACTGCAACAAGGAGCTGGACAAGGATTCCCAAAGCAAAATGTTTATATTGATTGACAAAACTGGAGCTTATGGCCACCTGGAGGACTTCAAAGAGTTTTATTTGGACTCATCCTGCTTTCCCTTTGCTGCCGTGGTGCCTGTAATGCTGCTCAGCAGTTCTTCTCCCTTCTCTCCCAGATGCTTATTTAGAGACTCATGTCCCCACTCTTTCTGGATTGCTGCTGTAAAGAAATATGATTATTAGTAATAAAAAGAACTGTCAGGCTACTGAGTTTAGAGCAAGAAACTAGGTTTTCAGCCAGGAGGATATGGGGAACAAGGCCCATTAGTGATGAAATTGAGGTGAATCCGGACTGATCAGCGTGTTTCCTACATGTAGAGAAGCCCTTTCTCAGGTCCCTGTCCCAAAAGAACGTATGTTGTGTCCTCAGCGTATTTCAAACATATCGGGGACACAGTCAGTTTTGTCTAAAAGACAATTCTTCCTGCTTTTTTCCTACTGAAACTGGCAACGTGGCCAGTAAATCTTGCCAGCATTGCTCTTCTTCACAACAGTCTCATCTCCTTGATTTGATGCTGAAGTTTTACTCCTCCAAGTTTGCTGAAGCTTCAATTTGGGAAGTGATTTCTAAAGGGAAACCCATCCTAATAACAACTGCAACTTAGCCAGTGCCCAGAGTTACCTGTCAACAGACATAGGGATAAATCAAACCTTGGATCAGAAAAACTACTGAATTTAATCATTTGAACCATTCCTAGGCAGCTTTCTTCCCTTTTGGGAACAGGAAACAAAATATGCCCCTGATATCCTTTTAGTACAGCTTCCCTGCTGGTTATGTGTTAGACTGACCTCCTTTAGGGCTAATGAGGTAGTAAATGATGTATTTCTATAGTGTTGCTCGATGTCTTGCCAAGTGCTGGCTGGGTCTGTTGCTGCTGGCACCCCTGGGCTGCCCTGTCAGTGCCATGGTCATCATTGCTGCAGACTCTTCTCAGTAGGATGCCTGAGCTCCGTGGGAGCCCAATTCCTCATTCATCCCTTCCCCTTCCTGCAATGGGGTGGGGATTAGGAGCTATTTTAAGCTCCTTAAGCAAATTAAAAAGGGCTCGCAGCAGACTTTGCGGTTACTGCTGTCCTGGGGCTTGCTTGATCCCAGCAGAAACAATTTCCAGTTCCCAGCAGGTTGTAGTGGGAGGAAAGGAAGGTTTGGGCCCACGTGTACTGCAACAGAAGTGCTTACAAGGCTTGGTGCCACTGAAAAAGTCATCAGATTATTACTAAAACTTGCCACATTTTCTCTCTCACCATAGAATCATAGAATGGTTTGGGCTGGAAGGGAACTTAAAGATCATACAGTCCCACCTCCTGCCCTGGGCAGGGACACCTCCCACCAGAGCAGGTTGCTCCAAGCCCCATCCAGCCTGGCCTTGAACCCCTCCAGGGATGGGGCAGCCACAGCTTCTCTGGGTAACCTGGGCCAGTGCCTCACCACCCTCACAGCAACGAATTTCTTCCCCAGATCTCATCTCAGTATCTCCTCTTTCAGTGTCAAGTCCTTCCACTTGTCCTATGGTTCCCCTTTCTGACAAAGGGTCCCTCCCCATCTCTCCTGTAGGCAAGATCTCACCTTCCAGCAGTCCCCTTTAGGAGGTGGCATTGGTGGCACAGATGGTCAAGAACTAAGTCATACCCAGGGCTGGCAGGAGAGAGCTTGTATCTGTGCACTGCCCAACACCATGAAAGGTTGCACATGCCCCATGGAAGAGCTCCTGGAGGAGAGGAACTTCCAGCCCCTCTTCATTGCTTCAGGTGTAATGAATCAGGTTAACGAGGACCTGCTGCTTAAGTGCTGGCTGCTCACCTGGCTTGGTTTGGCTGAAGTGGGCTCAGAAGGACTCAGGTAGGCGGCTCCTGGGCTACTTGCCTTCAGAGAAAGGCACAGGGTTTGGAGAAGGGTAATGTTCCTGCAGTCTGGGTTAGATTTTTGCCTTGTTTGCTTGTTATATGTTGGTTTCTTCTCTCTCTTGCTAGATATTTTTTGCTGAGGAGTCCAGTGGGAAACCGCTGAGCAATGATTAATTGCTTCTCTGTGGGTGACTTGCACAAATGTGTTTTGAGGCAGAAGTAGAGAGCTGGGTGCAGGCAACGTCCCAAAAGAGACAGTTGGCATCTCACTGAGGTGGTTTTTGTGCTTAATCCACAAATGCCAAACAAACTTATGTTGTTTCTGAGTGAGCTGCTCTGCAATTTTGGCCTTGGAAGCCTATAGAGATGTCAATGTCCATCCTTTTATTTTGCAGGCTCCTGTCTTTATCAGCCACCTGCTCATTTACTCCTTTAAATCCTAGACTGTAAAGATTATCTTTGGAGGAGAAATTGTTTCAGTGCAAGTCATTTGTTCAACACTTGCTCTAACAGTGCTGTGGTCCCTCATCAGAGTCCATAAATGCGATTTCAGTTAAAAATTCATTATAATGGTTTGCCAGACAACCTTTACTTTCAGACCTGCTGTGTTGTACCTTTCTGAAATGACCTGGTGACCTGATTGTTCCTTTATCCAGGAAATCCTTTGGGAAGTATGTAGCTTCAGGTAGCAGTGAGAAATCAGCATCATCCAAGACGATGCAAGATCTATGATTTCCTGGTAGCGAGTTGAAAATCAATCAAAAGAACTGATTTAGCTTTTTTTTCCCACCCAGTGCTTAAAATCAGTAGCCCCTGGGTGTCCCAGATAAAGGATCCCTGGATATGCCTTCTTTTTTCTTAAACCTCTAGCCGATGGTTTTTTTGGGGGGGGGGACGGACACACAACACTAAGGCAGTGACTCATCTCAGAAACCTGGACAATAAGCACAAGGAACCCAAGTCCCAACAGATTTTGAGTTCTCTGTGCCATGAAATAAGTTAATATTTTAGCTAAGGTGGGGAAACTTGGGCTGTCTCCTCAGTTGTGAACCAGGTATGGTAAGTAATGCCCAGGAGGCAAACTTTTCCTTAGCATTAGAGTTTCAAATAAATCCAGCTGGCTCTAGAAACAAGAATTCTTCTCATATTTTCTTGTTTTCTTTTCTAAAAGCGATCCCCCAGTGAAATCTATACCCCTTAGATACAGAGTTGATGAAAAAATAATGAATGCATTTACCACTGGACTTCCTTACCCCAAAGGAAAATACAATAATTATTTCTGCCTCCTATTTTCTTTATAACATTTTTTTGTGTGTGTGTTTTTAAAGTGCTAAATGGCTGGTAACATACTAAGGAAATTGATTTGTATTTGTATATGATTTTGATTTGTATGACTGAAAAGTGTGAGTTTTGGTTAAAATGCCTTTGCTTGCTGGGCAGCTTCTACCTGTGAAGGAAGAAACCTTGAACCAGGTAGCAGAGAAGCCTGTCTCTCCTCTTCCTCTATTCTGGGTTGATACACTTCAGGGATGGCCAGAAATAGGGAATTTATAGGTAGCAATTGTTTTTCCTTGAGGGATGGAGACTGTAGTGTTCAAGGGAGATAATTTCAGCTGGAGATGTAAGGGGGTTTGAATGCCTCGTTCCTCTGGGAAGTCTTTGCACATGGAGGTCCAGAATCAGTGGAAAGAAGATGACTGTGGGCTCTGTGCTGATTCCTTGGTGAGGAACCCACTGAAGTCCACGTGAACATGGTGTCTGTCCCTTTAGCAGCCACTGACCTTCACCACTCCTCAGTTTTCCATGTTAATGTTCTCCTAACTCCGATGCTCTTCCACCTTTTCCTGTTCATGCTTCACTGCTCCCATGCTCATACACAACTTTTTCTCATTCCCAGGCTTTTACCCAAGCCGTGGTCCCTGCTCCTCTCTTCTTCCCTGCTTCTTGGCCCTTTCCTTGACTCCTCGCCATCTGATACATCTCATATGATTAATTATTTCCCAGTCCTGTCCTTTGCCATTTTCCCCAGACCCTTTCTGCAGGGATGGTGCAGGTCTCGTGGTGGTGTTCCTTGTATTTATCTAAAGGTGTTACTGGCCCCTGCTGTGACCAGTTGCTTCGTGGTGGTACGGGTCACTTGGATGAAGAGGCAGGCAAACCGTCTGGAGGCTTCACTGCTGAATCTCTAGCCAGGATGAATTGCCAACACACATTTCTGGATGCCACTGTGTAGTATCTGTCTGGGTTTGTGGTCATTAAAACCCTTTTTGAAGCAGGAAGCTGTATGGAAAATGCTGCCTGTGCTGCCAACGTGCTCTTGGGGAGAAACTTGGAACTGAAAAAGTTCTCGCTTCGTCTGACTGTATTTCCTTCTTGTCCCATCTCACAATACACCCAGAGGTGCATGAAAATGATTAAAATTCTGATTACTCACATGAACAATGTGGAAAAGAACAGCTTTGGAATTAAAATTCAGAGAGAAATTGAATCCCATAACAGAGTCTGCATTTATATTCAAGATATGCTAATATGCTGTTTTATGAGATATTTGAATTCAATCAGGAAATCACCTAACAATAAAAACCTAAAAATATACACAAAAAAGAAAGCAAGTCTTGGTGCAGATCCTGACATACCTGATTGATAGCTTATTTTTTGAAGATTTTTAGACATTAATCCAATGCAAGTGTTTATGCCTGCTTTCTTTTTGCTAGCTCTTGCTTGGTGTTGGCACAGGGAATGAACGCAGTATTTCTCTCTGCCTTTTTTTTTTTTAAATGTTTTCTTTTTTCTTCTTTTTCCACCACCTTCTGTCCTGACCTTGAAGTTCTAAAGGAGTGAGCTGGTCCAGACAAAGCAGTGGGCTTTGAGTTTAGTTTATTTATGATGTCACTGGCCATAATTCATGATAGGAAAAATACCAAGTTATTACTGGCTGATAGGCCTGGTTAACAAGAGCAAAGACTGGTTCATACACCACAACCACTCCGATTCTCATGTTTAGTGACATCACTTGGCTTTTGGAAAAGTGTGACAGGAGCTTGTTAGTTATTCCTTATGGAATTTAGCCGCAGAGCCATGTGGAATTTGGTGCCCTAGGGCTGTTCAGCCTGGAGAAGCCTCTGGGGAGACCTTCAAGCAGCCTTCCAGGATCTGAAGGGAGCTCCAGGAGAGCTGGAGAGGGACTCTTGGTCAGGGAGTGGAGTGATGTAGTCACAGTTTTAAATTGGAAGAGGGGAGATTTAGATGAGAGATTAGGAAGAAATTATTTGCTGTGAGGGTGGTGAGACCCTGGCCCAGGTTGCCCAGAGAAGCGGTGGCTGCCCCATCCCGGGAGGGGTTCAAGGCCAGGCTGGATGGGGCTTAGAGCAACCTGATGTGGTGGGAGGTGTCCCTGCCCAGGGCGGGGGGGTTGGAACTGGATCATTTTGAAGGTCCCTTCCAACTCTTAACAGTTCTATGATTCTATGAAAAACATTGGGAGTACGATGGGCCGTGGCAGTGCCTGGCTGCACACAAGTCACTACAACTCTTCCTCCAACATCTCTCAGAATCCAGATATTAAGCCCAGTGACTGTTGTGTGTATTAAGAACTTAGTGTTTGAGGCCTTCGTCATTAGAGAGGTCTCTGCAGTTGAATGATGGCCTCTTAATTTTGTTGACAGAAAGAATCATAGATTCATAGAATGGTCAGAGTTGGACGGGACCTTAAAGATCATCCAGTTCCAACCCCCCTGCCATGGGCAGGGACACCTCCCACTAGAGGTGCACAGAAGAGCTATGTGTTGCCAGATATGAAGATCATTAATTGGCTTGGCCCTAGGGGAGGTACCAGAGGGATCTTTTGCTGAGCTGAAGGATCTCCAGAAGATTTTTTTTTTCCTTGAATATTGTGTAATTGCCTTATGCAATATGCAAAGCAGCTGATCACAAACAGTCCAACTGTCATTCAGAGACCTGAGATATCCCAGTGGTGCTGACTGGATGGAGGGGTGTGCTTAGGGGGGTTGTTCATCAGATTTATGAGTTGCTCTTAATAGAGATGCTGAATAATGGATTTATTCAGGAAGATGTCCCTCTGCTCTAATGTGGTGAGGGACTGCAGCTCACACTGCAGTGCTGCAGGTAGATGCAGTGAAGATGCATCATCTCCCGGTGTGTGACAGTCTGCTGTGTTTTAGGAACCTGGAATTTTTTGCAGGAAAACTGCTGCTTCCATTCTGGAGGTAAAGGGTCTTGTATGCTGAGCGGCTTTTTTTGTGCTGCCCACAAGTACTCGGATGGTGAGGCAAATCTCCTTGGGATTTGAGTGAGAGTGAGCCAAAGAAGTTTGCAAGCTGTACTTAGAGAACTATAGTAACTTATTTGTGTGTGTTAATTCTCATACCTGCTCCTTAAAGGCTCTTATTTACCTTTGACAGCTGTGTGACATGACCTGGCCTTTTCTAGAGTCACTTACCTACTTTTCATGTGAAATCATGGTGTGCATAAGAACTGCCACGGCTTTTGTGAATACAGAGCTATCGATTCATCTCTCTGTCAGCTGAGGTAGAATAAGACTAATTTCCAGCCCTCAGCCATAATTAAAAATCATACGGGTTCAGTCTTCCTTAATGATGATAATCCATTGCGTGGTGTCTTCACACCGGTAAATGACTCTGTGTTCATGGTTGCTCTCGTGGTGCTTGTCCTTCCTGCTGCTTTTTAGCAACTAAAAATGACAACACCGACAGAAAAAGTGAAAAGTTTCAGCTCTTACTTTATTTAACACCTCAAAAGCGTGGGAAATCTTACAATGAAAGTCTGTTCCTCTGTGGTTTCTGTCCCCCTGGTTGGGTTCCTCTCCCACGCTTGAACTTGTCTCTCAAACACCAGGAGGTGTTTTGGTTTATTTTCGTCTCTGGAAGTTTGCATGGCTCAGTATTGGGTTTTTTGTTGGTCACTGTGACAATCAGGAGAACCTGTGTGGCCTAATGCAGAGGTCTGTGGTTGCAGCTGGTGGTATCTAAATCCTGACAGAACACTTATTTCTAATGGTTGCTGCACTTGTGGAAAAGGGAAAAACCAGAAATTGAAGACATCCATCTGGATACTCCTAAATCCTATACTCTCTTACTTATAAAAGTCATTCTGAGGTTATATGGCACAGAAGGACAATCTTATTTCAATATCCAAAAATAAACCCTGCCCTGACCAGTCTGCTTGAGACCTGGGGAGTCCCTGGCTCTCTGAAGCATTTGTAATGTGGGGGAGTATGAAGCGTGTGTGTGTTCGGCAGTCCTGGAGGCTGCTTTAGTGAATTAAATTATGAATAAAACACCTTTAATACTTGAGAGTTTAAAATATGTCACTGTCAGTGCTCATTTGGGCTATGGATGTGGGATACGTCACCTTTGTGATCTGCTGGGTGCATCAAGAGGGAGAGAAAAGAACTTATTTTCATGCTTTCAGGTCAAGGAGAGACCTTGCTGCTGTTTTTTTTATGAAGAAACTGAGGTTTCTTCATAAAAATATGAATTGGATTAAGGACTTGGTAGCATCTACCCACCTGTGAGAGTCTACCTTGTATCCGACGAAGTAGGACCTAACCTCATACACCAAACGTGAGGTTCGGGAGTGTCTTATGGTTCATTTTGAAGTACTAACATCTCCATTTAAATTGCATATAAATAACCTACGCTCTGCAAACATTCATGGCTGACTTGCCTGAGAGCGTGAAACAATTCTACCGGCATATTTCACTTGCCTTTTTAAAAATATTTTTGATAATTGGTCTCTGGGAAGGTATTAAACGGCTTTTGGATCTTCTGTAATAAATAATTCCAGCCCTGCCCTTTTAAATTATTTGAATAATTGCAAAGAGATTTGAAATTCTCCATGGAACGAGCATTTTTCCAAGACTGCGCAGACATTATCTAAACTTTATGCCAATCTAATTTCTTTGTCCAGGTTTAATGATTATCTTAATTCATGTGCCAGACTGAGATTTCTTCATAAAAATATGAATCGGATTAAGTACTTGGGAAAATATATGAAATCTTGTACTTGAGTTTTGCCCGTGTTATTTTCTCTTTTCCTGAGGAAACAGAGCTCAGGAAGTTTGGTATCTTTCTTCTTCCCCTGCATTCAAAGAAGTAGGGAATACATGGACCCATTTCACCTAAACCTTGGTGAGCAGTGGAATTTTCTATTCCCTGAGTTACCTGTCCTCATTATCTGTCCAGCTTGTGGAAATGGGAGAGTGATTGATGCCAGAATGACCTTAAATGCAAGATTTGTGATGCTTGTACATGGAGGACTTGGATTAAAGAAAGTGGAGGAGTGTGAAGACCTGATTTTGTTCAGTCTTGGTGTGGTCATTCAGACCCAGACTTAATTTCATGACTCTAAAGAATTAAGGCATGTATTTTTTTCCCTTGCATCATAAGGGTTTCTTCTATTATTTTGAAGTGTGGTTCTGCTGTTTTTAAAATTTATGCTCAGTGGTTAAGTAGGTAGAGCTCAGCTATGTCAAATTTGGGGTACTGGCCCAAGGATGCTTAGAACTCCAAATTTAAGATACTCAAGAGCAAGGATGTTCTGATATATATGATACTTCTTCCTGGACCTCCTTCTACTTTTTCTTAAATTCAGTGGAGTCATGTTTCTTCTGCACTGAACTGGGAAACCAACTCCAAGTCTCATCATTCCCAGCTCATCTTTGTTCCTCTATTTGTCCCAGAGCACCCACTTCTCTTCTCCTGTCGGATCCAGCATAGTGCTGGACATGCCCTCTCTGGAGCAGTTACTGGTTCTTGCTATGTGATAGGTAATCTGATAATAACTAATATGAACTGCTGCCATGCTCTTGATTGGTACTATATTACTAATTGCTGCTGGTAATTTGTAATAGCTTGGTCTATATATTTGCTTTATTACTCATAGGTGTATTTGCTCCTGGTGATTTTTTTTTTTTGTGTGATACCTGTTGTGATCTGGAATAACGTAAAGAAATTTAGAAGACAGAAGCTTCTGTCTTTGTGTATTAAGGAATTATCTGAACCCATAGTTGATGATCTCTATGCACCCGAAAACTGGGTAACCCTTTAGGTCATGGCAGACCTTCCTCTTCAGTTGTGTACGTTGTGTAGATGCTGGTGTATCCTGGCTCAGCTCTGTCCCAGGCAGACAGGACTGAATGGTTCAGGGCAGTGTGTGCAAAAGACTGGTGTCTGGGCATTTTGGAGCTGGCCGCTCTGTTTTTTGTTGTTTTCTGTTTATGAGATGAGAAAATGTAAGTGCATAGACATGAGTTGTGCTTTCCCGTGTAGCTGCAGGCCAGGGAGCAGCACTTAGCCAGCTTTATTTACTACGGAGACATAAGTTGAAGCTTCAGCTGGAAAAGCCTCCCACAAATGCTAGGCGAGATTCATGGGTAGGTTTTATTCATGTTCAGCTGCTCTGTCATAACTAAGAGTTTCTGCCAGTGTTTTCCTTCTGGGTTAGTAGGAGCCAATGTGTGGAGCTGTATATATGGAGACTTGCATGAATTGTAGTTATGAGTCTCACACAAACGGGTATGGCTCCTTTCCCTGCTGCCTTCTAGCGCTTTGGTTATTCTCCCAGCACGCACAAGATGATGTTTCAGATCTGTGTCTGAGGCAGGTTTTGGATTACAATCTGTCCTTTCTGTTTGAGTAAACTCTACATGTTGAAAGATGGTCTCTCTTGCTCAGTTACGTGAAGCAGAACAGTCATTTACTGAGGCTGTGGAGGAGGATGAGTAGTTTCTAGTCTGGGTGAAGGCAGTCACCTGGGACAGGTCACGGCTCCAGACAGTGTTAAACAAAAGTAATCAGAGAAGGGATTAAGAGATAGTTGAGAATGTTTTCAGGGTCATCTTTTGAGGACAATCTTGGAGGACAGTGGGAAGAGAGTTTGGCTCAAACGTCTTCTGAACCGGTCAAGTAGAAAAGGGATTTGAGCTGAGGTGACACTATTAGCTCAAGCAATTCCTCTTACTGAATTTCTTCTGCTTTTATTGACTATCAAACCAAAATGTTTTATTTAACCTGGAGAAGGATTCTCTCTGCCCCTCAGTGAGTGTCACTGGTTTGACTAACAAACCAAAGAAATCAATTACTCTCACAGCTTTCCGTTCAACAGGCTCCACTCTCCCACCAAAATCACTTAAGAGTGTTTAAACTGTGGTGAAAATAGCATGAGGTTGTTTGTGCTAAAATGCAACATATGGTAGGCAAGTCGGATGAATATTGGGAAAAAGTATTGTTGCTCATGTCCAACAGCTGGAGAATTGTGTTATCATTATATGGTTGGTTACTTCCTAAGGGATTTAAAAAACTTCTAATGGTGGAGATCTCCAAAGCAAATGGCTCCCCTCTGACAGCCCAGGACCACGATGTTTAAAGGTCCTTTCAATTTTAGGAACCTTGGAACAGATTGTGTTAGTCACTGTATAGTCATCTTGCGTAAATTCAGCATCACAACGGTGGCTTTGAGAGGTGTTCATTTGGGAGAAATCCTGATAAATATGGACCCCTGGCTATAAGGTAAGAAAAAAACCTCCCATACCCTCAGGCAGAAGCCCAGAAGGAAGGCAAAGTCTTTGCAGTGTGACTTCTTGGATGATTACCCATCCTATATTTAACTGGTATTTGTTTACTCATGTATGCAAGGAGATGATGGTTTTCAGAGACAATCCTGCCTCTTTAGTCCCATGGTATCCAAACTGCAGGAGCTCAAGTGCCTTGATCTACGGTGGAAAAAGTTATGATGAAATTCCACCTCCAGGTTAGCCATACCATGCTGGAAAGGAGAAACATCTTGGGACAGAAAATAGATGATGGCCACTTACAGGTCCCTGGCCTGGGGATCCCGAATCAATAACAGGCAGGAATGGAGTGCTAGGAGATCTTACTATGAAGCATTTGGATTTATAAAATCACTGGCTTTTCAGCTCAGTGCGGAAGATGGGTGGAGAGAAGAGGCAGTTCTTGTGCACAGTGGTGAAAATTATAAATTTGTGTGGTTCAAGTGGGCACAAAAATGCCAGGGAGATTGGAAAGCAGCCTAAAAGGTAAACTGTGGGTATTAAATTGGACTGTAGAGTTCTGGATTGCAACGTTACCACCTTTTGAAGCATGCCCATTCCAGGGCTGGGCATTAGACCTGGCTCCAGATGTATCCAAGACACCCTTNCGCCGAGGCTAAACCGTGACAGAACACTTTCAAATTCATTGCCTTGTGGTTACTGCACTTATTAAAAGGTCACATTTTCAAAAAAGAATCATAGAATGGTCAGAGTTGGAAGGGACCTTAAAGATCGATCAGTTCCAACCTCAGTCCTCTGGGCAGGGACACCTCCCACCAGCCCAGGTTGCTCCAAGCCCCATCCAGCCTGGCCTTGAACCCCTCCAGGGATGGGGCAGGGACATTTTGTTGTAGGAACTGAATTGTTCCCCAGCCAAAAGTGTGGTGCTCCAGGCTTACTTTAACATGGTTTTCCTGGAATGAGGATGCACCAGTGATTCCTACTCTGCAGGTTTGCCTGCAGCACCTGGTGAGGTGCTAACTGCAATCAGGTGGGAACACCGAGGAATAGATGCTTAACAAAGTGCCTAATCAAAACCACATTATAGTCTCAGAATTAATGAGATACTGAGTGCTTCAATTAATACTGTGCATTTTGTAAAAATCTTACGTGTTTTATTAATTTAGCAACAATTTCTAGCAGATAACTGTCAGTAGGAGTTGCAAGAAAAGTGCTGGAGTGCTCAGAACTGGTTCAGAGGTGGATTTGGGCATAGCTAGAGTCTGGGAGCTTAATAAAACATCTGTTATGCATCATTCCCCCACATCTATAACTAGCTACATTTTAGAAGATGAAAGCGTTGGTATTCTTGACTCATGTAAGTTTGATCTTTCAATTGAATACTTCCATGCACACAGAGAATATGTATTAATCTTAAGCCCTGAGTTTACTTAAGCAGAAAGTATATCTGTAAACACCTTTGTGTGTGCAAGACACGCACGCTCAAATGCCTATTTGCATAGCTAAATAGCGGAGTTAGAGCTTGGAGAGACTGCAGATGGTTTTGTATCTGCATTCAACAGATGCAGTAGTTTTCATTTCTAAAAAATAAATGGTCTATCTCAAGTAGTGTAAACAAATCTGCCGTGTATTTTTCTTTTTTCCTTCCGCCTCCGTAATCTAGACTTCGTTTGGAAAACTCTCTTTACATCTCAGCCAGTTCTGGAGCTGATATTCAAATGCATTTCCATTTCACGTAGACATTTTTGGTTGCTGGTAGTTTTATCCTCCTAACTTTCACGCTGCGGTCTGGCGTATGTGGATATATGTTTACTCATCTCAGTGAGGGGAACACGTGCTTAGAATTCCATCTGGCAGTTTGGGGATCAAATCATATCTCACGCTGGGGGCTTCCAGCATCAAGATCTTCTCATTACCCAAAACTTGGCACTTGGGTTTTCAGAGGACTTCAGGGGTCTCCTTTGCACCCTCAAGTTTCCAGTACAGAAATCAGTTGCCAGTTGTCCACCTGCTTTTGTGGATCTTCATCCAATCTTCCAAAATTGCCATGCTTTGCTAGGTGAGGACAATTTGCAAACTGGGACTTCTCAGCAGGTAAAAAAAAAAAAAAAATCAAAGTCCATTGAATCCAACACCACGTAATCTGAAGAAACGTTGAATTTCTGAAACCTTTGACAGCTGTAGTCTGAAGCTTATATACTGAAACCAGAAAGCCCCTTTATTTGAAAAGAAACTTCCTTTCTCCCTTTCTCTAATCTCCTTTCACTGTAAGCTACTGTTTCCAGCAACTGAGCTAAAAGGAAACCTGAGCCATTTGTCTTCACTTAAATATGATGATTCAGATGCCCAAATGCAAGGGATTTTTGTGCTGAAGCTTAATTTAGAAGAGATGTCTAAATGTAGTCCAGTATTAGCAATCTAAGACCAAGTGAAAGTTTCTTCCAGTTTTTTTTCTTTCTTGGTTGACATAAGCCTCTCCCTACTGAAAATCCCCTCTGAGATGTACATTTGGTATTCAGGCACCTGGCCCTCCCAGTTAGCATAAAGGGAATTTGAGGATTTGACTCTGATTTCTATACCAGGAACCACGTTCAATTTGGATGTTACTTCAAGAAACTGTCAGTGCCTTCATAGGCCTAAAGTCTTTTCTGGAATTAATCCTTCAATTCAAATAATAAACTGTATGCTTGCTACCTTTTAATCACTCTCTTAGAAAAATACACGTTAGGTGACAAACATGGGATAGCACATAGAGACATAGTTGAATGTGTACTGTTTTCTAGTTGATGTGAAACCACAAATAGTTCCATTTTAATTCTTGTCCAGGCAGGAATAAACCCAAAAGGAAATCAGGTATAATCACTATAATACTTCTGGGGCACGAAAATATAAAAGCCATCCCAACAACAGTGGTATCACTTACTGTATATCTAATTTGTTAGATACCAACTTTGAAAGCTATTTCTTAGTTTTTACAAATCACCACGTTGATTTGCTTTTATAAAGTTTTTACTTTTAGTAGCGCTGTTCAAAACTTTTAGTTTGTAGATGGCTTTTGCCAAGGCTTGTAACTTGTTTTGAAGGATGGTCTAATTTTGGTGTACTGCTGGAAAAGCACTCGCCACTCTGGTATCTTTGCAGGCTTTGAAAATTTGGATTGTGTATTGGGCAATTCCTCATTGGGAAGATCAGACAGGATTTTTACCTTTGGCCTGGGCTTGGCTGTTTTTTTTCAGGAATTAAAGCTGAAACAAGCACCATTCTGTAAAATCAGGCTTGTTCTCCTGCCTGAACAGTCCCCTCATGTTGGAATTCATCCTTCAAAAAAGATGTTGGTTTGACTGATGTTATGCTACAGTGTTTAGTTGAGATGACTCAATTGTTTTTGAATAATGTTTGAAAAATTGGCAGGAAAGGGTGAAAAGATCCACAGAATGGCCTTAGGGCTCTGGAAAATGCATTATAGTAAGAGACCTCAGGAACACAATCTGTGTAGTCCATCAAAAAAGGAGATTAAGGTGACTTAATTTATCTAAGTGACTTCCTGGTGAGGATATATTGGCTCCTAAAGTTGTCTTAATAAAGTAAAAAGGGAGAGAAAGAAATAATAGTTGGGAGTTGAAGCAATAAAAATTCAAACATGAATTAGACCCAGGTTTTTTTTTATAGACAAATGTGGTTAACTGCTAGAGTTGGCTTCTATTGATGTCTTCCTAGCACTAGTGAAAAATCTGTTTTAAAGGTGTACTTTATTCTGAGTGTCATTATTCTTCAGTCATGTATAATCTGTTGGGATCTATGTAACAGAAACTGGGTAAAGTACCACATACAGGATTTTGTTAAAGGACTTGGTGGTGGTTTGTGCCAGTAGAAGTTGCTTGGTGCTCTGAGGCTGTGCTGGCAGAAGTTGCTATACGTGTCCTGCTGTGAAGAAACCTGCAGAGCTGCATGCAAAAAAGGTGAATCAGTACGACTTTAGGAATAATGTAGTTGTTTGATCAGTGGTTAGAGTCTACACTGCTGGGGAGTAGGTAATATTTGAAGGCCCTGCTGTTTTAGAAGGAAATCTTGGGTCTTCTGTAGGATGAGGAATGTCATTCCCACACATCTACTCTATTCTCCCTATTTCTGCTGTTGTCTCCCGAGTCCTGGTATGCTTATTCCCCTCTTCTTTATATTTTGATAACTGAACTTTAGACACCAGCAACTTTATTTGCCCATATCCAGTTATATCTTGCTTTTGTGGAAAAACATGGGGCAGATCTGGCTCTGTGTTTTTCAGGTGCATCCAGATAGATTTTTTTGTTTTAAAAGAGTCTGGAACTTGTGTCCCTTGAGCTCATCCATTAACCTGCTCACCAACAATAAATGTCTCTGTGTCGTGGAGCTGGTCAGGTGTAAACTAATAGTAGAAATCCCAGTACCTTTTGGCAGCAGAGCTCCACAGAGACTGGTACAGTACAGCAGAAGGCCTTAAAATGCTAGTTTATACCAGATGAAGATATGTGCTGTTTACTATGCCTTACTGCAGGCATCGTTATATGGTGTTTGCATTTATTTGTGAGTCACTACTTTGCTTTTGGGGAAAGAAAGCATGGGGTCAAAGGCATTAAAGCAGAGCATGAAAAGGTACGGGGAGGAAATGGATGGATGGTGGCAAAGAGGACATCTGCAGATGAACCTTTCATTAAAATGAAACAATCTGTGCAATCTTTTATTTTATTTTATTTTTTTCCCCCCTAGATCTCTTTTTCCTGACCTGGCTTGACTCATAGTTCTCATAAAACCAGAGATGGGCAATTCGGTTTATTGGTGATTCAAATACCAGTAGAACAGGGCTGTGTTTGCCAGTCCACAAACTTCACGGACATTAGGCTGTTCCCGGCGATACCCGTCTGCCGCGTTATTTCTGCTGGAGAGTCACTTTATGAAAAAGCAGCAGCTGCTCACTGGAAATAAGCATCTTCTCTTGATACTGTAAGCAAAAAGCTGCCTTTTAATCATTAAATGCTTCATAGTGTTAAAAATGCAACGTGTCTTCTTGACAGAAGTGCTATATAATCACTGTCATTCTGTTGCCTCCAGTGTCGCAGTCTTCTCCCTTGTATTGGTTCTCCATGCAGGTGACTCCTTTGACTGCAATTATGTTAACCTTTAAGTAATTAAAATGGAAGTAAAGCCTGCTAATACTATATCCAAATGCACTATAGCATCAATATCTCATCGTGGAGCATGGCCTCAGTTTGCTTTCCTATAAATCCTCTTGTTGGCAACAAAAAAATAATACATAGAATGGTCAGAGTTGGAAGGAATCTTAAAGATCACCCAGTTCCAAAGGATGAGATCTGGGGAGGAAATTCTTTGATGTGAGGGTGGTGAGACCCTGGCCCAGGTTTCCCAGAGAAGCTGTGGCTGCCCCATCCCTGGAGAGGTTCAAGGCCAGGCTGGATGGGGCTTGGAGCAACCTGGTGTGGTGGGAGGTGTCCCTGCCCAGGGCAGGGGGTTGGAACTTGATGATTTTTAAGGTCCCTTCTAACTCTAACCATTCTGTGATTCTATGAAATGAATGGAACATGTTTTTAGAGGAAAATATTTTAAGAAATGTGTGCCCTGTGTGTGTGCGCGTGGAGCTGCGATCACATACTTGTTAGCTTTTCATGGGGATTTAGCAGATAACAAACTGCTCGCTGTTACAGCTGTGTCAAACTGTCAGAAAACACTGATTTAGTGAAACAGAAACTTTATGAAAAGGTGCCTTTTTGTGGCGGGGGTGGGGAGAAGAGAAATGGGAAAAATTTCCCTGTTCTGAGGTGGAGTTTATGAGCAGCCTAATATGTTTAATGAGACCCGTTGAGTAAAGAGAGGTTCAAGCTGGTGGTGTTGGATCCCACAGCCAGAACGTCATCCGCTCCTGTTGTGCGGTGAGTCCTGCTGTGCTGCTCTCTCAGCGCACACTTAACTATCTTCAGGTTATGTTGTATTCATGGAAAAGTGCTTTCTAGTTTATTTGTTGGCTCCCATGGCAACTTTTTTGTTGTTTTCCTTCGAGTTGGCAGCAGACATACATCTTAGCCTGCAGCTTCCCAGGACTTTCTACTTGCTGAGGCTGCGAGCAGACGCATGAGCACTCTTCCAGTCTCTTGAACCCAACTGATGCATCGAGATTGTGTTAAAAAAATGTGCAGTAATGCCTTGTGAACTTGGCTTGTAATTCTGCCAAGTGATTGAAATGTCAGGGAGGCTTCAACGGGCTGTTTATCCTGCTCAGTGTTGGGTAAACCATGATGCTGGTGGATCTCCATTTGCCCCAAGCCCTTCATGGTTTGGTCCTTAGAGAAGGATTTTCACGTGATGCTTCCCAGGGCAAGCTCCTTTGTTTTGTCCTCATCCCTCTGAGATTTCCAGCCCCTTTTAATAACCATGCGTGATGGATGGTGCAACCAAAGAAGCCTCGTTAAATCCATAAAAAAATACATATATTAACGTGTAAGCACTTTTCCCAAGGAGGGCAAAAAGCAAAAGAAATATATGATAGGCAAGACATTAAAACAAATGGCCAGCAATTACTGGTTCGCTTGTTATTCTCTGCAATCATGACTCCAGAGGGTGTGAACATGCTTTTAAATAGAATATCTGGTCCAGGAAATCTTTCTAAGTCCCTCCTGATTACAGGTTGTGATGGTGACTGATGATTCTGAATGGAAATGCCAATTTTTTTGCAAGTCTGCGGCTGGTTGTTCAGGTTCCCTGCTATAGCAGAGATGCGTGTGAGAAATATACTGTTACTTCTTTCTTTCTGTTTTTTTTTCTTCCCTTCCTTTTTTTAAAAAGATTTGATTATTGTGAGGTTACCCAGGGTTTCTGAGAGAAAATGTGAACTGTTGTTTCCAAAGTAAATACTGCCAGCCACCCGTGTGCGTGTAGTGCATCCTTACCTGCAGGCAGCTGCTTATTCAGTTCACATATTTGCTTATTTATTGTTTTCACAAAACCCGGGGGGGTTTTGACCCAGGGTTAACGCTTCTAATTTACCAGTGTATCAACACGCGTTAAAACGCACGGGGGAAAAAAAATAATGGAAAGGGCAGTGATTTTGGGGGCTAATTAAGTCTGCCTTTCGCTTGTTGCTCTTGATGATGGATTTGCATGTTGGCTGGGCCTTGAGCTCGTAACCCATCCATGTGCTGCCCTGGGCTGGATGCAATATAAATAATTCCTATCCTAAACCATGGTAATCCAGGGGAGGTGGAGTGGTGGGAGATGCTGTGTGTCCTGGAAGAATTTTGGTGGCTTCTAGCATATTTTTACCTTCCTCCCCCCTCAATTCTCCTTTGCTTGGGGGATTTTTAAGAGCAGCCAGAGTCGGTGTAGTGGGGATGGACAAGCCCTGAGGAGGCAGCAAGAGAGAACCAATGGAGATTGCTGAGCAGGGAAGGGACTTCTACTTCCCCAGTGCCTAATTAAGATCCCTCTCACCCTATAAATTTACTGGGTACCTTTTCTGGTCTCCTATTTGTGGAGACATTTATGGCTTCTTTAGTGTTCCTGTGGATATCTGGTTTCTAGGGATTTTTTGGTTTTAGTTTCAGCAAGTGTTTGTGAATCAAAGCCAGCCCATTTCATCCTCCATGTCACAGAAGCTCTGGGATAAAAAACACTGATTTTTGTCCTGTGATTTGCTGTGTTACCCTTAAGTGGTTTCTTCCATGGATCAGTCTGGTTTCTCATTTCCTGCACTGATGGCAGTAAAAATGGTGCCACATTTGTACAGATAAGTAGGCAGCCGACTTCTGCTGACAATATTTGGGTGTTAGTACAGATACTCTTGTAGCACTGGGCCACAAAGCCCTGCAGATCCCCCAAGATCTTCAAAAGAGGCAGGGAAAGACTTTCTGAGACTCCAGGAGTGAAAGCTTTTTGAGGAGTGAGTGTTCATAGTCACTGAGAATTGGAGAAGACCGAGAATTGTGCCCCAAGATAGGTTGGTGCTGTGTCAGTGTTGCTTGGTAAGGGTTGTTGGAAAGTCTCTGAAGGGAGAGAAGATGACAGCAGGGCTTCAAAATCCTCCTTGTTCACTGAGGCAATGCCGATGGGCAACATTTTGATGTGCTCTTGTACCCTGGTTATGATGCTTGTGGAAGTTGACCATCAAACCATCAAGGAAGGGCAAACAGTTGGTGGGAACGTAGGTAGGGTCTGCACGAGGGTTTGAATTTAAAGTTACATATAAATTTAATTGGGGTTCTCTACAGTAGTCTGAGCTCTTTATTTGCTCAGCCCCTTGTCATCTGGCATTTAGCAAAACTGGTGAAAAAGCCGTGCTGTGGGGACGTGGTGTCCACGTTAGCACTTGGTGTGTCATCAATCTGAGCGTGCCAAAATGACATGTCTTTATTTGAGGCTGGTGCCGCGGTCTCTCCCAATGAAGTAATCACAGCACTTCTAATATAGTCATTTGATGCTGCGACATCATTTCTACAAGTGCAGGAAGGCAATACTTCAGGAAAAAAGTATTAAATGAGTGTGGTTCCCTCGTGTTCAGACTTCATGAAGGTATATCTGCTGTTTAATTTATTGAGTACTCAAGGGCACCTGGCAGGATAGATGTTCCAGTCCCAGCCCATCTGAAATAACAAGCCAGGAGAAGTCCCTGCTACTGATACGAAGTGTCAGGAAAGGAGAAAAGCCTGCAGGAAAGAGAGCGTTTCAGAATTTAGGCAACATGCCGGAGTTTAACCCTACAGAGAATCTTCATGTGATTTTTTAATCAGCCGTTCCTGCAGCAAGTTTGGAAGGAGGTTTTCAGAGGAGACTCAGCCCTGATGCTGGCAGTGGACGGGAGGGCAGAGCTGCCATCAAACAGAATCTGTGAACACACCTTGGGGGTGAAAGCAAAATACATGATCAGCAGCACCTTCATTGCTCTTTAGCATGGAGCAGCCAAGAAATTGGAATATCAGAAGGAGCTTGAGGAAGAGGAGGCTGAGGGGAGACCTCATCACTCTCTACAACTACTTGAAAGGACATGGTAGAGAGGTCAGTGCTGGTCTCTTCTCTCAGGGAATTAGCGACAGAACAAGAGGGAATGGCTTCAAGCTGCAGCAGGGTAGGTTTTGACTGGACATCAGGGAATGGCTTCTTCCCAGAAAGAGTGGTCAGACACTGGGATAGGCTGCCCAGGGAAGTGGTTGAGTGTCCATCCCTGGATGTGTTTAAGAATCATTGAGATTTGGTGTTGGGGGATGTGGTGTAGGGGAGAATTTTGTAGAGTGGGGTTGATGGTTGGACTTGATGATCCCAAGGGTCTTTTCCAACCTGGATGATTCCATGAGTCTATATAATTCTATAATTAAAGGAGGAGGATGTCTAGCACCACTCCAGAGCTCAAAGCCCACTGCTTTGCATGAATGGAAAAATAATCTGTGTAAGAGGAGAGCGGAAAATCAGGTAGGTGTGACCTCTAAGTCAGGCTGAGCTCCTTTAAGATGGGCTCCTCAACAGGAGAGGTCTAGAAAGGAGCATGAGGCAAAGAAAGAGGGATGGAGCCAACAGGCTGCAGCTCCAGCAAGAGTATGTCTCCTTCCAAAGCTGCCAAAATGCCAAGTTGCAGAGGAAGCTTTGGTGAAATTATGTCTTGCAGATGGTGCAGAAAGATGGACCATGGTGACTCTGATCCAGTTGACACACTGTAATGGTCACAGGAGAAGCTGAAAACACATAAGGTGGTTGAGGCTCCTTCTTTGGAGATTCTGGAGATAAGCAGTGCAGTGAAAGAAAAGGAGGATACAAAAGGAAAAAGATCCTTTTCAAACAGTTGGCTAACCCTGAACTTTCTGTCATCTACGCATTAAGACTAACCACCAGTGGCAAATCAAAACCAAGCAGTAGGCTGCTTGTTCAGTGGTGGATTATAGGTCCTGATTTATAGACATTTTAGGAGGGACAGCAGAGGTTAAACTGATGACATAACAGCCCTGGGGTCTCCTACTCACCCCATCACTTCAGGAACCAAGGAGCCTTTTCTTTTTTTTCCTTTCTCCTGAAGGCCTTTGAAATGCTTTTTGGTTTTATACCCAGCAAGAATAGAAGCTTTTTTTTTTTATATATATATATATGTATATATTCTGGTTTTATAGCCAAGCAATAGCTGCCAGTAATCTGAGCTGCACTCGCAACATGATTTAAAGGGAAACATCAAGAAACAGTTTTGGGACTGGGGGTAACACAGGCTTGAGTGAGGTGTATATCTGAACTTGGCACCCTTAGGTGTTTTCCAAGAGGGCTTTGTCAAGCTTTGATCCTCTGGCCTAATCCCAGTAATGTATGTTCCAAAATTGCCCCTGGAGTCATCTTTTGGTCTTCTACATTTATATGTCCTTCAGTGCTCTTTTCCTTTAACTTTGCCTCCAGGTCCCCCAGCTCTGTAGTACTGAACACAAACTCTGAGGAACATCTCCCCTTTTTGGTGTAAGTGCTTATGAACTGGAAGATGTGAGCTTGAGTCATGATGGATTTGTTGGTTTGTTGCAATATTTTTCTTTTCAATTTCTTCGTTTTTTGTTTGTTTGTCTATTTGGGGTTTTCTGTTGTTGTTTTTTTCCTACGCCAACAATATTTTGCTTTCTCTGATGTTATCTTTCATGCTGATGGGGGAAAAAGTGGCAAGCCATTTGGACCATGACTACGTCCAAGAATTATTGGTGTCTCCACACTAATTTACAAGTTTACTTAGACTCTTTTAGCTGAAATCAGGCACTGAGGAGAAAGTCAAGGAGTTTTATTTTCTAACTTAACTACAAAACTAGGTAAATGCTTGGTTGTTTGAGGATGCCGTTGGGACCCACCATCTAACCTAGTTTTGTGACCTTCAAGATGGTGGCTGCTGGAACTTCAAGCTGAAGGGTTGAGAAGGGAACTTCATAAAACTGGTGGTGCTCATCCTCTTGTTGACTAGTTTTCAGTTCACTCCTCTACCCAAAAGGCCACCACATACTTAGAAGAGGCTGTGGGAAAGGTCGCTTGTTCCCCTGCAATGAGTTTGTGTGGAAGGTCACAGCGTGGGACACATCTAGCTCAGCTCTCCAGGGGCTCATTTAGGATGTATTAGACAACTAAATTCACAGCTGGAGTGGGCATTCACGTTAGACAAGCACAAGCCAGATGTCTGTGCTCTTCACCCATTACTCCTCCAGCCTTTCCCTCCCTAGAACTGCTGTTTTCAAATGAGTACTTTGATCTCCTTTTCATCCTTCCACTGTCTGTATCACATGTTGGTTCTCCTTGGGTTGTCACTGCTCCAAGAAATGATGGCATCGGTGATGAGTGATTAACAAGAAGTTGGAAAATGATCTCAAGTGCAAAGTACAACGGCAGAAGGATGTTTTTTTGAACTACCAGCAGGCAACCACTGGGGTAGAGAGTAGGTTGGTGGCCCAACCTGGTGGGGATGAAGAAGCTTTGACTTCCCACATGGGATTGGTGAGGGGGGCAAGAACAGGAGCTGGTTCTGCTGCTTCAAGGCAGAACCACACGGGTCTTGCCATGAGTATCCAAGGAATCACTAATGGATAGCTGGGGCCATGGGAGCTATTCTTTCCTTGCTTGAAAAGGGGAGCAGGGAGATGGGAAATGGGAGGAAAAGTGAAATCAGTCTGACTGCAGCAGGGCTCTGGAATAATTAATGAATAATGTGCATTGACCTGGTTAGAGGGTTGTTTACTGCATGAATGCCTGGATTTAGCTTAACAGGGAGCTGCAGGGGGAAAACCCTGAACAATCAGGAAGGGAAAATAACGACTGAGAAAATTCATGTCTTCATTAAAATTTGAAGCTTGTTAAGAGACAATGTCAGGGCAAGAAAAGTTGTGGGCCCAGTTAATTTGACAAGAGAGGAGGATATTCCATAGAAGAGAGGGGACAGCAAAGCCTGACATCCCATTTCCACCATGGGACCTCCTGATGGAGCTGCTGGGATGCACAACACCCTGTGCAGGGAGAGGACCGGCAGACTGCGACCTTGTAGCGTGTTTGCAGGAGTCTTTTATGGTCATCTGACTGACAGATATCTGTCAGGTATTTGGATGAGGTTTCCTCAGGAGACTGGCTGGGGCCTCTCTTCTGGGATGGCTGGATTTGCAAAACTGGCAGGATTTGGGAAAATGTGGATGCATGAAAGACTTAAGAGAAATTTCACTTCAGAAGGGGTAAAAATTTGAGGGCTGCCTCCTCCTAGGGGGATGTTTAAAAAGGATGGGAGAGGGTCAGAAAAGGAGCTGAGTCTGGGAAGAAACTTTAACTCCTTCTCACTGGGAGAGGAAGGATAAGAAAATTAGAGAATAAACAAGAGATTTGGATGTGAAAATTCAGATATTGTTGGGAGTAGATTGTGCAGGAGGAAACTATAGGGACATAATTATCTCAGATACCTAATTAATGAGATGGGAGGATCTGTGCAGGCCTACAGCTGTCTTGGTAGAGGAAGAAAAGCCTTGGAGGAAGGGAAGGGGAAACTTTGCTCCTTGGGGGAAAGGGAGATTTCTGTGCTGTGGTATTGCTTTGGTGTTGGCAGAGCCTGTGGGTATTTTGGTGGTAGGTGGGAATTAGTGGATCTGGGAAGGGCAAGTGGTTGGGCAAAATTTTATGGGTAAATCCCACATTTTAATATGAAAAGGAGTTGGGCTTGAGGCAGAGCTGGTGGGTGAGTGTGTGGAGACAACCATGGAAGGACAGGAGGGCACTGCCTGGGATGTAGGTGGAGGTGACTTCTGTCCTTGAGGGTCAGCTCAGACATGTCCAGCCCATGATGGATAGAGACCAGCTGGAATATTGCAATGGCTTCTTCTGCTCTCCAGAAAAATCCATGTGACTTTTCTCCCTGTAGCTGTATCTCCTACTTCCATCAACTGGCTCCAACAAGTGCCTTTCCTTCTCTTCAAACCTGATCCCCTCTTTATTTTTTTTAGGGGGGGAAGGCATTAATAAATAATTTGTTGTAAGATGGAGAGGTGTAGGTTGTGGAAGCAAGTGCATGCTTTGTGGTTTGGTTTTTTGTGTGCCCGTCTAACGGCGTGGGGCCGTTCAAAGCAAAGCTGGAGTTTTCATTTGTGTTAGATTAGTTGTGATGATTAAGGTTTTATTTTTGCTTGAGTACCTTTCTGGTAAACCTTTTGTGACTAAAGTGAAAATCATTAACTGGGGCTTTGCAAGGCTTTTCTAAGATTTCAGAAGCCCTGACTGTGTTGGGAAGGGCAAAAAGGAAAGAAAATGCCCTGGCTTGTCTTTCCTGCTGCACTAACAAGCGTCTACAAACACAAATGTGTAAAACAGGCAGCGCACAGCTATTGCAGCTCTGAGTAAGAGGAGGCAGATGTGCGATTAAATTAGAGTTTAACAAGTCATTGTGTGTCAGCAGAGCCTCGGTCGCTGCCTGTGTGTGAATGTCAAGCTCGCGGCAGAGGGAGGCAGTTCCCCGTGGTGTGAGCTGCAACGAGCAAGGATGCTGCTACGGGAAATTACCCGGCTTTTTTGTAATCTGAGGGGATGCACAGAGGCAGCTTTAACAGCTGGGTGGCAGCTCATTGGGCTGAATTAATTTGCCAGTGTTTCATCCCCCCTGAAAAAGGAGGAGCTTTGGAGTCCAGGGGGTTTCTGATGCACATGCAGGTCACCCACCGGGTATAAAACCTCTTCTGGGCTTGCAGGGCCGTGAAGCAAAGCAACATTTGGAGTTTGCTGAATATAATGCAAATTTAGGGCCATCAGTGATTCTTCATGTGGTCCTGCTGGGTGATGTGGCTGCTGCCCCATGTCGTGATTTGCATGGGAAGCTGGGTTACAGGACACTGGTGGTGGTGCCATGGAGTGTGCTTGTGCATCTATTAATGGGCTTTGGGTTCTTGAATAGTTGGGGTGACTCCAGATCATAGAATCATAGAAGATTTGGGTTGGAAGACACCTTAAAGATCATCCAGTTCCAACCAGACACCTCCCACCAGACCAGGTTGCTTCTATCCCCATCCAGCCTGGTCTTGAACACCTCCAGTGATGGGGCGACCACAACTTCTTTGGCCAAAAAAGCTCCGCCTGTCCTGGGTGCTGCTGACTTGCAGGTATTTGGGAATGAGGTGGGATCGACTCTCCATTCCTCTGCAGAAGGAGGTGGCTTCTATCTCAGTGTCCCCACTGGGCACCTTGTGCACGTGCTGACGTCCCCAACCAAGCTGGTAGCTCTTTGCTTCTTCCTTGCAAGTGGTGAAATGATGTGGTAATTGTCCCTGTGTTTGAAAGACTGAAGCGCAGATGTTGTTGTTGCTGTGAAATCAGTTTGTTGATGGAAAAAGGAGTGTGTGGCTGCATGTTGTGACTAGGGCTGGTAATAGGGTGTGATTATTTCTTGCAACATCAACAGAAGTGCTTAATGAAAGAGGCTGCAAAACGACTGCTAAAACATTTGGTGCAAGAAGGCAGCAGCAGCTACGGTACGTGGGAGCTTTCAAAGGGAGCTTGAGGCAGAGACAACATTGGAATGGAAAGACTTGCAGTGGCAATAAGGAAGTTGCTGCCCTGGACACAAGGAAAAATTAATTTTTCTGAGGTTGTATGGAGGTAATGGTACGGTATGACCCTTCCATTCGTCTTGCCAGTAAGCTTTGTGGTTTTCTATGGCATATAACATGTGGTTTGTCTACTCACTGCTCATGCCTACAAGCCCACAGGAGAACTCCAAGCTCTGTCCATGTGCTGGCTGACGGGACTCAGTGTCACCATCACTGGGTTGGCAGCTCTGGGAATTGTGCTTGGGGTAGACCTGGCAGCCGTGCTGCTGTGCCTGACCTTCAGCTGTGAAAATGCTCAGGTTGGGGTGTTTTTGTGTATTCAGCCATTTGGGGCTTTGGAAATTCCATCAGCTGTCGGGAAAGATGTAGAAAAGTGTGAGTCTAAACACTGCACAAATGGTATTTAGCTTGTGGTATCCAGGCTCCTGGCTGTCATGCAGAAGGTGGGCTTAAAGCCAGCAGAGATCATGTTGTGCACTCTGGAACCATGAATTTGGTTTCACTTTAAGTGTTTTGATACTGAAAATATGTTCCTGCATCTGGACTTTACTTCCCTGGACACGGGCTGGTGACTCCCTCATGGCCAGGAACAGAAACTACTCATTTAATTAGAATCTTGGACCGTGGATTTTTTTTTTCCCCTCTTTCTTTCTTTTTCTTTTCTGTCCTGCATGGTTTGTTTCTATAGCTTCAAAATGAGTTCACCAGTTAAACTTCTGGTGAAACCTCTATTCAGATAACAAAAGACTACAAAAGTATTTTCCTCATTTGACTTGATGAGCTGGAGAAGAGGCACACACTGGCTGCAGCAGAGGAAAATAATGAGGGATGGATAATTCCTTGCTGCTGGGATGATTACTGAGCTGCTCAGCTTACACCATCCCTCAGTCCAGCACAGGATGCTCCTTGGCGGTGGCTGGGGATGGAGATGTTGACAAATGGCTTGTGGAAATATCTCTCACCCTTGAGTCTCCCTTGTCTTTGCATTGCCTGCTTTGATGGGAGCTCCTCTGAAGCTCCACTGCTGACCCTGCTCTGAGATGTACTGTGTAGATGATTGTGCCAACCACAACGGCTCCTCTCATCACACTTGACTCAGTTTCCCCTCTGTACCTGTGTGGTTGCAACTTCATGCTAACAACTCCAGCAGCCCCTCAAAAACCAATATGGGACCTGTCAAGCAGCTCTGTGCACCGGTCCACGCTGTTGTGTTACTGCTGGTGGGATGGTCCTGGCTCTGCTGATGTCATTTCTCCTGGTTGACATCATCAGCAAAAGGAGAGGCTCTCCGTGGGGACACAACCAGGGGGTGACTCATCTCCTCTTATATATAGGACCTATATATAGGTCCTTGCAAGGTGCCTGCAGGGAGTGACTCATTTCACCTCTCCATTGGCTGTCAAGAGAGCTGCTGTGACAAACTAAACGTCAAACTTCACCATGGATAGGGAGAGAGGAGGTGGCTTTGGCTCTCCGTGATGTCCAGGAAGCCACAGATACAAGAGCGGTGATTTAGTGAAGGTTAAGTCTTTATAGCCTACAGGCTGCTTTTCCCCATTTATTCTGGAGACAAAATGCTGAATTTCTAGAGCAGAAGGTAGAGGCTAATGTGTCATCTCTGAGCTACTCAACAGGGGCTTCTGAGCTGTATGTTGTTTTAACGTGTGGATGAAGATTGCACTGCCTTGTTTCTTCCCTCCTTTGGTGTCCCTAGACACCTGCCCTGTCCCAGCTGGGTTTGACCTTGATAGGACTGGCCCAACTCATCATGCAGTGTCGAATAATTAGATAATAAGAGGTCACACAGTTCAGGAGATCCTCAATGTTGTTGCTCAGACCCAAGTAAGAATGGTGGTAAAGGAAAACAAAAAAATTGCTGAGTGTATTTTAGCTCTAATTGTGATTGCCGTACCTTTAAGAAAATTCATTGTTAAGAAAAAAGAAATTTATTACAACTTAATGCAAAGGAGGTTGTTGGTTTTTTTAGGGGAGGAATTTACACTGAGAAAAGCAAATGGTGGAACTTGTGACTTTTGGGCTCTCTCTGCCTGCCTCTTCCCTTTGCTGCTGGTTCTTTACATAGCTCTGCATTCCTTTTTCGTTCTCTCTCTCTTTTTCTTTTTTTCTCCTCCTGTATTATTGAAGAAATGGTCCAACAAAAAGAGCATCCCACACTTGAGTGCTCCAGCAAACAGCCTCAAAGGGCCAGCATTTGAATTCTGGGCACAAAGAAGTCATTACTTGGCTGCTCTGTCCATTTGTCATTATATGAAATGCACCCTGACTCCTCTGTAAAAGCTACAAAAAGCCATCTGGTCATATTAGTCTTTCTCTTTCTGATATTGGTCTCTGGTTGTATGTCTTTATTATGTTCTTTTAAGAGAATCACAGTGTAAATGCTTGAGGCAGGGGAAGAAGAATCTATGGGTCTATCTGCCTTGGTAATTTTCCGTGGGGGAGATTTAATTCATGGAGAACGTGGAAAAATAATGGTAAAACAACTCCCTCTTGTTGCTCGTCTCAGGCAAAAGCTGAACCTCCTTGAGTCCTGAAGCCCATGAGATGATGTTCTGGCACAGTGTACATGCAGCATGAGGGAAAGGAGGAACTACAGACTGGCAGAGACAGTCCAAACTCTTTCTTCTTGATCCATTTACATGAATTTATGTTGAATATGGCTTTTCCCAGCCCAACACAGCCATAAGGGGCTGACCCCATGGAGGAGCAGTAGTTGGGAGCCTGTGTGTCAAGAGGACTGAGGCTTTGCTCACCATTAGCAGTCAGAAGGTTGGGTTCTGCTATCTTTTCTGTGGTACCTTGGTATTAATGCATTTGCTGTCACACATCGTGTTTTACAGCACAGAAGTGAGCTGCTGAATAAAGTGAGATCCATATTGCCCGTGTTAACAGCCACCAAGCAGAACTTATTATGAAATTCTATGAAAAATTTATTGCTGCTTTTTTTTTCTTCCCCAAATGTCTTACAGTCGTTTGCCAGCACTCAATCAACACAAAAGCTTTCCCTGTGCAGAACTTGTGAAAATGCTGTTGTGTGTAAGCTAAACAAGCACATCTGTGGACAGCCTTGGGGGTGGAGGAGAAGCGTCCACACACGGCTGCATAAACCCAGATTAGATGGGAAGGTCACGGTTTTCTTGGGTGTTGATTTGCTGAATGACTCTGTAAAAGTACTTCGGAAGCCACAATAACTGTGTAATGTGTCACTTAACACTCCAACAACATCTGTTAATTCATTTTATACCTTTCTTTTTTTTTTTTTCCCCCTAGGTATGCTGCAGATTGTGGCAAAATGGGAATAAAACCTTTAAAGGTCCCTTTTGCTCGTTACCGTTCTGTAGACTGTACGATGGTGCTACTTGCACTTTTTTTGCATGTTTTCCATGAGCAATTTTCAGCCTGTAAGGGTACTTTGTTGGCAGAAGTTGGATGCTGAAGGGTTTGGCTAAAACCATGTTGTCCAGGGCACCTGAAACTATTGTTTTACTGGTAGTAAAATATGCTTGTGATAGATTTTTGGTATTGGAGGTGATGGATCCAAGTTGGCCATATTAGTAAGCATTTTTATCCTTACAAAATAGGGTGGATGTATACAGATAACCCTTTAAAAATGGTTTTGGAAACCATGCCTGGAAATGGTTTGAGAGACTGATAAATGGTCTGGCTAAACCCACGCAAGTTGTGTTTGGGTAGGTAATTGCAAGGTCTTGGTTTTGCTCCTTTTGCAAGGGACTGTCCATCTGGAAATAGCTCTCAAGTGCTCTCATGACTCTCCTGTGCCATCACTCTTGGTGCAGGATCAGCATCATTTGCTTTTTGATGCATTTACTCTGAACAGGAGCAGTCACGTGTGATGTACATCTTTCCCGGGAGAGAGCTGCCCTTTGTGCTCCTAGTAATGGACAGAAGTGGTGGGTGATGAGCCCTGTGGGATCATCAAAGCACCTGACACCACTTCAGTGCTGAGCCTGTAAGTGGTTGTTTTTTACTATTACAACCACACCAGAGTTTCTAGAACAAGCTGTTGCAGCAGCATCTTGCATGGGTTTCTGGATGCAAGGGTTAGTGCAGTGATGTTGATGAGGAGGTGATTACCCTGTTGGATGTACTCCAACACATGAGGAGGTGCTCTGGGGCTGGAGGAAAACCTGGTGGTTCCCAGAGGAACCTGTCTCTGTCTTGCCAGCACTTGACTGTCCCATGTAGGTAGTAACCTTTAGTCTTCTCCTCGGTGCTGGACCCGCAACTCCCTGTTGTGCTCCATGGGGTTAGGAGAATCCAACCCCAAGGCTGAGCCTGTGTTACTCTTTGAAGAAAGATCCAAAGTCAAAGGCTCAAAGTGCACAAGTCTTATGAGGAGAGGCTGAGGGAGCTGGAGGTGTTCAGCCTGGAGAAGAGGGACCTTCTTGCTCTCTACAGCTCCCTGAAAGGAGGATGTAGCTGGGGGTGTGGTGGGTGGTTGGTCTTTTCTCCCAAGGAATAGGCAATAGGACAAGAGGAGACTGCCTTAAGTCGCTCCAGTGAGGTTTAGGATGGATATTAGGAAAATTTCTTCACTGAAGGTGTCAACAAACATTGGAACAGGCTGCCCAGGGAAGTGGTGGAGTCATCTTCCCTGGAGCTATTTAAAAGATAGGCAGACGTGGTTCTGAGGGACGTGGTTCAGCAGTGGTTTTCTCAGTGTTAGGCTGATGGTTGGACTCGATGATTCTACATACCCAAACCCTACACAGCCTCCCACCCAAGCAGTGAGCTGTCAGTCTGGCTGTGCAGGCCAAAAGCCCTCAAAGATGTGACAATAGCTTTCTGGGCTTTGACAACAAAAATGTTCTTCATATCTGCAGGGTATGCTGATGCACTTCTCCCACGGTCTGAAATCAATACTGAAGCTGCTCTGCATACTTATTATTCCAGCTTCAGCGTAACCACTTGGTCATCTACTTGCAGAAGTGGTTCACGTCCCCACAAAATGTACCTGCTTTCAGTGGCTGAAGCTCAAGATAAAAACACCCAGCTAAACCTATGGAAGTGTCTTTATGAAGAAAGTGGAGTCCACAAAGTCTCTTTAAAGCTATTACATATCTATATTCATTTTTCCTGAGAAAAAGAGAAGCATTTTTAAATGCCAGGGATTTTCCCAAATCACAGATTTTATCCATAATTAGGAATAGTTGGGGCATTTATTCCATTTAAGCTATTTGGGAGATTTGTGGATATTTTTAACTGGTTTAATCGCACCCCCCACCTCCGAAAAGATAGAGATGTACAGGTAAGAAAAAACAAAGGTCTTTGTGAGCTGCCTCAGAAAATCTGATGACAAGAACCAAATATTATGGTCCTGTAAGCAGATGTGCTTGTAGATGTGTGGGGTCACTGGGACTGGCAGCTAACCAACCAACTCCACTCCCGGGAGTGCCAGGCTGTGGTTTACCCAACTGAGGTCTTGAGAAATATGACAGGGTGAGATTAAAAAAGAGTAGCGACTCCAGAGTGGGGATTTTGTCATTTAAGGAACAGATGTGGTATTTTTGAAGTGAAATTGGATATTGCTGGTTGGCTTTGCATTAATCTGCTTTTATGGCCGTGTTTATACACAGCAGACAGCACCACTCTGTTATTTAACAGGTTGTAAGTGAAATGGAGCAATTCTGCTTCACTCAGGAGTGTTAAAGCAGATGTGCTCTGGCAGGTAGTCTTTGGAGAAATGGCTATGTTTTACTTTTTGACCCATTCTTGCTGTTCCCCTGCGCCTGCTCCTCCTCCGCTTCCCTCCCCGCATCCTTCGTCCAGCTCAGGCTCATCAGCAGCCTTTCCATCATTCCCTACAGGCTTGGGGCAGAATGGCTGGAGCTGCCCAACAGAAAAGGACCTGGGGGTGTTGGTCAACTGTTGGGTTAGCCAACAGGGTGCTCAGGTAGCCAAGAAGGCCAACAGCATCCTGGTCTCTATCAGGAACAGCATGGCCAGCAGGAGTAGGGAAGTGATTGTTCCCCTGTACCAGGCACTGGTGAGCAGTTTTGTGCTCCTTACTACAAGAAAGATGTTGAGGTGCTGGGGAATGTCCAGAGAAGGGCAACAAAGCTCACGAGGGGTCTGGAGAACAAGCCTTGTGATGAACGGCTGAGGGAGCTGGGGGTATTCAACCTGGAGGAGGCTGAGGGGAGACCTTCTTGCTCTCTTCAGCTCCCTGAAAGGAAGATGTAGTTGAAGGTTTGGTCTCTTCTCCCACAGAATAGGCAATAGGACAAGAGGAAACAGCCTCAAGTTGTGGCAGGGGAGGCTTAGGATGGATATTAGGAAAAAAATTTACACTGAGAGGGTTGTCAAGCACTGGAAGGGGCTGCCCATGGAAGTGGTGGAGTCCCCATCCCTGGAGGTATTTAGAAGACAGGCAGACATGATACTGAGGGACGTGGTTGAATGGTGGACTTGGCAGTGTTAGGTTGATGGTTAGACTCGATCTGAAAGATCCCCTCTGCTATTGATAATTTTATGATGTGACCTCTCAAGGTTTGTTCCAGAGCAATCCTTTAGTCTGAGGGCAGGACAAGTGAATAATACTGAGTTCATTAAGGCTCAACCACTATTTCCTCTTGAGGTGTGAAATCCCCAAGTTCTGACTGGGGTTATAGGGAATATAGGGTTATAGGGAAAGGCACATCTAAAGTTTCCTCTGGGTTTTGCTGGACCAAAGACCTCAGAGAAGATCACTGAAAGTCTGTTCTTTTGCTGGAAGTGCCTCTGCAACACCATCTGGGTTGGCTGCTCCTCTCTCTGCACTTCCTTCAGTTCCTCCCTTCACTCAAAAGCTTCCCGTTCCCTGAACTTACTGCATAATAAAAGAAAACATTTTGTAAAATGCTTTCTGAATTTCCAAACCTTTTATCTCGCACTCAGGCGAGCTGTTAGACTCCTTTGGATGAGTGGAAACTGTGAAAGCAGGCATTATGCATGCCAATAAAAAATAGGACACACTTCAAAGAGGAAGGGAATTTACCTTCAGACTCTGGGGGAATTCCATTGGGATTTGGAATATTATTAGATACTTCAAGTTCCCTTCACCAGGAAGCGTCTACCCAAATGCTCAGCAGTCTGAATCGCTTACTGTTGTATTGGGTGATGAGATTCCAGAGAAATTCTCTGAGGATGATTAACGACTTCATCTCTTGTGTCCCTTAGGGATGTTGAGGTCATTCATGTCAAGCAGCAACACCTGCTTTCACCCCATCTCCAGGTGCCATCAAACAAGATCCACCACCTTGGGGCTGCCAGGTCTGTTACTGTCTGGTGGAAGTGTTGCTCCTTCCACACGACAAAGAAGGAGAGCAAGTGCTGCAGTGGTTTTCCTGCCTGAGTGCCCCTAAATTTCCAAATCAGTGGGCAGGGCCAAGTTATCCTCCCAGCAAGGGGAGAAGACGGGCAGGAGACAACCAACTTTTCAAATATCAGTAGAATAGACCTAATTTTTTCAGCCCACTAAAGCATTAGATAACTTAGAAAAGATATTTTTTTGAGACCTCCCTTCTTCAGCTTGCTGTTTTGGTTGGAGATAAGCCCTGATTGGAAGGGAACTCCTTGTGTTTCACAGTTAAACAAGTGATTAAACAGCCTGCTGAATAGGTGAAAGGGAGAAAGTGCTGATTTTTTCCTCTATGTGCGTTTGGCAATGTCTGGGCCAAAAATTATTCTTGAATTTTGTTTCAGTGATGCTCTTCACTAATGGTCGTGTCTGCCTGTGGCCAAATATCCGGCCACATACCCTTTCTTGGGGCTGGACTGTGACTAGTCCAGTACCTGTAAGCCACTGAAAAGATTCTTTTGTAGAAATCATGTTCCTGTGTTATTTTGCTCCTGGTAATTTGGTATTGTTGATTTGCAGACACCATGGTAAGGGTGAAAGGGATGTTTTTCGTTGTGAAGGGACAAGTTATTTGATTTCCAACTACTGAAAGCGAGCAAACAAAAGCCCACAAATGTCCCAGCTACGAACAGGAATAATCTGAAGGAGGTTGAGGGCTGTGACCTGTTGTTACAGTCACACAAGGTGCTCGGGGATGCGTGGATGAAAAACCAGCTCAAAGACTGCTGAATTCTCTTTCCCCAGTTAAGAGCAGAAAGGGTGGTAGTAGTAGCACCGAGAAAATAAGCAATGGTTGCTTTAGTTTGTGGCTTCTTTTGTAAGCCTCCCTTTAGAGAGCTTTAAGAGAGATCATGCTTTTAAGTTGAGGTCTGTCTTTGGGGCATCTTTTCCCCCAAGTTCTTAGTCATTCCTGTCTTAGCGAAGCATTGCTGAAGATAAAACACTCTACAGAGGAGCAAAGATTTCCATTTAAGAGGTGGTGAATGCTGTTTGGTAGGTTGGTAATCTTCACTAAAGCTTCCTGAAACCAACGGGAGCGTTTAAGCCAGTTACTTGCAAGAAGCCACGTTAAGGAGTTGTCTCGAAGCAGACAAATCAATAGCTATCAGGAATCCTAATGCTGAAGGAAATCCCACTTCTCTGTTTACCAAAGCTCCTCTCCTCCCGGCAGGACTTTCTCCAACACTGGAAGTTCAACACATCGTGGTGTGAGCTGGGAGATTTGGAGGACACGAGAGGTTTGGGGACCATTCGTGGTCCTTGGGTGGCTGTAAATCCAGCAGCAATTGCAGTAGTTCCTCTGCCATGAAAAGCCGAGCTATGGCCAGCAAGCACAGCATTTTCTGACACGTTGCAGCCTTTGAGAGCCTTCTGAATCCTTTGAGGATTCCCTGGCACCTGCGAGGCGTTTTGTGAGAGAAGTGTTACCTGCTTGGACTTCGTTATCCCGTTAAAAAGACCCCGGGGTTGTCTTTGTGTGTGAGATCTGGGTGAGGCTTGACAACTTCATCTCATGGCAGTGGTAAGGATGGAGGAACCCGAAAGCTTTAATCACCTTCACGCTGGGTTGTTGTTTCCTTTGCTTTCTGCTGGCCTAATTGCTGCTCGCTCCTGTAAGCGACCAGGGCGAGCTGTGATAAAAGCTAAAATTCGGGAATGAAGGGAGAAGTGTGTTTGCTGGGATCAGGTGCATTATATTGTCTGTTCTCACCATAACCCCCTGAAAGGATGAAACCCACAGGGCTGCCATGCTTGGATGGGTTTGAAATTAGCTGCTGTCATCTCTTTCTCCTGCTCAACTTCCCTGTGAATTTATCTCACCAGCCTCTCTGCTCCCTGAACAGAAAGTCCATTTAATCCACACGCAGCACATTTCTAATCACTCCTTTTATTATTTATTTTATTTTTTGGCAGAGAATTATTGGAACTTCCTTAAACTTAACGTTCAAGCTATTTATTTCATTTGCTGGGGTGTTGAATTAATTTCGTCAGAATTTCTCAGGAGCCAAAATCTTGTTTTACATAAATCCAAAAAACCCTTCTTCCTTTTATGTCTTACAACTCTCTTTTCAACTGTAATTAATTCTGAAAGAGTTCATAACTTAAGAGCCAATAAAGCAGCCATTGTCCTTTCTTTTTAATTATTATTGGAGAAGTATCTCTGGTCTGTCTGAGGCTCGTAAGGAAGTAGCTGCAGCTCTGCCAGATAATTGATTTCCTGGGTTAATATTAATTTCTTTTCCCCCACTTAAGTGACTTCTCACATGAATAGCAAGCACTGGCATCATCTGACCTTGCTGAATTCTAGAAAACCATCTTTTCTTTTTAGATAAGAGGGTATCAGGCAGTCACTACGTGAACCGCAGTTCACAGTCTCCTGTGACTTCTCATCAAATGTTCAGGGTTTTGGTACTGTAAGAAAACAAGGACTAGAAGGAACCAGCTGCCTTTTGTGGGGCATTTCCTGACCCTCAGTATTCCTAAAATTGCACAGTTGTAGAGTACTTATGCAAAGCAAGCATCCCACAGTGCTTAATTCCTTGGGATGATTTTAAATTTTGCATGTGGAGAAGGATGGAGAAGGTTTGCTTCACAGCCTTCCTAATGGCTCAGATAACTCTTCCTTCTGATTCTGCTTCTACATGCTTCTGAAATTCTGCTCAAGTAGAAGCTTTGTAAAAGAAGTGTCAATATCTGAAGAGGTGTTTTTGGTTCAAGTTTTCGGTTTGTTTTGGGTTTTTAATTATTTTATTTATTTTATTTTAGCTATGTTAAACAGCATGCTTAGTTTGGACTGCTGTCTTGTAAATGACACTCTGACACGAGGATGATGCTCATCCTCTTGGAATGATTGTTAAACAAATTGTCTTAGTTTTCCAATTTACCATTTCTAATGCATTTACCATTTGGCATGACCATTTTTTTGTTAAGTATGATATAAAGAGTACTTATTTGAACAACTAGAAGTTATGTGTGCACACTTTTGAACATAAAAAGGAATAATGCAGAAAATTGAAGCAACTCAGAAGCTGTAAAAGCTTGGGTTTCAGAACCTGTATAAGCACATTTGGATTTTTATGGGCAGCAACGTCATCTTTTTGGACACTTGAGGCTTGTCCTACGGTTACAGCAGAAAAAGTCCCGTGAGTTTTCATTAATATGAGACAAATCTAACAAAATATTGTAAACAAAGAGAATTGCCTCTCCTCCCAGATCACACGCATGTTATTCTCTGCAAGTTTCATTGGGAAAAAGGAATTGTCAGTGTCTTTTAAAATTCTATAAAACGCAGGCAAATTTGTGCTCTATTGTGGTAAAAATAAAATGTGATAATGTATCCTTCCACTTTTCTCCCTTTAGAACCCTTTTGTGTACCCAGACAGTGTAGGAGCCTTTTTGCGCAACGTTGCCTTTCATGTGGAAAAATGGGAGATATTTGAAGGCTTGGCCCATGCTGAGCCAACTCAAAGATGAAGATTTGCAGACGACTTTTTAAATTTCTGTGTATTTTTTGGATGCTTAGCTGGGTGTCAGAAATAGGAGACCTTCTGCTGGATGGATGTCTCACCGGATGAGTCTCTCGCTGTGTTTGTAGAGAGAAGAAAATGCATCTCATTATGTGAAATTCATACCTGATGGGACAGCTGCTTTTTCTGTTTATTTTGTATTTGCTATTTTCTTCCAACTTCTAACTTATCCTAATATCAAGTGGAATCAAGCCCATGCAATCCCGCCAGTACAAAGGATGAACAATTTGATTTATGAGATTAATTTAATCTGAAGGTCACAGTGATTATGGCTAATTTTGTGTGTGTTTCTAGCCAAGAAAAGGTGACCAGTTGGCAAAATCCCACCTCAAATTATTTTCTGGGTTCGTTGGGTTATGTGTTGCATCCGTTCTGGCTGACAAATCAAGTAGATGGGGTGGAGTCACCTTTGCAGCCGTTCTTGGGAACTTTTGGAGAGCCTTATGGTGCTGGAGAGCTGCTGATGCATCAGCAAAATTGGCATTTAATGCAGTGTAAATCTTTATGTGGTCCTTGCAAAAGCAGCTGAGCATGGCTACTGCAGATAGATGGCTGAATAGATGGCATGTGGTAAGGAATGTCTGACGTTTTGGGGTAATTCAGGTAACTTTCTGCCTGTTGAAGGCATCCAAGGATACATTAATCAATTTGAATTCTGCCTGGAGGAGCTGGTGATGGGCAGAGGTTCACCTTCCCAAGCCATCACAGGAGTGAGGGCTCAGCGGTGTTGGTGTTCCCCCAACACTGTGTTGTCCTTGCGGGAGAATGAACTTCCAGGGTTAATTGGGCCAAATGCTGGATAGAAATAAAAGAAGCCTCTTTTCCCGCTATTCCCAGTTTATGAATTCCACCACCTGCTGCTGCCACTGCTTTTTGGCCAGATTTGAGGATAATTCATTAGCCAAATGACTGACTGTAATTGGTGTGCTCTGAACTGCAGCCTGTCGTCGTTACGGCAGCTCCATCAATGGTCCTGCTGATCTGTGGCCACATTTCTCTGCATCCTCCAGCACCACCCTATTTTGTCAGCCTTAAAATGAAGAATAGAGGAGGTCAGATGGTTCTGGTCTGGGTCTGCTTGGTGGGAGAGACGGGGGGATATCTGGAGGAGACATCACCAGGGAAGGGTTTCTCCAGCCTCTAGCTCAGTAGTGAGGAGCAACGTTTGGAAGAGAGGGAGTGGTTCTTCCTCTCTCTCTCTCCCTCTTTTTAATGAGACTGGAATCAAATGTGTGAAATAAATAGTCTGTATTTAATTGCTATTTTGCTGAGATCCAGACCAAACAGGAGTCATCAAAAATCTGTGCAAATTCAGCTCTCGACTTTCACTGCTGAGAGCAAAGTGTTTGGAGGGGGGTAGAGAGTAATGTCATCTGTCCTCTTCCAAAATTAATCCTACAGAATGTGTTTTGTCTCCGGTAAGCTAAGGCTTTAATTGCAGTGTGCGGAGGTCTGACATCTTCCCTTTTCCAGGGATTTTGCAGAAATGATTTCTGCAGGAAGAAACCAGGCTTGGAGCGTGGAGTAGGACATTCAGGCAATGCGCAGTCACAGGTGTTCCCTCCCTCCTCTTTGTCTCTACCTGGAAGAGAGGATGAGGATGTGGTGAGGATGTTGATGTAGTGCCAGTGCCAAAAATAAGGGAAAAAAGGGGAAAATGTCTGCAGTGCTTGGCTGATATGGAGGGAGGGAGGGAAGAGCGCCTACTGCAGAGGTGGAAGCCCAAAGCATTGTTTGATCTAAAGGCAGCTGAGGGGTCTCCTCAGCTTCAGGCCCTCCTAGTGCCTTCTGGGGGGAGAACATCTCTCCAGCACCCACCTGCAGATGTCTTCTTGTGAACACCCCTCGGTTGTTCTTCTGGGCGGGTGCCAGTAGGACTCTTGGTTGGGGCTTTCATCTACAAGTCACAAATCAAGCCCCCCTATTTTCATTTTTTTAAAAAAATCAACTTCTGGCTCTTTTTCTGTGCAATTAGGACTGAAGGAATGGGATCCAGGGGTCTTGAAAATATACCTCTGAGGTACCTATTTCATCCCTCTGTTAAGTGTTCCAGTAGGAGCACAAGAACCTGCAGATTCATGGACTGTTGGCAACTGGTGGGATTGAAACAATCTAAGCCACCAGTGACAATTATCTAGTATTTTTCTACTTAGAGACCTGTGGGAGACCCCAACATTTGACTGTAATCTCTTTACCCGTCCTTAGAAGTCAAACTTTATGTAATGATGGTCTGATTTATATTTTATTATTTAAAAGTAAAACATATCTCTGTGTTTCTCTCAGTCTAATGCACGAAAAGCAATGCAATGTTAATTACTTCAATTTTAAAGGGCGATATTTAAAACAAACAAACTCCCCTATGTTGGCACCTAAGAAGAAAGCACAAGCTTTTCAGCAGTATTAAGAAAAAATGAGTTCACATTATTAAAAGCTTTTAAAAGTTAAATTATTTCAAGGTCCTTTCTAGGTCTTTTCCTTTCGAAGAGGGAACTTTGAAAGTGCAAGTGCAGATGATCAGGTGTCCCAACGAGAGGTGCAAAGGGAAAACTTCTGCCACTTTAAGCATCCTCCTATAGTCTCCCATGCTTGTAGATTTTATTTGAAAGTAAATGCCCTCAAAACCTAAAGCTAATCAAACGTTATTCATAAGTCAGCTGATTTAATGCTCCTAAGAAGCAGAACTCAAGTTCTCTACAACGATAAATTATGATTATTGCAAAACCAGCATTTTTTTAAACTCAATAACCTGCCCTCAGTTATCCAATAACACTGCAGGCAGGCTGAATAATTCAGTCCCATCTTTCTTTTAATGTTGGAAGTCTTTTGAAATGGACTGATTCTTATCTTCTGCTACAGTCATTAAGGTGTCATTTATAACCCACGCAGCCTTTATGAAGGCTTTACGCCTCCCGAAGGATTAAACTATGAAGAGATAAATGTGTTCCTTAAGTTTTTAGCAATGAATTCCATATCAAAGGAAAGCAGCAGATTGGCATCTTTTAGACTAAAACCCCTCATTAGCTTATAATTTGGGTGAAGCTCATTCTGGGTCAGAGAACATTTAGTATTATTCATGTCACAGGGATCTGTCTGTGTTGCTTCTGGAGACTTGACCCTACTTCTTGTTGCTTTTTTCCCCCCTCTATTTTCTTACATAGCTCACGCTGACAGAGTCAGTATAAAATTAAAATGGGATCATGGAACGTGCTTGTTCCCCCCCAACCCACCCCAGTATTTGGTGTGAATTTCCAGTTTTAGAGTTCTCTATTTTTGTCACTCCATATGCTCTCTCGTCAGCTGGAGCTGAGCAGTCTCTTGGTTATTGGTGAAATGGAAAGCATCTGTCAGAGTCAGAAGTCCAATCACACTTACCACCCATCAGGGAACAGAGATTTCTCTTAGTAATAAATGTTTGGTGTGGGCATAGACATCTCCATACTGAGCCTTTGTTTGTGGTCTTGACAGGTGACTGAAAAGTATTTCTGTGTTAATAAGAAGTTATTAGTTATTGGTGTTATAATGGGGCTCAAAGTCCTCTGCCACTTCCCTTTGCGCTTGGCTGTTGGGAAGGAGTGATCCTGAGAGTATCTATAATTTTCTTAGAATCATAGGATGGTTAGAGTTGGAAGGAACCTTAAAGATCATCCAGTTCCACCCCCTGTTCTGGGCAGGGACACCTCCCACCGGAGCAGGTTGCTCCAAGCCCCATCCAGCCTGGCCTTGAACCCCTCCAGGGATGGGGCAGCCACAGCTTCTCAGGGCAACCTGTTCCAGTGCCTCACCACCCTTGCAACAAAGAACTTCCTTCTGGTATCTAATCTAAATCTCCCCTCTTCCAATTTAAAAAAATTACCCATCATCCTGTCACTCTATTCCCTGACAAAGAGTCCCTCCCCAGCTCTCCTGGAGCTCCCTTCAGATCCTGGAAGGCTGCTCTAAGCTCTCCCCGGAGCCTTCTCTTCTCCAGGCTGAACAGCCCCAGCTCAAGGGACTAAATTTACATCAATGATTCCACAACAAATTTCCTCCTGTGTTACAGGAGTAAGGATAATAACCTACAATTAGAATTGCCTGAAGAATGTCAGTTGTTGCTTTAGTTCTGTTCTTCCACGGAAAACGTTGAAAGCTTTTTTTTTTTTCCTTGTAAATTTTCCCATGAGTAGGGTAAGGTTTTGCAACAGGAAACTCAAACAAAAGAATATAGCAAAAACCCCACCGTTCACTGCCTGGCTGGGCTTAAAGAAAAACAAGACCCTTCAGTTTTTCTGCTGTGTTCTCTGCAGGACTGTATTCTGCGTGCATCACTGTAGGAGATGAAAGCCAGAGTATTACTATTATTTTCTTTTAGCTAAACCGAGAAGTTTTTACTGGATAGAGAAACCAAAAGCCTGGTTTGCTTCTTGCCTTGAAAATGAAATTTCAAAGAAAAAGCAGATCCAAACTTGAAAAGTTTCTCTTCTACCTGCGGTGGGGATGGAGGTAGGGCTTTCGATACCTTTTCAGTGTAGGAAATGAGGAAACTCCAGAATGCAGAGTTTTTTTCCAGGATGTTTTTCTTTACCTCAAAAGCCGTATTTTCACTGAAAATTCAGTTGGATGGCAAAACCCTGCCTTTGAAAATCTCCCTGGCTCTCTATAGCATTCCAGAAAGCAATGCCAGTGTGGGTGTCCTGGCAGGAGCATACAGCATGGTAAGGTCAGCTGGTGAAGCCATCTCTCCCCCAGTGTCACTGTTGACCTGCAAGGTCTCCTCTTGACCCATGTGGGCTCCTCCACCCATGTACAGCAGCTCCTCAGCCTGGTCTAGGCCACTGAGTGCACAGAGCCCCGTTGAAAGAGCTTGGATGGGGTATGGGTGAGTGTTGCAGGTGCATCAAGGGCTTCCAGATGAACCCATAAACATAATAATTAGTCCGGGCCCATGTAGAATCATAGAATCATGGATTGGTTTGAGTTGGAAGGGACCTTCAAGATTATCCAGTTCCACCCTGCCCTGCCCTGGGCAGGGACACCTCCCACCACACCAGGTTGCTCCAAGCCCCATCCAAACCACTCTGTGCTTTGGGAAAAGCATCCTTTTCTTTTCTTTTGAAGACCAAGAGAAAGGAAGGAGTGTCTGAGTGAGCTGAGCTACTGAGACAATTACCTTCATGCACAATAAAAATACAGAGAGCTATTTTTGTAAGCTTAGCAGCTATTCATTCCTGATCACGCTCAAATTATAAATGAATAAGATAATGAGGGCTATTAAAATGATTTTTCATCAAGGTTAATAGATGAATAAGACAATTTAATGTTGACACATGCATCTCCAGGATTTATTCTGCAGGGTGCTAGGCAAGCTGTCCTCTCCCCAGGAATGGCCTTAAGGTTGCTCGGGATCCATGGGTGTCCTGGAAACCCCAGCATTAGCCTGTCTCGGTTTGATTTTTCAGGATAGCATCATGTTCCTGAAATATTTAAGCTGTTTAAATAAGTGCAGGGACACATTCCTACTCTGTGTCCTACTTAGTGCAGCATTAGTGGATTGGTCACCTCGTGCTGCATGAATAATGAAAATACAGATTCAGCAACGTTTAGAAGAATAAAAGGTGAGCATTAAATTCTACTGTTTGGCCCCTCTGTTACTTCAGCTCCTGCAGCCACTGGGTGTTTTTGGGGATGCTTTTGAGCCCTGCATGACTTGCATGTTGAAAATGCATTTTTCCAGAGTGGAAAGATGTATTTACCTGTGTTTGGAGAGTGGTTATTTTTCTAGTTAAAAACATTTTAAGTGATGTGGGTAGGGAGCTGGGCTAATTCCGTGTGCTTTGGCAGCTGGCTGTGCTTCAGAAGCCCAGAGAAGTTGCTGAGAAACGTAACATGGGCTGGAAGTTCTTTGTCCAAAGTGTTTGGCAAACACCTCAGGACTCGGTCTGTGTCCATGGGGAGCTGGCTGGGAATTAGCGGCAGCCAGAGGAGAGGTGATGGGCGTGGGGAGGACTGACTCATTTGAATTGATCGGTTGGTTTCCCAACATTGCTGGTTTCTAGACAAAATGAAGTTCAGCACAGGGAAAGTGGCACAATCTGTTGCATAGAACTTGAGTGAAATCTTGACTATACCTGGAAAAAGCCCAGCAATTGTTTGCAAATCATTCCCACCAGGGTTTTCTTCTTATTTCTTGATCAGCTTAATAGAACTGGGCTTTCAGCTACAAACCAGAAAATTTAAACCCTTTTTAATCTTAATTTTTTGCCTGTGTTTCTGCAAAAAGCTTCAAAAGGTACACAGAAAAATACTGGGAACCAAAGGACATTTAAGAGATAAAATGCATACTTTTGATGGATCCAGCAGTGCAGAACTCCTCGTTAGCAGCTCCCCAAATACCTGGGAAGGTCTGAATTGCATTGGATGTTGGTGATGGAGCTTTTCTCCAGCCAGAAGTAACTCTGCTGCCCAGTGCAAGGGCACAGTGGTTTGAATCATGGAATGGTCAGAGTTGGAAGGAATCTTAAAGATTATCCAGTTCCAACCCTCCTGCCCTGGGCAGGGACACCTCCCACCAGACCAGGTTGCTCAGACACACTGGGCATCAGACAGCCCTGAGACAAAAAAAACCCACTTTGATTTCTAAGTGTGGAAGATAAAGGGACTTCAGCTCCCAGGGCAAATTTATCCATCATCTCTTATGCCTGGCTATATGTCTGAACTTCCACTGATGTCTTGGCTGGACAGATTAACCCCTCTGCTTTTGGGAGCAAGAGGGCATGCAAGTCCAAGCATAAAGCTGTAAGAAGATACCAAAATAACCCAGAAGGCATAAACATCAGTCACAAATCCTATTCCTGCCAGAATCAACCCTGTGTGGGTAGAGGGAGCACTGAATCCAAGCAGGGAGGGAGCTCCTGAGCATGGATGACTCCAGGATTATTTTCCCACTGAGTAAATGATTCCTGGATTGCGTTTACATACAGGCACCTAAAGCCAGGCAAAATCTTCCTGTAGGCTCCCAGGCCCCAGCTCAGATCTAGTTTGGAGTGGGATTTGTAGGAAGTAATTAAGCACTTCAGATAGGTGCCTTCCTTACGTGGCTTGAAAACTGGCTGAACTTGATGCTCTTCCTGGATGGATTTGCTTTATAATGGAGAAGTCTTTTAGTCATTGCTTAAAAATGTGAAAGCATCCACAAGTGCTGTACTTTGCCACCAGGCTGACAACTGCCACCTCCCTGGAAGCAAAAAGCTGAATCCTTCAAGAAACCGCCGTGTTGAAGCCCACTCCAAAGCCTCGTTAATTAAGAACTGAACCTGGAAATAGCTCCAGCCCCTGAGGATTTTTTCTCTTACAAAGCTCCATGTTCAGTCCCTCGTTCCTCTGAACACAAACAGCCACTTAGAACGAGAAACTCCTTTGATTGCTGCCCTCAGCAGGTCCGACTGTGTTTCTTGCTCTGGTGGTAAATGGAGTAGAAAGTGAAGAAGTGGGGGTCGAGAAGTGGAGCTGTCGTCGTGGTTGGGTGTTGGAAGGTCTCTTAACTCCCAAACACATTTCTGTTTTTAATGTTTTGTGGTGTTTGCTTACAGCTGAACCTGCTTTCATGTCTGCATCCAGCACCACCGGGGTATGAAATGGAAGTACGTTGGAAGCAGGAGAAGCAGCGCTTTGATTTAACTCCAGCTGGGCGAGAGGAAACTTAAGTGAAGGGCTGCTGTTCAGCTCCCGGCTGGGAGGAAGGCTGCTGGAGGGAATAACAGCACATTTCTAAATCCTTGCCTGTTGGCTGGCAGGAGGAGCAAAGCAGAATTAGTCGTGCTGGATCACAGGACTAACAAGTCCTAATTTCTGCACGGTTAAGCGTGCAATGAACTCAAACGAAGTGGGGTCGTAGAAGGGAGCTCGGCGTCTCTTTGTGGCTTCATGCATGACAAGAACTTAAGCTACACAAACAATTGCAGAAATAAAATTAGAGAAGTGGCTGGTGAACCTTTCCCAACCCTGTTCCTGGCAGCTCTAATTATTTATTTATATATTTTTTTTTTCCTCAGATTGAAATGTTTTAGAATTAAAACGCCTTGGGAAAGAAGAGCTGTGCTTTGTTGTTGTGGAGCAAATGCCTTTCACGTGAGGGAAGATGAGAGGGATGCTCAGCCAAAGGCGGTGAGGCCAGTGGGAGAGCGAAGCCACCGTTGTCTGGCAGCTCCTGGGGACCAGCTGGTGTGAGGGAGGACTCGTCATCTGATGAGTAAGTGAGAAGACGTTACTACTGGTCTGGATCATCCATCATAAACCCAGTGGTGACTCTTGCATTTGCCACGAAAATAATCAACCCTTCTCCTCCTGTTCCAGTGTTAATTTGTTCCTGATGGGACTGGCTATGACTCCGTGAGCTATCTTAAAGTGTGATGAACGTGATTGCTGTTATTCTGGTGACTAAGCATCAGGGCTTGTGTTGGAGGACAGATGAGAGATTCTCAAGTGCCACATCTGTTCCATGACTTCCAACGAGGAGCTTTCCTTCTGATCCATGCTCTCTGTTTCTGGCTTGAGCTTTTGTGGCTTACAAATGTGTTTCTTTGTCTTGGTGCTGCCTGTGGGCACGGTATCACCAACGAAGCAGAACAGCCAATGTTGGTGTAGATGGCTGAGGGAGGTTTGAGTGAGCAGAACAGGGCAGACCATGGGAAATTTCCACTTAACCTGAATCAGGGCAGTGTCCTCATGTGAGAATTTGGGTTGACTCTGCTCTGGCCAACGCCTGACCAGGCAACATCAACTGCTCCAGGGCTGCTGTGCCAGAAAACAGCCTTGGTGGCAGCACTTGGTCTCCTTGAAGATGTTTTCTGTGATAATTAATCATCCTTATAAAACATAATTGCCCTTTGGACTATGCTTCTGTTCACGCTTCCTTTTTCCTACATTGTTTTTTTTTTTAAATATAATTAATTTTGTGCAGGACATTCCTGGCTTAATTTGACAAGCCCAATAACCTGCGTAGGTCAGAGTCACTCACCTTAGGTGATTTAGCAGCGTTAACGGTCAGCAACAAATTACCTTTTCTCCTCTGATCAATGTCTGCCTGCAGCTCTTGTCTAGTTTTCTAAGAGGGTGATGATTCTTATTTATCTTGAGTTTTACAATCTATAGCAGAAACCAGACTCAGCTGCTACAACGTGGGGAAAGCTTAAGCCAGCAGATTTGTGAACTCTTAAGTGCAGGACGAGAGGGTCCGGGTACCACTGCTCCCTCCTCTTTAGCATCAGTGCTCCCTAAGGGCAAACATGCATTTTTGGCTCCCAGAAGTGGTCTCACCTGCATGCCCAGAGCTCAGCTGAACATGCCCTGCCATAAATCATGGTTTTAAAACTAAACTGTGCAATAAAATGGAAAGGGGATCTAAATTGCTTAAACGGTGAGGCATGGAGGATGGGTCGTGATGGGGACCTGGAGGTACTGGAGCAGAGTAGACAATGAGAAGAGTGATAGATCGTTGAAGCCACTGGAGACAAAAATAGTCAGAGCAGAGCTTGTAAGATGAAGAAACTCTGAGAGTGACAAGGAGAAACCAGGTTGATACGGCCAAGAGGGTTCCAAAATGAATTTTCACCCACAGAGATCTCATCCCCTTGCCTCGTGCTGAGGGAGCCCCTGAGCTGTCCCGCTACCTGGGGGGCTGCAGGCTCCTGGGGACATGCTGGGGACCAACGGGATGGCACAGGTGTCCTTATGTCCCACCCAGAGGCTGTTGAGGAATTTGCTGAGGAGACCCTTTTCTTTCCACCGGGTTCCTCTGTCCAGTTTTCTTTCCCCTAGATGTTGTGCTTGGACTCACGCTCCTTTTCCATGCTTATGATGGTTGATGCCTGAAACCTGGAGACCCCGCAATGGGCATAGAAGGGTCTTTTTCTTCTAAAAATGTCCAGTGTGCTGCTCTGCGATGACAGGGGAGCCCACAGAGCTCCTGCAGCACGACTTGCTGACAAAATGGTTCCTGGTTAGATATTGAAGAGGGTTTGCTGCTGAAATAACGCACAACCCCAGCATATGGTAATTAGAGATAAGCAAACAGTTGAAATGAAAAAAAATAATCTCTTAAATTATACCTCACTGTGCACAAGGAACTGTGGAGGCACATAAACAAACGAGCTTTCTTCCCTGGCTGCAGACAGGGTGTTAGCAGGTGATTCACTGGCGGTGCCTCTCTCCCTTGTCTAGTTCGTTAGATCATCATTAATTTACACCCGTGTTGGGTGAATTACAGCAAAACACAGGCTTAGAAAACACCCTGCTTTTTGTTTTTGGTTTTTTTCTGTTGCAATGCTTACAAGGAAGAAACGTTGCCAAACAAAGTGAGCTCCCTTGGAAAATTAGGAAAGTGTTGGTTTCTTCCCCCTGCAGCAATTTGTTAACTCAGATGTAAGTCTTATTTTTAAGTGTGTTAGTGGGCTTGAAAGCAATTTTGAGACTCCTTGTCCTACACACAGCATCGTTTCTTTTTGCCTATGAGTGGCTTATCCACTCAGCAGCTAAAAAAATCCGTTGCCTTGTCCAGGAAATGTGAGGAAAGGACTTTTCCTGTTCATTCTACAGTAACAGCTTAGTGTGAAAAAAACAACCCACTTCTTTTGGCTGTAACCAGGGGGCAGCTCTTGCCAAGAACTGCGTTTTCTCTCCATTTCCATGCCTGTGTTTACATCACTTCATGCTGTTTCCAGATACTTCCTGGGGAGTGTTGAAAATCTGCACATTGACTGTTCCTGGCAGCTCTAATTATTTCCCTGGAGGGGTTCAAGGCCAGGCTGGATGGGGCTTGGAGCAACCTGCTCTGGTGGGTGGTGTCCCTGCCCATGGCAGGGGGTTGGAATTCGATGGTCTTTGAGGTCCCTTCCAACCCCAACCATTCCATAATTCTGTGATTCTATGACTGGGTTGAAAGAGGGACCATCCCTTGCCATGATTTGTGGTGGGCCTGCTTGTGTAGACCACCAGAGATACTGCAAATGGACACAGATGGAAAAAAAAATCACTTTGTGAGAACATTAGTGTCATTTTGTCTCTTCTCTAGGAGAAAACTTGCAGAGATTTTTCATTTTTGAAAGTTGTGTATTCTGGGTGATGTGTATATACGTGTTAAAATGGTTAGAGGTATTGAAAGGGTTAAAATAGAAGTGTTTCATAGAGCCTAATGTGGGACAGTTCAGATCTAGATCTGATTCAGGATCCCTGCTGGAAAAAAAACCCAAATCATCCTGCTGGTTGCTGAGCTAATATTCCTCTTCCTTCAGCGTTTATTTGGGGAGTTTCCATCAAAGCATTTGATGAATCCATGAGCACTGCTGGGAGCAATTCCCTGATGACCCACAGCAGAGGGGGCCAGCTGGGTTGGCATCCACAGGGATTTTGCATTTAGGGATGTGCCAGAGCTGATCTGCAAGAGAAGTAGTCAATCTAGATATAAACTGATCTTCGTAAGTGTCTGAGTAACCTCACCTCTAACAGTGCGTGTCTTATTTGTAGTTTGAATTTATTTGTGCTCGGTCACCCATTGCTAGATTCCAGGATGTCTGTTAAAGCAAGATTAACCATTTTTCTATTGTATTGTATTTTCTTTGGGTTTTTTTTTCAGTTTGAGGTGCTTGCAGGCCATAATCAAGTCAGTGCACGGGCATCTTAACACGCTGTTAATCTGCTTCAATTTTCCACTGGAAGAAACATGCTTGACACCAAAAATCACTCTTTTATTGAAACTAAACCCACTGCCATGGGCAGTATTTTTTCTTAAAATGCTAAGATATGAGTCTTAACAAGGCAAAACTAGGGGATTTTGATTAAGTCAGTGTCCTTAAGATGCATCTTAAACAATACAAATGCTCCCAGACTGGAATAGGAAGCAGGATAGTGTTTCATCTTGTGAACATCTAAGCTGACATCCTCTATTCACTGGCCTTCTACTGCTAGCAACGTTACCTGCATGGAATCCCACAACTTTTGATTAAAATTTAAGAGCTGCTATTTTTTGAAAAGCAGTCTATCACTAAGCCTGTGAGAGCCGGAGAGTTTAGTGCTCTCCTCCAAAAGCTGTTTCAGTGGTTTGGATACTCTCACATCAAAAGAGTGAACGTCTCATCCTACTTCAGCTATTCTGTGATTTTTTTTCCAGCTCAGAAATTCCTGGCCAGGAAACAAATTACTGCCTTGGCTGCTAGACGTCTACAGCATGAGATATAGTTGACTGAAGAAGGGCAAAAATGAATACTTTGAAAAGTTGAATACTTCGTCATTGAAAGTGAGAGGAGGAGGGATTTTTTTTTTGCTGAAATATCCAGTTCTTTGTGTGCTGCTCTTGCAGGAACGGGCACAAAGGGTGGCATTCATCTCAGCTCACAGGAGACATGCAGAAATCAGGTGTCTAGTCTAAGCTGCCTGTCTAAATGGTCTTCCTCGCCTCCCAAAACTCTAGGCTGGTCCTCCCTTTCTCCTGTGCTCCAGGAGCATGTGGAAAAGTTGGCCTGTGCTGTTTGGGAGGTGAGTCCAGTTACTTCCATCTGCATCTTTAGGTAGGAAGGATTGATGAAGATGAAGGGGAAACCAGCAGCTCTTCCTGCAAAGACTGTTAGCTGGAGCAGCAGGGATCTGTCATCTCTTCACAACTGCCTTGGTTTACAGCGCGGTCAGGGATCGCTGCATGTAAAGAAGGCAACGTCAGCCGTAAAATATTGGAAATCTGACTCCAGCACAAAGATCCCTGACAATTTAATAAGAATTCCTCGTGCTGCTTCACCAGCTCTTTCATGGTTTTGACACAATGCCTCGGGCAGGATGGATTAGATGGGCTCCCGGGCACTTTCCAAGAGGGAATTGTGCTGGTCAATGCGTGTGAGTCAGCTGAGCATCTCACTTCATCATCGCAGACTGACGCGTTGCATCCTGTAAACTGAGGCTAACCTTATACTTCCCGATCCCTTCTTTTGCCGTGAGACAAGACGGAGGGTGTTACCATTGCCTCCTTGAATGCCTGACACAGAATCCTTAATGGGACACCAGGTTTAGTAAATGCATGTCTGTATTGCTTGTATAGGAAAGCTTTGCATCCTCTGTGTAATCACACGGAGTCAACAGGGATGAACATAGCCTTTTATATACTTATTTTCCTGAGGTCTGTGAGTATATCCCAAATAAATCTTGGGAGAAGGTTTCATTTTTCTCCTGCGTGGTCGATACCCAGCTTGCAGGGAGCTGATAAATCTGTTTATTTTCTTCATCACCTTGCAGGATATATGTAGTGCACAGCACCACGAACAAGAACTGGCTGGGAAAGGGACACTCTTATTTCCTCATATTTCAGCCTATGATTTTTGAAATAAGCTGACACAAGATTTAATAAATATTCAGTTAAAAGGGAAGCAAAGTGTTTTCTGCAAAGCCTCAACTTTTGACCAGAGGAAAGAGAAAGAATAATAATAATCATAAAAAAGAGGATTCTCAGATATTTCTGTTTTCTAGGGAAGCTTTGTCTAGAAGATGTGGAATGACTGTACCCAGATTAAAAAACCAAACTGATACCCTTCATCACTACCTCAAGATGATCTCTTAAGCCACATGTGGCAGCAAATGCCTATCAGAACTCCATCCCAGTTCCTTGACCAGTGTTTCAATGGGAAATAAATATAGGTTTGGATAATAAACAGGGATATAAATGCAGAGACCAAAGAGGAAGATGGAATGTGTCAGGGCAGGCAAAACACAGCTGTACCACAGAAATAGAATCTTAAGACCTCTTGGATCACAGACTTAAAAAGCATCCTGCTATTCATTAAACAGATTTTCTCCCTCCTGTCATCCAGTTAGAACTCTTGGCCCAAAGTGGCAAGGCAGATTCCACTATTCTCTGAAAAAAGGAAAGATAGCTAAATAGTAGAAGAATCCTGAGTTTCTGAGTTTTTCCCATGTCTGTGACAAAAGAGAATCTATCCCAGCGTCAAAAATCCAGAATTTAGGGAGATAATAAATTAAGAGGATGCTTAAAAAAGAGAAAGGTTGAGTGATGAGACATATGGACATAGGGTTATTCAAATCCAATGCCTTTCTGGTCTTCTGGGTGATGACTTCTGTGCTCGTAGGAGTCTGGGGAGAGACCAGGTCAGAGTCCTTGTTAGTCAAAGACATGGGTTTCTACCAGCTGAAGGCTTGGCTCCCAAATCACATACTCCAAAGCACCACACAAAGCATAAAGGCACTTGAGAAATATTAGGTCAATACTACACGTTTCTGCATGATGAGTATGTGATGTGAATAGCTGAGGTGTGGCTGCTGCAGGAGGAGCTGAGGGGTGTGGATACAGCTACAGTGGAAAGAGATTGCAGTTGTAGATGGAAGGAGGACATGGTGATGCTTCAGCAGCAAAACTCCTTCTAGCAATTCAGATCTGTCCCAGGGGATGGTGCCAGAGGAGCAGAGCTGTGGTTGCAGGTACTCCTCCATCTTCATCTCTTTTTTTAGAGTTCATTCCTGTGCAAATAAGCAAAGGCAGTGGCAGGTTTTTTGTCATTGGGATTAAGGTAGCTGATTGACGCCTCACTAGCAGAATTTGGGATGAGAATTTATATAGGGAGTGCTGTGATTCCTCCCAAGTTGTCCTCCCTGGCTCCTCACTGCAAGTTTTGGTAGGGCAATCAATCCCTATTCAGGGGGTTTAGCACCTACTTCAGCAATAGATCACTCTGTCCCATCCATCTAGATAGATTTTGAGCCAACCAAGATTTGCTTCTTAGGCATCTGCTCTCTGAGTCATCTGCTGCCTCCAATGAGGATATTACAGGGCCGTGATATAAACCCAACCATTTGGAAACAGCCATCTTTAGCCATTAATGCCGTTTTAATAATGACAAAGCTCCTGGTTAAAAATAACCCTTTGATCTTTGAAAGGCTTGAAAATGAGCAGAACACAGCTGAAATTCGGTTTGAATTACCTGCGAATGTTTGCGTGCAGCACTCTGCCCTTTGGAGCTGAGGGACTGCATTTGTTAAAAAAACCAACCACCCACAAACCCCATACTTAATTAAATCAAAATAAGTATCAACAGCAATTTGAAGGAAGCGTGGTTAGAAACTAGAAATGCTTTGGCTTCTTTCTGAAAAGTGCTCTGGGAGAGGTCTCAGAGAAGAAGGTAATGAACAGCCAGAAATGTTGCTCATGAGTGTTCAGTTGGCTTTTAAGTAGGAGTTTGCTTTGATTGCTTGTTCCCACACCTGGGTGGCAGTCAGCTGTCAAAAAGCTATATTTCATCTCTGGTCCAGAGAACTTTCCTCAGGAGCTGCTCGCTGTCTCGTTAGAAGGTTATTGACTGCTGTGTTATACCTGAAAAAGCAGCCTGTGGAGCGGTGCCGTGAGTTCTCAGAAACTCAGTGGAGATGGTGGGCGAGGAGAGAGCTGGTAATTATCAGGAAGAAATCTTTTGGAGAATGAGCTTTACCCCAACTGATGGCTGACAGGCCAGGTGTTGGCCATGGGGAAGCAGAGAACATCCTAAGAGCTGAACCAGGCTATGCTGCAGCTCCAAGTCTACCTGGGAGGAAGGGGATGGAGATGCAACCGTGTTGCTGGGGGTTTAAAAGGATCACAGACTTTAAAAATGAAATCTCCCAGGTACAGCCGATCCTCACTCAAACAGCAGGTCAAGGTATCTCTAATGGCCTTGATTGTTTTAAGGAAACTGGAGAAAAATCTCTAAGTTAAGGATGAAACGAGGAAGTCATTACAGAAAGAAACCACAGTAATTAGTAATCATGCCTGTGTTACCTGGATCAGTCTCAGCTGGGAAAAATCCTCAGTAAAGCCTGTTGCATAAAAGGAAAGGAGATACATCATCAATGTCTACATTGTCGTTGTTCCTCCTGTTTTAGGCTTTATTTCTTTTCATTGTTCTAGAGGTTTTGGGGGTTTATTTCCAGCTCATCACCAGGAAGGCTTTTTGCTTTAGAGCTTCTCTGGAAAACAAAAGAGAGATATAGCATCTCCTCCCTGTGCTCTAAGAAACTGGAAAACACCGGGATGGTGCCGGAGACTCATAGAGACACAGCTCCGACTGCAGCCCCATGAGAAGGAGCCGTGAGCCTGGGCAGGGCTTATTTTGTAATAAATCCCACTCACTGAATCTGGGCTCTGGGAGGGAAGAGTGTGTGTGTCTGTGTCTCTGCATGTGTGTTGTGAGACAGAATTGGGTCCCTTGAAGGTGTAGCTCATCATGTTTACCTTTGATGTGAGGTCACCAAGCAGACCTCAGCAGATCCCGAGGTGGGGGAGCCTGGTGGTTGCAGTTGTCCGTTGGCTGCGAGTTGGGTTACCAAGGTGATAGATTTCAAAAAGTCAAATCTGTGCTGAGTTTTCAAAGGCTGGGTTGTTTCTTTTGATCTGCAAGCCAGGGGGAAAGACAGCTACGAGACTGCTGCCTCTTCTTGTTCTGTTTTTTTTGTTTTGTTTCTGTGTTACAGCCTGAGTGATCTTGGCAACAGAATTCTTTGGCTTAACAACTCAGAGTAAGTCCCAACAAGGAGAAAAATTGCTAAAGCCACTGTTGAACCACTAAAGAATTTCTACAAAAGGGCATCTAAATACTGAGCCTGGGAATTCTTTGATATTCTCTGATTCGTGGGCGAAGCAATGAAATTGGGTTGACATTTAAAGTTTTTACTATGCTGGGGTGGTATCCATGGGCATCCAGGATGCTGTTTGTGAAGGCAAAGGATGCAAACAATAGTTCTTGAGAAATAGAGCTCATCGGAGGCATTCAGTTTGCCGAGGGAGATTGGGACCAGCATGAGAACACACTTGCAATTACTATATTTCAAACCTGAGTAAGGACCTGGCACCAGAATCGTAGAATCAAGAAATTACTTGTAGATTCCTGGTTTTTAATCCTGCTGGGGCTGAATTAGGCTCACAGCTTTTTCCTTGGCCTTTTTGTTGACTCCTTAAGTTAATGCTTTTTTTTTATCCTCAGCTCAGAAGGAAGATATCCTGAGTCAGCTGTTCAGACCCCAAAGACCAGTGAAGAACCTCGTGCAACATGGTGCAGGGAATTTAAGCCTTTTTAAATTCAAATTGGGGAATTTAATCTTCCCCAAATACTGCTTTCGTGGCTGAGGGAATACAATAACTAAAACGCGTGGTGCTCAGCTTTTGCAGATATCTGTGTCAAACATATTTCACCCACAAACAGTGTAAATGATGTTCAGAGCTAGGCAAAATAATTCTGTGTTTGTACACTGCTCTTTAACTGACTCCCTGGGCCTGGGAATTCTTGATCACTCCTGTTTTGCTGTGCCCTCTGAGTATATTAGGTAAATGCTCTACTATTTCAGGGCCCTGGAAGAAATCGGGCTATTTATGTGAAGTTTCTCTTCTGCTGCAGGAATTTGGTTTGCAAAGACTTCAGGTGGGTATCTGGCTCACATCAGAGAACTTGTCTGACCCAAACTGTCATCCAGTTGCTTGGTTTTGGCAGGGAGCACTGTTCGGGACCTATAGATCTTACCACTAACTGGTATCTCTGGTCTGAAAGGTGGGATGACATTTTTGTAGATTACCAGATTATTACATGTATAACTTCCACCTGTGCTCCCCAGCTGAGGTGAACACCAGCAATTCATCTTTCCCTGGTCTGTGATGAAGAAAAGGGAGTCAAGTGCCTTTAGTTTGCATAGTTATGGACTACACTCATGTACCTGGACAGCATCTGTGCTGAGGTTGATGGATGGTAGTTGAGATGGCAACACTCCAATCTTGTATCTAAGCCCCCAAACCAGTGTGTCCTTCTCTTCCAGCCTGAGGTATGAGCAAAGTACTATAAATTATATAAGTTATAGGGTCCCGAAGATGCTCGGAGAGCTGGAGCATCTCTACTGTGAAGACAGGCTGAGAGAGCTGGGACTGTTCAGCCTGGAGAAGAGAAGGCTCCAGGGAGACCTGAGAGCAGCCTTCCAGGATCTGAAGGGAGCTCCAGGAGAGCTGGAGAGGGACTCTTGGTCAGGTAGTGGGGTGACAGGATGAGGGGTAATGGATTTAAATTGGAAGAGAGGATTTAGATGATATCTTAGGAAGAAATTCTTTGGTGTGAGGGTGGTGAGGCACTGGAAGGGGTTGCGCAGAGAAGCTGTGGCTGCCCCATCCCTGGAGGGGTTCAAGGCCAGGCTGGATGGGGCTTGGAGCAACCTGCTCTGGTGGGAGGTGTCCCTGCCCAGGGCAGGTGGGTTGGGACTCAGTGATCTTTAAGATCCCTTCCAACTCTGACCACTCTATGATTCTAAGTGCCAGCGATGTACTCGTTAATCTCCATCTCCTTGGTTCAGGGGTTGCTAGCACGTGACCTGTTGGGAAGCACACCTTTCCTGCTGACCTCTGCATGTTGTGCCTACGTGGAATTGTTGTGCAGGTCTTGGTACGTGATGCCATGCTCACCTGTCACCTCTCTGCTGCCTGGGACACTGCCGGCATGTCAGAAGATGTCAGTGTTGGCTGTGACAGCTGGTTTTCCTACACAGGTAACGCTTGCTGCTCGGGTCCAACTTCTGCAGTTGTCTGCTGTGCACGGCCACTCTGCAGGCAGCATAAAAGTGCTTGTTTCGTGTGGTTTTGTGTGATCTGCCTCGTGCTGGTGGCCCAGTGAACTGCTGACCTTGTGCTTTCTCTGTGTTTGCTGAGTCCTGGTGGCTGAGCACACGCTGCCTGAGCTGTCGGTTACGATTTGGAGCTCCTACCCTTTGGTGTCTGCTTTTATTTTTGCTTCTCTTTGCACCTTTTCTAATGCTGAGAGTTTTGCACAGGCATGGAGATGTTCAAGTCTTATTTTTCCCAGGGTTTTAACTGAAGCTGCTGTGGGTACTGCAGCTCCCTGAGTGCTGACTCGTGTTGTTTTTATGTTTTTTCCTGGAACACTCTTTTTCTGGTTCAACTCTGTAGTTCCAGTTCAAGCCTTCACTGCCGTTCAGAAACAGTGAGACATCCTTTCTTCTACCTAAACTGTGGCTACTTTTAATGTTGTCTGAAATGTTCTGCTGCTGAGAGTATTTTTCTTCACCTGCATGCACTGCTTTTGATATCCCGAGAGCACAGGGTGAGGGCAAATATCAAAGGCAAAATCCTGCTGCTGGAGAACACACACTGACTGTCTTGCAGGTCTACTCACCTTGCAAAACATGTTCCAGAATTGGCAGATTTTGGCACTCATAGGTGCTCTATTCAGGGCAAGAGAGTCATGTTACCCTGAGAAGGAGTCAACAGTGTGTCCTGGCAGCTGAAAAGGGTCAACCATGTCCTGGGGCGCATCAAGCACAGCCAGCTTGATTGAAGGAGATGATTGTCCCACTGAAGGAGGTTGAAGGAGGTCATTGTTCCACTTGACTTCACACTGGTGTGAACCCCACCTTGAGTTCTGTGTGCATTTTTGGGTGCCTCAATATATTATAAGAAGGACATCAAACTAATGTGGCCAGAGGAAGGTGACAAAGATGGTGAAGGGTCTCAAGGGCAAGATTTGTGAGGAACAGCTGAGGTTACTTGGCTTCTTCAGCTTGGAGAAGTCTGAGGGATCTGTTTCTTGCATTATTCCTGGCAATAGGTGTCTGGATTTGATGATGTGAACCGGCTGCAACTTCCTGGGAAGGTTTTGCAGAGCAGAGGTAAGGTTGGGACCGATCTTCTCAGAGGTGGTGTTGGTACCTGGTGGTACCCTTTTGGAGTCATCCTGTGCCTTGTGTTGGTACAATGCAGAACTGGGTCACCAGACCTGAGATTATTCTGAATTAGCTGGTGCACTGGGGAGTTTCCACCACGTTGAGGTAGCGTTTTGTTTGTGTCATGTAGCCTCGCTGAGAAACAGTGAATATTAGTCTGGGAGGAGTGCCATGGTAACCTGGCAGTGTTGCTTCCAATATACGATCTAACTTACCAGGGACAGCTTGACTATCCCTCCACAACTCTGCCCTGTGTCATACAGACATATGCTTTGAGGTCTTGGGCAGAGAAATAAGAGGCTGAGGCTCCAAACAAAAGCATTTCTCTTTGTCCTTCCTTGCCAGACTTTATGCTTAAAATTTTTCCTCAGCTGCTTGTTCTCATGGGACTGTATCAGCAAAAAGGCTGGATTTGTACCAGGCTCTGCAGGCAGCTATTTGATCTTCACTGCCTCTTTTTGTTTCATCTTCAGATAGAGTGCTGGCGTTCAGATTCTGTGCAATTCTGGAAGTTTTCTGTGTTCAATTTTCCAGAGTCCTTTGTAGCATGGCTTATACTCCTTTAATCGGAAAAAAAAAGTGGAGCAGGCAGTTTAAATTCTGTTTCAATTCCATGAGATACTACTAGTCTCTGAGGAAACCCCGGGTTTTCCAATCCATCTGTTCTTAGTTTTCCTGCCTATTGGAAAGGTAGCGGTATCTGAGGGTACTTTATGGGTTTCTTCTATTATACGTGGTTCATTAATGTTAGTTGTATCTCCTGATGTCTACTTTGCGGAGGCTTTTTCTTCCAGTGGGGTATGGAAGAGATGGAAAAAGTAGAATAGAATGTTTCAGTTGCCAGTGGACCTGCAGCAATCATCAAGTCCAACTGTCTGACCGCTTCAAGGCTGACCAGAAGTTAAAGCACCGTTAATATGGGCATTGTCCAAATGTCTCTTAGGCACTCACAGACTTGGGGCATCAACCACCTCACTAGGAAGCTTCTTCCAGGTTTTGACCATGCTTCCTGTAAAGAAATGCTTCCTAATGCCAAGTCTAACAGTGGAGAACATGCTCTCCTCCACCAGGTAGTTAAGAGTTTCTCTTCTGGTTATTTGAGATTCTGATCAAAAGTGTTGAAAGCCTGTTGTATCTCAAAAAAAAGGAATGGTTGGTTGTCCAACTAAGAGCAATGCAGACCAGGCTGTGTCCAAGACCAAGGTGGCCAGGGAGGAGGAAGAAAATGCAGTATCTGGTGAGTACTGGAGCCATAAAGGCAGCCGTGGTTGTGATGGCAGATGAGATGCACTTGGGTGACAGGCAATAGGTGCCATCCTGAGCTTCCCAGGGCTTTATTGTGGTCAGGTAATTAGGGCAGTTGACCTGCGTCCTTGCTTTGTAGTTTGGAAAGGTGTAGTTGACAATAAGAGATTTCCTTGCTGGGATATTGTGGTCACTAACCATTTCCTTTGTGTCCTTTCAATCCCAGGACATTTTCCCTCTGGAGCGCTGTGTTACAACAGACTCACCTGCTGGTTCATTGCCCTGTGTTGACACGTTTTCTAACAGCCCGAGACGTGACTGACGGTTGAACCCTTTGTTGCCTTATTCGTTGTGAAAGGTTACTACCTTGAGTGAAATGGGTTTTGAAAGTCAGACGTTTGGCCTGGGGTTTAACCTTTCCAGTGCTGGGAGCCAGGAAATTTGACTTTAGATGCTGAACGTACCCACAGGGCTGTCGAGGGGTGGGAGGTGGAGGCAAAGGGCAGGCTTTCTACAAGTGGTTCAAACACCTTTGCAATCGCAGATGAGGTGGAAGTGTTGCCTCTCTGCTCAGGGCATTTTTTTACACCTTGTGTTTGCAGGTGTAGTTCATCTGGAGGTTTGGGTTTCAATCCTCTTTGAACGATTGCCTCCGTCAGCAGCTTGTGTTTTGTGGCTTTGGACAAGCTTGAAGGTTTGCTCTTCGATATTTCCCCCTTCTCCCTCCTGTTTTGGCCGTTCGCCGTTTGAAAGATGGACACCCTTGGGAGCAGAACGAAGGAAGTGTCAGCAGAACAATTTACAGGCAGTCAAAGTCAGGGCTTTTGAAACAAATGTGCCACTGAACTGAAACATCGCACAGCCAGTGCACAAAGTGCTTTTTCTGATGAGGTCTTGAGGTCTGCCTTGGGGGAACTGCTGAAGACAGCAGAAATTCCCCTCTGGGCCAGCACACATGAGGAACTGAGTTGTACGGGTTCATTGGACAGTGGACTGGACATCTCTGCTGGTGGTCATGGTGGGAAACTTTTGTCCTCAGGAGAAACTGTATTTCCAAACAGAATTCCAGACTGGCAAGGGCTGGAAAGGACCTCTGGAGATTGTCCACTCCAAACCCCTACCAGAACAGGGTCACCCAGAGCAGGCTGGACCGGAACATGTCCAGGTGGGTTTGACTATCTCCAGAAGAGACTCCACACCCTCTCTGGTCAGCTGTTCCAGAGGTCTACCACCCTCAAAGGAAGGAAGTTTTTCCTCATGTTGAGATGAAATTTCCTGTTCTGATTTGTGCCTGTTGCCCCTTCTCCAGTCACTGGGCACCACTGAGAAGAATCTGGCTCCATCCTCTTGCCACCTGACCTTTAGATATTGACCAGCATTGGTGAGATCCCCTCTCAGTCTTCTGTTCTCCAGGTTAAACAGCCCCAGGTGTCTCAGCATCTGGTTGCAGATTGAGAGAGTCTCTCTTTTTAGTTTGAGGAAAATGACCAGGAGGGAATGACCAGAACCACCCCTTTGGCTGAGTTATTGTGTTGGTGATGTGACCACGGCAGTGACATGCTGATCAGCTGGGGGACCCTGCAGCCTTCTGGCTCATCAGAAAGGTCTGAGATTGGGGAAATCTCTGTGCAGACCCATCACTAACCTCTTCTAAGTTTACTTAAAAACCTTTCAATTTAAAAGTGCTAGTAATTTGTTCAAAGGTACAGAAAACCCATTCTGAAAATACATTCTAGGTGTCCCAGAATCCGGGGATTCTCAGGGTGTTTGAATGCCTCTCCAGATAGAGCATAGCTGAGGTGCCTCCACCCATGTGGAAAGGCCAGGGTAGCCAGATCTTCCCCCTCCCACCCTCCCTGTCTGCAAAACAATATTAAAGTGTTTAAATAATCCATCAAAGTGTTTAAGGAGGAGTAACCTTCTTACCTAGAGAGTGATGCTGAATGTAGTGTGCAGAAGAGGTGCACCTTAGATGCTAGGAAACCCCAAATCTAGTGGGAAAAGAGGTGGACATGTGAAAGGCTTTCTCTCCATGTAGGACACTGTATTTGGAACAATTCCAAATATTCTTTATTGTGTGTGTGTGTGTGTGCACCTGTCTTTAAACACATTCAGGCCAAGCGATCTTTGCTGCAGGAACATGCTGACTCGACAGTAGAGTCTCACTCTAAGTGCGAAAGTAAAGTAAGCAAATTCAATTGCACTTGCTTTTCTTGCATCTTGTTGAGCGGAAGCAGAAGATTTTCATGGCAGCATCACCACAATAACAAAGGGGAAAAAAATTCCTTTGAAAAGAATTGACTTGATCAGCTTGTTCTTTCTGTCCTCTTAGGATGAAAGAGAAATTGTTATTTTGGAGACGCAGAACATATCATTTTTACAAAGGAAGTCTGCTTCAGGGAGGCACATCTTTGCTGAGGGTTAGAAGGTGTCTGGAAATGTTATGGGTATGGTTTAAAATATGAGCTAGTGACACTCCTGAGGGTCATGTTCCCACCATCTGAGGTGCTAACTAGGAACACACAGAATGACCAGAACCTGTGTACAAGGGGCAGCACCGGGATGGAGAGGGGGAACCAGGGAGGCCAAGGGAGAGATGTGGAGTGTTGCAAGGGAACAGAAAATGACCTTGGTCTGGAATTGATCCTCAAAGCTGTCATTCACCATCTAACCAGGTGTTGAGGGTCTGATAACTGCACCACGGAAAAGCAATGTGGAGGAAGCAGAGTTTACTCATCCCTTTGATGTTGCAGAATCTGGGGGGATGCCCATCACCTGGTTGAACCAGTTTGTTCCCAGTTGAAAAGAATGTGTACTAGAGAGGAAGCTGTGCATTTGCCCTGTCCTGACAGATGCTCCTTGGTCATGGCTGAAGCCTCACAAAAAGGAGAACAGGGGGAAAAGCATAGCTTTCCTAAGAGAACCTGAGCACATTGGGCTTTGGAGATCCTCCTGGTGTGTCTGGTGAACATCTGGGAGGATAATCAGGGAGATGGATGCATGCAATGGAGGAAACACCTAAAGGGAAAAGGAAAGCTGGGGAGTCCTGGGAGCAAATCCCAAGGCAAGGAGGCTTCCTGCAGGCTGGGGGGAGACTGTAGTTCACCTCCACCTGAGAAGACACTGATGATTGCTGGAATCAAAAGGAAGGAGGGGACAATCAGAGCAGCAGGGTCAAACTGGAAACTGGTCTTCAGACTTGGTTCTTTGCACTTGGGTGTTTTTGTATTTCCTAATTTTCAGAGGTCTTTCTTTCTGTCTGTCTGTCTGTCTGTCTCTTGTGATCTTAAAAATACAATCCACCTGCCTCCACTGATTGCAAATGTTTTCTACCTTTTGGGAAAGTCCTGGAAAGAGAAGAGGGAGTTTCCAGTGTCATTGTCATGGTCAGTGGTCGTTTCTGGTCCCATTGCATAAGCATTAAATACAGCATGGGGAAAGCAGGGGAGAAAGAGAGATTTAAGTCTGACTCGTGGAAGTTGCAGCTCCCATCATCTATTATACATTGAGACCAATTTTTGATCCTGTGAATTCCCAAACACCTTCTGCAGCTCTTCAAGTTGAAAGAAACTGCTGATCAGGGTCCTGAGGGAGAGGAAGCAATATCTTCATCAGGTATCTGATACGTGAGAAAGGCATTGCAGCTCTGTTTGTGAGCATACTTGAAATAATGTGTACATCAGAATGGTAGGGGAAAATTCTCAGTATAATTTGGGTTGATGCGATTTCTTATTAAATTATCATAGGCATTCCAGTGATGAGAAGCAGGAGGCGAGGTGGGAGTTGCGTGCTTGGGCAGGGCAGTCTCTGTGTGCTGAGCAGGGATGAAAACAACACACAGGTACTGAGACATTTAAAAACAACCCCCCAAATACTTGAGTCAAATGGGTGATGTTTTTTCTTTAGGAGGTCACTGTTGCATCTCTCCATCCCTAGATGGACAATAACTTGGGTACCAAAAAAATATAGATTGTTATCCAAGTATCTATGAGGGATTGGGCTGTGCACTTTCGTCTGTGATGATTGCTGCTGGCTTATTAAAAAATATTATTGGGTCTCTTCATGTGCACGCCTGGGAGTAAGAAGGCAGCACTCATTTTTTGGGAGCTTACAGGCACGTCTGATTTTCCTGACCCAATCCCAGATTTCATGCTTTCTCATGTCTTCTATTTTGTCCCTCCTGAGTGGCTGTAATTTTGGTTATGGTGTTCTCTTTCTGTACGTTGTTTGTGAAGAAAAGCTCCCTGAAAGCTGCAGGAAAACAATGTGTTTCCAGAGACAGAACTGTAATTTGGGAAAGTACCTTGCATCCGTGGGAAACAGGTGAAATACAGATGTGGCTCCTGTGAATAAGGAGGAACCTGTGTATGATTACACTGTAAATACTGCTCACTTGTAGTGGGGAGATAATCCAGCTTCTGTTTAAAAACAAAACAAACTAAACCCAAACCCTGAAACCACCTGTGACTACAGGAGCATTGGGTCTGCTTATATTTGGCTTTTTCCTCTTCTTAACCACTTGTAGTACCTGTATTAGTTTTCTTCCCTGAGTCGTGTATCCACCTGCTTTGTCTAACTGGACATAAATCTGAATCTCTTCACTTTTTCCAGTGACCCAATAGTTTGCTAATTGAGAAACACATCTGAGAAAGCCCTGCAAGGAAGGGTGGGAACCTCCCTCCTCCTCCATCCAAGGTTCTGCTCATCAACTGGAAATAAAAAGGGAAAAACAAAATTAAAAAAAAAAAAAACCACCCAAAACAAAACTTCATCCATCTTTGATTAAAATTGCTTTGACATGGAGGGGATGGGAGGGTTAAAACCCCAAAGTCACCAATAATCTTTTAAATTTGATCTCAGAATAATATTTCTACAGATTTCTGTATGGGCCCAAACTGTTTTCTGGCAAGAGGATTAGTTAGAAGCATCTCTGGGTCACGAACACTTGGTTTTCTGTCTTTTTTTTTCTTGAGTAGAGGGAAAAGAAAAGAAGTTGTACATGCTCAACCTGTTGTGTTCCAAACGGTAGAGGCTGAATTGTCTTCCTATGCTGTGAGGAGCAGAGCAGTAGGAGATGCGTTAAGTAGTGATGTGCTTGGAATAAGGAGAATTCTGTGTGGAATTTAGGAAGCCTGTGGAAAATATTGCTGTCACACACCTGCTGTGGATAAAAAAGAGAGCAGCATCCAATTCTGCATCCACCCTACTTAATTCCTTCCCCTCTGCCCTGCAGGCTGCAGCCCCAAGTGAGGTTTTGTGCTTACTTCTTAGGTATTTCTGCTGTATCAGCGCTGCCCTGATCGATACCACCCGGAGCCTATGATTCCCTGCGATGTGAAATCACCTAGTGAGTAAAGGCAATGATGGTTCAGGGGAAAAAAGGCAAAAAAAAAGCCAGGTAAGACAGGATTTCCAAACAAAGCTGGTTTGCCCGTGTAGCTAGTGTTAGACATTGCTTCCTAGAAGTACTCAAAGGGCAAAATCCTCAGGTCTTCCTTCATAAATTCTGACAATCTTGTATTTGCATGTTCCGTTCAGGTATTACAGAGCTACTTGTTCCAACCTCTTTATTTTGGGAATTTATTTGGTACTGTATTGGTGTAGACAGAGTACAGTGTTACAGATATTTATTTTCCCATCTCCTGATCTAGAGCTGAGGATGATTTGTTCAGCAGTGAATCTCAAAGTAAGCGAGCAGGAGAAGGAAGAAAGTAATTTTCTGCCTGTCTGTGGCTTTCTAGGGTTATTACCCAAAACTGAAGGTAGAGCTGAACTAAGTATTTGCTTTCCCTCTGGAGAAGTTCTCTCTGGACACAGCCTGCTTGGCTGAGGGTACCAAGAGGAGGAAAACAGAACCCGCTTGACTGACCTTCCAGGATGGAGTGCAGGCTGGAGATGAAGTGTCTGGGCTAAGCAGAGGATGGAATGATGTTGACTGTGTCCTTTCAGGGTGTAAATTTGCTGAGTTTGGGGACAGAGGTCCATGGAGATTAAGTGGCTGTGACAAGCGGTGATGGGTTTGGAGTTGAGCAAGGCTGGAGGGATATCTCTGCCTCTGGCTCCAAGGTGCTGATGCCCATTTAGCACCTCGTGAAGAAGTGGATGGGCTTTGGGGAAAAACTCTGAGCTAAGAGGAGCTGATCATGAGCTGAGGTTTGTTCATGCATGGGGAACATTACACCAGTTTGGCAAACACACCACTTACCTTTTTTACAAGCAAACTGATTCAATTTTAGGAGTGGCTGATAGCATTAAACCTCTTCCCGATCAACAGAAGCCAAATAGAACGCCTGGGTTAAGCTAATATGAGATTATCCTCATAGAGTCTTGCACTGGCTTAGCAAGACCAGTTTAAAAAACATCTCTTAAATTAAAGCACAGGCACTTAATAAATTGAGAAGCTCCGGATGGCGTAACGTGGAGGGATTAGGCACTTAGATTCATGGTGATGGACTTGTGGGACCCGTGACAGAAGGTGTCAGGGATAGGTGAAATCATAGTGAAAGACATCTCCCTCTTGTCTAAATGTGTACCTAATGAAAAGTGACTACGTACAGCAAGTATCAGCAGTTAGTGGTGATGCTTTGAGCCTAATTTCCATTTTTTCTACCTTGAGAGGTTCTCGCAACCCAATAAAAATCTGTGTTTTTCATGAATGGTATTTTCAGATGCTTGAAATAATTTTTTAAGAAACAACTTGGGAAAGTAAAGCCAGTTTTGGGAGTTTATTCTTTTCAACCTCAAGTCAGGTTTCCACTTAATGGTTATGCCCAATAAATTCCAGGCAATCTTTCCAATTAATAATGATGTCCAAACTCCCATATTACCCTGGCACTGAGAGTTTAGAAATATATGGGCAAATTACTTTAATTCTTCCCAGTTCCCATTAGCATATTAAAATACAATTACCATATTCTCATATTTCAGATATTCTGAAGTTTTTACCATAAAGCATTGGAATTCCTTTCCATGATGTCTGCAAAAAGGGGAACTCATCTGCATAACACTATATTAGGTTTAAAGAGAGCTGAATCTGCTATTAAGAAATTAATATTTTACAGTCTGCTTTAGGAAAAGACAGTTTTAACTGTGCAGGATAGAGTTCATTTAAAAGGAACAAAAAATGGCTTGTCCTGCAGATCTGGCTGATCTGATCTATGTTTCTTTGCTAGTAAAAAAAGAAAGTTCTTGATGATAATAGGCAGAAAGAATTATTCTCAAGACAGCATTGGGGTGGTGTTACTCAAAAATTCCCAATGTCACATTGGTTTGTTAAGAAAAATTATTGAAAATGCCTGGAAACAGAACACAATCTAATACAATAACCAAAATCAAAGATTAATCTGTACCTCAGTACCTCCATCTCCAACAGTGATTTCCTACCCAGGAAAGGACACAAAAAACAACCCCCCAAATCTAGATAAATTAATATTTTTCTCCCAAAAAGCTCTTCCTGTCTCTAGCTCTTCTGAGTTCAAAGTCTTTCTATGCCTGATGTGGCTTCTGTAGGCACAGCCATTCTTGATGGGCCTTTCCTTGTGAAGTCTATGCAAGACTAAAGAAGACCTGGTAGTTTTTTTGGGTTTTATTCTCTTATGCCTTTCATACAGGAATGGAAAAATGCAGGGAAATAACTGTGACTCTCTGGTAGCTCCTGCTGCAGTAGTGAGATGAGGGCTGTCCCTTTCCCAGCTATGGATATAAAGAAAATATAAGCTGCAGAAGCACAGAGGAGCCCTGTGTGTTGGCATCTGGAATCCAGCACTGTAAGAAAAGGGGACAGGAGGAGAGGGAGGGCAAAAGGGGACACTGGCTCCGTGGCTGTGCAATGTGCTGGCCACTTCTCCTGGGAGAAATGTCATGAGCAAGGACCTAAAGAAAGGGATAAGAATAGCGAGCTCATTCTCATCATGGCAAAAGGATTACAGAGGAGCTGCAGTGTTCTATACCGAGGGATTTGTGGTTTAATCCATTTCTTAGTAATCCTCCCCCCACAAAACACTAAGAAAAGTATTAATAAATAATGATAATTGGAAAGGTAACTCTGAGCTGGCAAAATGTCTGAGTGAAGTACTTTTCCCCTTTTTTTTCTAGTCTTTTTTCTTTTTTTTTTTTTTTCCTTCAGAATAGCTACACTTGAGAAAAGGCTGGTGGGATGTCAAAGAGATCTAAACACTCTGGGACACCTGGGGGCATGTGAGACTGAAGAATCAGCCGAAGCAAAACTTTAACAATCTGTAGGATTTAAAGGTTTTTTTGCTGTTTCAGTAACAGGAACAAACTGTTAGTGTAGATGCCGCAGTGGAAGCCTCTGCTCGGTGTGGCTGCAAAGGAAGAAAGAAAAGCAGGATATCGGGGCGAGAAAGGGCTGTTGAGAGAGACCTTCGGGGCCAATCTCACCAAACATTTGAAATCAATGATGCAGCTCGGATGGGAGCCCTGTGTGGTATTTGTTAAAAAGATATTGCAGAACTTGAGAGGGTTGAGAAGAGCAAGACAAATGGTAAAGGCTGAGGTAAGCAAACCTCTTCTCTGAAGAGCTTCTGGAAGCACCTTTGTCCTCAGAAGGGACATAAGGTGTGAGCGTGTCTGTGAAAGCTGGTCTGGGGGGCACGGCCTGAAAAACACAAATATCCATCCCTGGTGTCGGAGCACAAGAAGGGGAGGAAATTCAGTGAAACTAAAGGTGAGAAATGCTGAGAGGAAAAAAAAAATAAAATACTTTTATGCCATTTATACTGAGCCTGTGGAACCACCAAATGGTGCGACTAAAGGCAGAAGCAGTGTTATCAAGTGTGTGCTTTGCTGGGTAATTAAAATAGCCAGAGTCCTTATAATTAAAGGATGAGGGGAAAGCCCCTCTCATGGCAGTTAAACCAATCTCCCTCTTCTAGGATTGGCATGAAACTTATTGTCAGCAGATTTTTTTTCCTCCTTCTTCTTCTTTTTTCTTTTTCATCTTTGCGGTGTTTCATCAAGCTCCCTTTAAAAGTCTCCTCTGCTACTGCCTGCTGCAAGTGAGTCGTTTGGCTCCGTTCCAGCCTGGGAATTTCTGTGCTGCTGACTGCAAATTATTCTTGCTCGGGATAATTGAACTGGATCCTCGGTGGATGTAAATTATCCCTGGTCTGTTGGAACCGCTGTTGCGCGGTTTGTGCAGACCCAGCCTTTACGGCATTGTGCGTGGCGGTGTTGAACATGCCACGAGTACGTTGGGTACCTGCTCCTCTGGATATTTCGCAGGATTATTAAGTTAAACAGGTTAGCAGGAGGATTTGTAAAACGTTAATTTAATTGTGCTTTAACCATGCTGATTAAAAATTGGACCCTGCTTCAGGAGCAGAGCATGCTCATCTGGTTGGCGCAGCAGAAATGAAGGCAGGAGGAGATACGTGACAACGTAAAGATAACTGGAAGAAGTTCTTTGGTGTGAGGGTGGTGAGGCACTGGAACAGGTTGCCCAGAGGAGCTGTGGCTGCCCCATCCCTGGAGGGATTCAAGGCCAGGTTGGATGGGGCTTGGAGCAACCTGCTCTGGTGGGAGGTCTGTCCCCAGGGCACAGGGGTTGGAATTGGATGATCTTTGAGGTCCCTTCTAAGCCAAATGATTCTATGATGGCAGTTCAGCTCAGTCCGCTACAGATCTTGGATGTAGACCCACTGTCCCTTCTGCATGCAGATGTGCTAGTCTTAGTTTGGATCAGGACCACATTTTTGAAGTATTTTAAAGTATTAAAGTATTGTATTAGTATTATTGCAAGATTCCTAAAACCCAGTCATGAGGTGCAGACTTGTAAGGGTGCAGCAAAGCCATTGACACCTCATTTTCTTTCCCAGTATCTAACAAGCCTGTCTGCTGTGGCTCTGAAACCTTATACAATCAGTTTCCAACAATATTGCTGTAGGTGTCTTTTTTGTAATTTTTTTTTTTTCTAGATAATTTCCTGGAGGAGGATTAGAGGGCAGCCTACAGGGAGAAGGCAGCAGCTTTGATGACATCCCTCCCATCCAGTGTTGGTTTTATCTGGCCTGGGTGCTGCCCTGGGACAGGGACTGTGAGAAAACACATGGTAAGAGTTGCTGGATTGGGGTATCCTTGTCGGAGACTCTCAAAAACACTTAAAGTTTCCAGAGTCCCTCCAGAAACGTCATTCTTTGTGTGTGGGTTTTAATAAATATTCTGCCTTTGAGAAAACAAGGAAATAACGCTTTTTGTGTGCAATACTAGGATGCTCCAAGGAAAAATTTGGCTTTGCAATGGCAGTGTCAGGCTTTCTCAGGCCAACCAGCTATGCCCTCTTCGTGATGAGTAGCATCCCAACCCTCCAGATGATTGATGAAGGTGTTACAGGGTCAGGCACTGCTCAGCATGAAGGAGAGCTGCAAAACTCTGCTTCTATGCAAAATATGCTCACTTTGGGTAAAAGGAAGAGCAACCAAGGATTTTCTCAATATTTTCTTTCACAATAACAACATGAAATCCACTTATAAAACTCCAGCCACTTAATTTGCACCTGGATAAATGTTCCAAACTGGCATTAGCATTATTTGTTTTAACAGCCAAAGGCTGATAAAACTACACAGGCAGATGCCTGTAGCGAGCACAAGTGCCAGAAGCACAGTGAAATCTTTCTCTGCTTCTGGCTTGTTCTTGGGGTGTGCGAATCACAGGCAGCCTGTCCTGATAGACACACGTATCAGTGTGCCCATCACTCAATTAATAAGGTTGTCTTAATCAATAGAAGCTGGGCTGGGCGTCAATATTTGCGGTTGTTGGTTTCAGTGCTCTGAGCTGAGCAGCGGTGGATGGGTCTGTGCAATTCCAGCTCAGCTGCCCAATTAGAAAAGATTGGCAGTTGTAATAAGACCAAAGAAAAGTATTGCTATTTTTATTCTCTCCACAAATTTGTTGAATGTAGGATTTAAGACTTGTGACTCAAAGCCCCAGGATCGTCAGTTTGGGTTAAGAGACACGAGAGGTGTTTTTTAAAGAATATTTGCTAGTTCCTAAAACTTCACTGGTTTTCTCATTTCATGTTTTCCAACTTTCCCCCTTAAACAGAAGCTGTAAAGTTTGATGTTCAAAGTTGAAATTAAATTCTAGGCTTTTAGAGTTGTGAGAAAACAATGTAGCTGTTGTAGTATTAAAGATTCAACTGTGAGAGTTAGTAACAGGGAATGAAATACATAATTTGCTCATCCCTGGAGGGGTTCAAGGCCAGGCTGGATGGGGCTTGGAGCAGCCTGGGCTGGTGGGAGGTGTCCCTGCCCAGGGCAGGGGGGTTGGAATGGGATGATCTTTAAGGTCCCTTCCAACTCTGACCATCCTATGACTCTACGATTCATGGTAGCTGAGCTCAGTCTGGTACTATTTTATTTCCTTTTCTCTGAGACTAAGCTTGTTTTGTTGTTGGTTGTTCTTTCTTTTTAATGTATTTTTATGTATATTTTTATTGAATAATAAAAACAATAGGAATAACAACAAATAAACGTTATTATATATAGCTTGATGAGGGCTGTACTCCTTTCAGGATGATCATTTCAGTGGAAATATCAGGGAGGTTTAGTGCTTTTCAGACTGCCACCCAACTGCATTCTGACGGCAAAGAAGAGCTACTGCAAAGAAAGTGCCTTTTAAGTGCAGTAAAAGAGAAGTTCTCTCTATTTTCATGCTGTCTGCATTATCATCTGGGTTTGAGTTGTCATTTTTAACAAAAACCTTAAAATTAAAACATTGCAGGTCTTTAAAGGCAGACCCAAAGGTTGCTCCTTTCCTGGGACAGGTTCATTCTATCCCAAAATAGAGAAAGCAGAGAAGGAAGAAAAATCGAGGTCTGTTTCAAAGCTTTTTGCTGAAACCATTTGCATTGGCAGCAAACCTAATTCGTTGTAGCGTGTCTCAAAAACTTCTAAAATCAACTCCCTCCCTGTCTGCGGCATCTTAATTAATATCATTGGAACTCTCTGCGTATTAAAAGGAATCCATTTACTTGAAGAGAGAGAATTACAGTCTTGGCAAACTTTCAATTTGCAGTCTCTTCCTATGCTGCTCTGGACTTGGATAAAACAATTGTACTTTTAAGAGTCTGGCAGAAGACAACTTTCAATGGAAATTTCTTTTTACAAACATTTTATTCTGACAGCTTTATTAGGCTTTGAATTGGAACTTGGGGCTGAATTTAGTGTATTGATAGGTTTTAAGATACTGCATGAGCAGAGCCTGCTGAAAGCAATTTCACAAGTCACTCACAATATCCATTAGTTTACAGATGGGTTGAGAGTAAGTTTTGCCTTCTCTGCACTTTAGACCAGCTCTTTTCCACCTGCAGAAAGCACCACGTTGTCACTTCAGAGGGAAGGTCAAGCATTGAGGACTTAGAAGATCCCAAGAGCCACAGGATGCTGCAAACCCGATGTTCAGACATCCCTTATTCATAAATGTTTGCAGAATGGTCTCTGTGCCAGTTGTTGTGAAGGCACTTGCAAAAAAGTGATAGCAGCAAGTGCTTCTGATTTGTGAAATACCATGAGCTCCTGCAGCAGTTTTCAGCAAAAACCCCACAGACTGGAAACACAAGGACTAAATGTCCATAAAATCTCCACCATGGAGAGTCATACGTTTGTGGTTTTTCTTCATTTAAACTTTTTCTCCTTGCTCAGGTGGATTTCTTTGTTCCCTGAAGCCCCTCATGGTGAACTTGTCTCTGTTTTCCCTTTGGCTTATGTGTGTCTGGCCATTCTGTCTACAACTCCTTGAAGGGAGGGTGTAGCCAGGAGGGTTTGGTCTCATCTCCCAAGGAACAGGTGATGGGACAAGAGGAAATGACCTCAAGTTGCACCAGGGGAGGTTCAGGATGGGTATTAGGGAAAATTTCTTCATGGAAAGGGCTGTCAAATATTGGAGGAGGCTGCCCAGGGCAGTGGTGGAGTCACCATCCCTGGAGGGATTTAAAATCTGGGCAGACGTGGTGCTGAGGGGCATGGGTTGGTGGTGGCTTTTGCCAGTGTTGGGTTGATGGTTGGACTCCATGATCTTCCAACTTAGATGATTCTATGATTCTGAGGGCTTTCTTTTTTCTGCCACTCTTATTATTTTTAAGCCCTTTACTTTCCAGTTGTTTCCTACCTTGGTTGTACAAAATAATCCCTTTATTATTGTTTTTTGGAAGCTCTTGCAATTTTTTTTTTTTTTTACATTGAAAATGGCTGGAAGAAAAGTGGGTGGCAGAGGAGTAGTGAACTTCGTCCTGTCTGGGTTTTCAGTATGCTTCAGTGGTTCTCCTGTGGTGGGATTGTAGTTATTTTAAAGCACACAGATTTGTTCTTGATGCAGCTTTTCCTACTTGGTGCACCAACTTGCTGGAAAATATCACCTTATACAAATATCCCTTTGGTTTCCATTTTCCAGAGGTGATTATGAGACACGGTGACATTTTAAAGGAGAGAATGAGAAGGTTGGTTTTTGGTCAAGCCTCAGTGGAGCAGGAATAAAGGAGAGGAAAGGGAAGAAAGGGAAGGAGAAAGCAAAAGTGAAAAAAGACAAAATCCAGCAGTACTTGATTCTGGGTTCTTTACTTACCTCTTCCTTCTGGGAAACACATGAAAACCACCTTGATTCTGCTGCATATTAAAACAACAAAAAGGATTTACTTTCTGTCCAGCTCAGTTCTTTAGAAAGAGCTCTGAGTTTTAAACTTCCTGGTAGAAAGGTGTTTGCAACCTGGGAGCTAAAAAAGATTAGCAGCCAATTCCTATTTTCATGCTCAAATTATAGCTGTAGTGGCATGTTTGCATGCAGCCTCATGGATTTCCACAGCAATTATTTTAAAAAAAAATTATTAGTTTTCATACAAATTTGCATCAGCACCCTTTGTATTTGCTGCTGAGTGTGACCACTTCCTTTGATATACTGGTAATTTCCTTTGGCTGACACTGTAAATATGCCTGTTTGGTGAGGTGTTCTGGTTTTGCCATGCATATTTATTATAAATTAAGTGCTAAGTTTCCTTGCATTAGCTCAGGGATGGATTTAAAGAGCAGAAAAGTGCAAGTAAGCTTTTGTTTTATGGGTTACAGTTTTCATAATACACTTTCTTCAAGGAAGAATGAACATGCTTTTCTCATTGACGTGACTCCTTGAAAGCTAATATTTTTACTACTGTTCATGGAGTGCAGTAAATTAATTTAAAATACCTTTTAAGGATGTAATAACAGAATGAATAAGAGAAGTGGAGAGGAAAAAAAGTGCAGTGAGAGAATCAAATGAAAATAATCAAAGCTGATCGTGCCAGTGAGCTTTCAAACTTTATATAATAATGAACTTTAAGGAGGCAAAAAGAATAACAATAATAATAAAAAAATCTCATTTACTTCAGCCTAGAGACCTACTTCCATTTTTATCCTTAATTATCCTTGGTGGAATTCATTATACTGTGGCTTAGCTGTCTTAAAAACTGCCACTTGTCCTAAATCTGTGATCTTGGCTTTCTCTACAGTGGGTGGAGGGACCTTGATTGCTGTGAAAAACAGCTCATCTGGTGCGAGATGTGTGTCTCGTGCAGGTGAGGTACTGGCAGGATGGATGGATGGATGGATGGAGGAGTTTCAAGAACCAGCACAAAACAGATCAATAATTTTGGAAAGTGAATCCCAAGTGGAAGATATTCGAATAGGAGTTGGTCTCACCCTCCAGCTCTTTCACAGACTTTCTGGATTATCTCAGTGCCAAAAGAAAACTCTATGCTAGAGGGACACCCTGCTCCCAACAGAGAGAGACACAGAGATGTGACAAGGAGTCACATGTAGAGGAGTAGCATCTCTGTCTGTGCCAAAGGAATTCACATGCTGCTTTCACCATCTCACAGTCTCTGTAGTGCCAATGTTGTATTTACATTCTTCCTTTTGTCTTTTTTTTTTTTTTTTTTGCATCTGTTCTTGACTGTTTGTCTTTGCTCTCCAAGGCCTGGGATATGATTTGCTGGGGACCTTCCAAAGGTGCAAACTGTCAATTACCACTCATTGCTTGGTTCAGGAGTCTTCTCCTTAAGACCTGAATCAGATTTTGAAGCCGTGCAGGTTTTTTCCAAGACATCTCTTCCAAATGACCACATTTGCCCCCGTACCTTGTGATAAACCTACTTTCAAAGTGCTTGTGATATGGTTTTGGCTTTGACTTGGTGAATATCTGCAACTGAGAGCTTTGTAACTGCACTTGATCCAAAAGGACTGGGGCTTTTTATTCTGCTTGTTGGCCTTCCCTTACTCCCCTTTCAAGCCCAGGGTGTGTAACTGTCAGGACACACTCTCTGCCATCAAATCTGCATTCCCTCCCAGTGCCGTGGGAGAAATATGGAGGAGAAACCAAGAACTGCAATGTAGCTCACACTCTGGGCTACTGATCATCTCTTAGTGTTGGTGCCCTCAGACTCTGGCTTCCCATCTCTGACTCCCAGCTTTGGAATCTAGAAGCTAATGAACAGTAATCAGTCAGTCCACCCATCAGTCAGTCAGCTGAGGTGAGTTATCTTCAGCTCTCCTGCTTCAATGAAGTCTAAGCCAATCCATTGTGTTTCTATCTCTGTCTTCGTGTAGAAGTACATCCCACTGCCAAGGGCCAAATTGAATTTATCTCTCAGAAAGCTGGAAAGTGGAGGGAGAGCTCAATGTCCATCCTTACGGAGATGTCTACAGAAAAATAAGTGTAGGGTAAAGCAGGCGGTGTCAGAGAACCTGCAAATCTTCCCACCAAAGTCATGAATGTTCAGAGAGGCCATTGCCAGCTCAGTCCCAGAAACACACAAGGTGATGGATCCTTCCCTTGAGATTATTTGCAGAGAGTAAACCAGCTGTGGCAGAAGAACAGTATTCTCACTGCTGAACAGAATTGCTTTTAAAATCATACAGTAGCCATAAAACCAACCAACGGAAATGTCCCAAGTATCCTAATTTCTCATAAATTCTGGGAGAACAGTATTGCATAGAGTTTGCATCTGCAGTCCAGTGGTGGCTAAATAGGTGAGCATCAGCTAGTAATGAAGAGCACTTGAAAGTTCACGAGTCTGATTATAGAAATTGTTTGGATGACAGATTGTGGGTGCCAAACTGTAAAACTGGCTCAAATTCTTGCAAGGAAATACTTTTTTTTTTCCTTTTTCTTTTTCTTTTCCACATATACCCTGTTCAGTTAAGGGAATAATTATTTTTCACACGTTTGTAAGTTTTAAGGGAGAAGAATCCGTGATGATTATCTAGTCTTGACCTTGCATATAAGACATTGTGGAATTTCACCTCTCATTTCCTTCCCTGCTGGTTGTTTCAGGGCTGTATGAAAGTCTCTAGTTCATCCAAGGCCACCAACCTCTTTCTAACCTCATCTTTTGCAGGGATCTACAGATCCATCCAGGAACCAAGGAGAATCTTAGCAATTTAACTATTCAGTACTTATTTGCCTCTCAGTCTGACTTTTTTTTTCTTTTATTTTTCCTTCCTAATGTGAGTGGGATAAACTCGCTGCAAGGAACTTTATTTCTGGCTCATGGAAGACTTTTTCAGACCTTTTGTGCACCTTTTAATATTTTCCAACTGTCTTTTATAAACGTGAATGCCAGGACTGTGCATTGTCCTGGTGCTGCGACTGGTTTTGCAATGCGAATGACCTAATTACCAGCAAGTTTTCTATTTCCTGTGCTTAAATGGTTTCTCTCCCTTCCCTACCCCAGAATCACTTCTTTGAACTTCTCATTGTCCCTGGGCGCAGGTAACCAGAGCTGTTTATTGTATTTTAGAAATAATCTCCTTATCTCCTTTCATGATGTCCATTGTAAATAGTGTAGGAGAACATCAGCTTGTGCTGACTGTGATTTCTTTAATGTCTCTTACCAAAAAATCTAACTATATTGCTTCCAAATACCTTTATTCACCAAATTTATCAGCTCATAAAAGAATGAAATCAGATTTGTCTGACATGACTTATTTTTCATGAAATGCTGTTGACTGGAATTAATTATACCCTTATCTTTTAATCCTTATTGATTTCCATATCAGCGTCCTCATTATTTTCCCTTGAAATGAGGGCAGATTAATCAGCCTGGAAGTTACTTGTTTCATCACAACTGCTTTTTTGAATGTTAACACAACGTTCAGACTTGTCCAGTCTTCTGGAACCTAGTATGTTTTATCGTACTTATTAAGACTTAATAGCAGTAGGGAAGAGATTTTTCTCAAATACCCTTTTTTTTTTTTGGATTCTTGGCTGAATTTTTCCTAGGGAAGTGGTGGAGTCACCGTCCCTGGAGGTATTTAAAAGATGGGCAGACACAGTGCTTGGAGATATGGTTTGATGGTGGTTTTTGTTAATGTTGGGTTGATAGTTGGACTCGATGATCTGATAGGTCTTGTCCAACCTAGATGATTCTATGATTCTATGAAATTTATCTAGGATTGCCTAATTTCACCCTGCTGGCTTTGTCTTTAAAAAAAAAATATGTTTATGAATGGGCTGGAAGATGTTTCACCAACATTTCTGGGTGGGAATACATTCTGCTGTTTTTCAAAGGTGATGCTCAGGACTTGCTCACACCACAGGTGGAGGTTCTGAGGTCCTGGAGGACAGTGAGCCCCTCTCCTACTGCCTGTACCAGAGATCTGACTTTCCTCTCTGCATTTCCCAGTGCGGAATTGGGAAAGGCAGCAAAGGAGAAGCATGAGGAGGTACCAGCAAGGTGAGAAGCAGCCTGAGCTCGTGGTCATGCACCAGCTGAGCTGTCAGGAAAGCGTGATCCTCATCCCACGTTGCATTAGAAGCCACTGGCAATTCCCTCCATCGCTTTCTCTTCCTTTCCCTTTTATGTAATGTGGCTGTACAGTCCATAATAAGGGGGATTGTGTGGGTGAGTGGGGGAATCTTACTCAGATGATTTAATAAATAGTCATTATTGATAATAATACATTAATGGTTGTTAATTTTAGTGCTTTGTCTTCCCGCATTTGTAGGGTTCCAATGCTGACAACTTTCTGCCGCATGTAAGTAGGTCGTTCCTTTTCTAATTCCTGCTGTGTAATTATAGGAGGAACATTAAAATAGATATAAATTTAATAAAGGTCACATTTTACTTTCATTCTTTGGAATTTGTGCTTTGATAAATTTGCAACTTGTAATGTTTACATGTCATTGAATACAATGGCAGTGACCTACTATTGTAGTTGAAAGTTCATTAGTTCTGGTAGATTAGACAGTATTAATTAACTAAGATTAAACATTCTTTTAAACCATCATAAACTGCCATCTCGGTGTGGCAGCTTATTAAAGAACATTTTCTGGTTGTTTGTTAAACCAGACTGAAGTGACAATGTAATTATATTTATTTCATCAAACAGAAAGGTCAGTTGACAAGGCTGATGTTTTCTGGTTAATTACAAGTGGATGATTTCATTGATTAAAAATATGAGCTTGTTAAAGCTATGCGTAGAGCTAAGAGATATATAGGAACCCAAGGGAGGCAGGAAAGAGGGTGGGAGGAAGATGATTTAAAAGGGTATTTCTATTCCCTCCTGTTCAGAGCCTTGCCATGGGCAAAACCGTTTCAAGTGGAGAAAACTCACTGGTCTTTGGGGTCCCTGCCTTTGAGGGCACAGCTCTGTGTTAGATGGGGAGGGATGATCTCCCGTAACCCACCCCACGCTCTGGTGCTCCCATCCTTGGTGAAAAATGTGTCTAAGGAAAAGGCAGGACTGTTCAGTGAGAGGCTCGACTGTGCCTGGGGGAGCAGGGCTCTGCAGTGATGTGTGGTGGGATGTGGGAGCGGGGTCAGGGAGCTGGATGGGGTCTGTATGAATCATAGAATCATAGAATTATTTACGTTGGAGAAGACCTTTAGGTTCATTGAGTCCAACCATTAACCCAGCACTGACAGATCCACCACTGACCCATGTCCCTCAGCACCACGTCTGCCCAGCTTTTAAATACCTCCAGGGATGTTGATTCCACCTCTTCCAATGCTTGACAACCCTTTTAGTGAAGAAATTTTCCCTAATATCCATCCTAAACCTTCCGTGCCACAACTTGAGGCCATTCCCTCTTGTCCCATTGCCAGTTCCTTGGAAGAAGAGACCAAACCCGCTTAGCTACCCACTCCTTTCAGGGAGTTGTGGAGAGCAAGGAGGCCTCCCCTCAGCCTCCTCTTCTCCAGGCTGAACACCTCCAGCTCCCTCAGCTGCTCCTCACAAGATATGTGCTCCAGACCCCTCATCAGCTCCGTTGTCCTTCTCTGGACACACTCCAGCCCCTCAATGTCTTTCCTGTCGTGAGGGGCTCAAAAGAGGACCCAGCACTCGAGGTGGGACCTCACCAGTGCTGCTTAAGAAAAGACTCTTAGCTCTACTTTTGTCTCCTGTTTCTCTCTGGTTTGTTGTGAAAGGCTGACATTCCACCTCTGTGATGAAATACAGGAATTTCTTGCCAGTTGAATGAAAAATTGAGTTTGGGATTAGATAATTACAATTTTCTTTCGGTTCTTCATTGGAAAAGCTAGTCCTCATTATTATTCATCATTCATTATGATTCAACTTTCCTCTTTTTTTTACGTTATTTATTTGTTGTCAGAATTTTCTGTGGAAATTTTATGCTGTGATAACATATGGGATTTGAACTTAACAAGGGCCCATCAGAGACGCCACCTCTGGCCTTCTAGGGCAGAGCTGATGTCAATCCAGATAAGCGACTGATTTGCTTGGACTTAGGTCAACAATGCCCTAAATAAAGCAAAAAGCAGGCATGGTATTGTTAGTTTGGGCAGTGTTATTTTTTTAAAGGCCCATTTCTAATTAAATTAAATTATCACAGTTCTAAATTCTTCCAAAAATACATGTAAAAAGCGTGTTCTGCTCCAAAAATATTGCACTTCGCAGTGAAAGAAAGTAGGATGCTGGGGTGGCAAATATTGGGATTGATCATTAAAGCCACAGATCAGGGAGGCTTCAGCAGAGCTTGGCTTAATGCATTTTATTTCTGTTTATTGAGGGAAGCTGTAGAGTCAGTCCTCACATTTGCAACCAAGTGTAGGATTTTTTTTCATTTTCTGAGCATTTTGGGGAACTGGATTCTTTAGTACCAGGATTTCTGCTGAGCTGGGCTGTCATGGTCACTCCTAACTGGAGCACAGATTGGGGATCTAAGGGAAGGGCACAAAAGGCTTATCTTTTCTCCCCTCTCCTTTAAAGCTTGCTGAAAATGGACTTAGAGAAACAACCTCCTGGATCCTTGTTTGACCTGGGGGAGGTCCATGTGATGTGCCCCTGGCTCTCTAACCATCCGTCTGGAGACACCAGGTTGGAAGGGACAGAGGGTTGCTTTGGCAGATGGCAAGAAGGACTTTTGTGCCATTTGTTCCCTCTCCTGCACACAGTATTTTTGCAGGATAAAGGACTTTGTTAATTGAGGGTCAAAGCAGGCAGGATAAATAAACACAGGCAGTGAGAACGGAGCAGAGGGGTTACGGTAATTCTTGGCAACTGGAGAAATAAAAGATGTTCCTTCTCCCATCATAAACCCAAGATCCTCTCAGGATAAAGAGGCTGCTTAGAGCAAGCACGGTGACTGTTACAAATTCACTTTGAAAACTCGAAAGGCACCATGTGGTGGCAATGTCAAAATGAGTGTGCCTTGTGCAGGGCAAGCCAACCATGAAAACGTGAGGCGTGTTCCGGGAGGAGAAGGCACGGGGCCACAAAAATGATAGGAAAGGTGCCAAGGCATCAGGAACCAAAAGCTTCTATTAGCAACAGCCTCCAACGTTGTGTGAGGAAGCAACATTGCAGGCATCTTGATATTTTCCAGCCTAGACAGCCAGCGTCCCTGTTAGAAGGGCCATTCCTCCTCTGACTTTGAGGCTGTGAAATATGGCAGTCATAGCTGGAAGACTGTCCTTCCAAAGGCTCCTCTTCAGCTTGAACTGGGTGCCTGCTGAATTCAGACAGTTTGTTGTGAAAGGTCAAAAAAACCCAAAGAAACAAACAAAAAAAAAATCATCCATCTAGCATCGATCAGCTTTCAAAGGAGAGGGCATTTAAAGAGCCATTTTTCACAGGAAGATCCCATGTTAAATCACTAAGAAAGAAAATCAACCAATGGATGGAGGGATGTTGGGTCCTGACTCTTAGGAATTTCTGTGACACTGTTTGGCTTGGCTACTTGTTTGTTTGCAACCTGATGATGAAGCCATAATCTTTATCCCTTGTTTTAATGCTTCCTGTTTTGTTAACTACCACGTAAGATGAGTCTGAGGACACAAGTGACGCAACCTTGATTGCTTGAATGGACTGTGTGATCCCTGAGCTGCATATTTCTATATCCCACTATAGTAGCTTTCCTTCTATAGGAAGGTTTTCTAATCTATTACCACCCTCCCAGTTAGGCAGTTCCCTTTTATCTCGAGTGCCTCACCTCAAATTAATTTCCTATGAAAGCTGTTGGGATGAGTGGTGTGTTGCAATAATATCCCTGTAACAAAGAGTAAAAGAGGGTACAGGGCTTAAAACGGATATTCATGTCAAGCTCACGCTGCCTACAGGACATGTTTTGCTGTTAATGGAGAGGTTTATGGTTCCATTAACTCTGAAGGGAGTCACACAATTAAATGCTCCACAGCTTCTTGGAAATTTACTCCTGGAAGCATCTCACACTCCTTCATCTGGCTGGTGACATAAAGGCATCAACATAGTGGGAACTTTCTCTGTAGTAGCTTGTGAACTGTTCCAGGAAGACGTAAGGTCCAATATGTGAGGATGAGTACGGAGGTGGAAGAGAAGAGGAGAGAAGGGAAGAGAAGGGAAGGGAAGAGAAGGGAAGAGAAGGACCTGCCCCACACTGTTAACATCTATGGGACCGAGGAACTGACCATCTTACAGCTCTGCATAGAGGACTTCAGTTTCTGACCACTTCCCCAAACACGCTCTTGAAATAGGTAACCAAAACCATGGAAGAGCTTCTTTTTCCTGCGAGACCTTCACCAGGTGCACACTGAGAATATGCATGGTAAGGTCAGAAGAAAACACACAGCAGAGCACAGAGCTCTTTCTGTTTTCTAAGTCATGTTGCAACGGCACGAGATCCTTTGAGAGAGGTTGCCAGAGCTCATTAGGCAGCTTATGTGGCATTGTACTTAACGCCTGTGACCTCTTTGCTGCTTTTGTGTTCCTCCTGCTTGTGAGTGCTGAGAGTCATCTCACAGAATGAAGGAACACGTTAAAAAATGCCTTGATGTGGAGCAGCAGAGGCTTAAACTTTTTATGAGAAATGCTCGTTGCCTCTGAAGTTTCAGGCAGGCTTCTTGGCTGTCATGTCACTGCCATAAAATAAAGTGGCAAAGGAGAAATTCTATTATACGTTAAACACCCTGGTGAAAGCAATATTTATTGACCTGTGTTTTGGGACACTAAAATGCATGAAAAAGAGAAGATTTACAGACTTTGCTATGCCCGCCTTTCCTTACAGACACTCATTAAAGATCTTTCCCTCCCAGAGCATGATTCTCCTGCCATCTCTCAAATCTTTCATTTCTTTTTTTTTTCTCTAAATCCCAGAATACATCTCTAGCCCCCTGCAAACCCTAAAAACCTGTAGCTTTCAGGGCTTTTACTCCCACAGATTTGAGGACTTTGACATCAAAGAGCTTCAGTCCAGATCAAGGAGACCTGATCCTGCAGTGCTGGACCTCCTCTCTGCCTTTGGTCACTGATCCAAGTGCCATCTTCTCGAGGTGAAGGACTTCTGTGCAGATGGCAATTCACAGCTCTCTGTTACTTGATCTTTTGGTAAGTTCCTGCCTCGGTAACCCATTTCTAACCCAAAATGGGGCCATTGCTGTTTTGTTGCCCAACAGTTCTGATATGCATGAGATTCAGAGAAAATGTTGCAGGCTACTGCTGGCCTTGAGATTTGAAATTAAAATAGCGTACAATGAGGGCAGAAGGCAGGCTGCAATGGAAATGTGATTCTCATCTTGCTGTTCCTCCCATACTTTTAGCCACATTTGCCCCAGCCTTAGGACATGTAGATAGAGCAGAAAACCTCCCCTCATCATCCTATCTGGTCCTATTTTTTTCTGTTATTCCTTTAACACATCCAGAATAAAATGCCTCATGCCTGTAGCATCCCCATATTGGGGCTTGATTAGCATTTGTACGTAGCTAATACACAGATTTACCTCTGCTCTTACAGACTCATAGGGGAGCTGTCTTGTCTTACTTGGTGTTTCCATGTACTTGATGCCTGGATGACAGAAATTTATTATTTTTTTTTTCAACCAAGTGTTGAATAAAGGATTACATTTGATTAGTCCATGACACCTGCTGAACAGCGTTTCCCCTCTCTCCTTTTGTTCCTCCTGATGCCTTCACTTTGATTTACATAGCAAATGAAAAAGTAATACATCCCAGCTGCTGTTAGTCTTGAGGTCTGGCATTTCAGCGACTTGACAACTACCTTACTGGAAATTCTGGCATTCCCAAGGTATCTCCTCCTTATGTATGGTCAGCTCATATTTTCAAAGATGTGCAGAGATCAAGGCTTGCCTTTTTGTCTTTGCTTGACTAATTAGGCTGGCGTGATCGAACTACACTCCCCAGGTGTTTGCAAAACCAGAAGGATAATGCAAGTGATGAATGGGGTGATATGACAAAGGCATATGCTGGATTTCACCTGCCAGCACGAGAATAAACAGGTTTGAAGCAAAAGAGGTGCCCTGGCAAAGGAGTGTGGAGTGGGAAGGAGAAGCCACCTCCTTCAGAAACCAGTGCAGAAGCTTGTGGGCTCAGGTGGTTGGACAAACCTTGTCATATTTGTGCTTATTTTTCCTCAAGTCCTAGGTCTTGGCACTAAGGCAGAATAGAAGAACTTTTTATGGAAGTCTTCTTTTCCCCTCCTTTTTTCTATTTTATTTTCCTCTTTACATTTTTTGAAAATAGGGTGATACAGGTTTTAAGGATATTTGATAATAAGGGCGGTGTAATGTTGTCTGCTCTTCTGAGGCTGGGTGTTTTCCACTGTAACATGTGTTGGGCTGCTGGGTGATGCACTAATTGCAGCAGGACAGAAGTGTTGATCAGAGAAGGTGGTAACGAGATGGACAAAGTGCATTAAAGGCAATGAAGAGTACGAGGATGAGGAGTTTATAAATGTACATATTTGGGGAAAATATAAAGTCAATCTCAGTGGGCTTCAGAAATGCAACAGAAAGTTAACCCAATCATCTATTTAAGGAAAGGTGTCCTCTGGGATTTGGAAGATGGTGTAGGAATTCAGGATATTTGGGACTGCAGTTCCTGAATCAAATAAAGATAAGAGCTTTGGTATAAAAGCTAAAATAATCTTGAGTGAGAGCCATATAAATATACCTGTCATGCGGCTGCCCAAATGCCCCTGGCAGAAAGATTAAGTGAGGGACTTTTAGCCAGTATAAATCAAAGCCTCTGAGTCTAAACCAGGCAGTTCAAAGAGCCGAAGCCTGTGGAGCTGAAGGTCTCGCCCCCAACGTTGTGCAGAGAGCACGAGGAGAAGGCTTTCTGCCAAGGAAGAGAGGTGGCCAAGCTGCTTTGACCCCCACCAGCCTACCCTGCCGATGGGCAAAGCCACCGAGACAGCACAGAAGTGACAAGTTAAAGGGTTGTTTCCTCACCAGGCCTGAGCAGCTGTCAATAAATTTAATACCAAAGAGAAAAAGAAAGAGAAACACTCCAGGGTTTTGCCTTTTTTTTTTTTTCTTTTTCCCTCTTGTGGTTTTTTTATCCCTCCACATCTCGAAGAGATGTTGTCACACTCCCCAGTAATAGCAACTGATTTATATTCAGTTGGAAAGTTTGGCAGATATATTAATTTGGAAGTTTCTTGCAATGATGATCCAGTATTTACTCTGGTACGACTGAAAAGGCTCAAAATGGAACTATAATCCATAAAAAAGGTCTTGAGTGATGTTATTATAAATTCAAATTATGCCCTGAAATGCCAAGCTAGAAATGAAGACTTAAAGACAGGAGGAAGCTAAGGTTGGTGTTAGACTGCAGCACGGTGGTTTAGTTCGTGGCAGAGTAATCGCTGGGATTTTCATGAAATAACTGAAGAAAACAGTTTCTAAGGGGATATTGGGAAGAAATTCTTTGCTGTGAGGGTGGTGAGGCACTGACGTAGGTTTCCCAGAGAAACTGCGGCTGCCCCATCCCTGGAGGGGTTCAAGGCCAGGCTGGATGGGGCTTGGAGCAACCTGGTGTGGTGGGAGGTGTCCCTGCCTGGGGCAGGGAGTTTGGAATGAGATGGTCTTTAAGGTCCCTTCTAACCTGAACCATTTTGTGATTGTATGATCTCTCCAGAGGGTTCCAGTGCCAACTCGCAGTGACTGGGCAGCTGGAGCAACACCCTCCACTCTAGCCAGGTCCTTCGCTCTAGGAGTCAATGCATGCAGGAATCAAAACAGCAGACTTGGAGAATGCACAGAGGCCAGAAAGCCTAAAAGAAAGGTTAATTTCTCATACAAGAAGTAGCAACCAGTCTGCAAGTCCCCAAACTCAGTAACTTTACTTGTGTTTTGCATGGCTGATGCGTGGAGTACCCACCAGGTTGGATCCTGGGCTGGATCCCATCTAGTGAAGCTCATTGAAGCATCATTTGCCATGGAAATGAGCTGCTGCCAGCAGCAGGGCTGAGCACATCGCCCGGGGCTGCTGGAATCCATCCTGCCCGCCAAGAAGGATGCTGTGCATCGCCTGTTTGTGGAAAGCCTCCCTCGGCTAATGCCTTGTCTCTTGCTCTGCTCTTCTGCATGCATAACTAAGAAGGCAGTCAAATTATATTTCAGCTCAGAAGGAAACAGAACCTCTGGGTGCTGGTTTGCTGGCACTCAGCTCCCCCACGGACAGCTTGCTGGCACCGGACCACCAGCAGCTCGTGGCATTTTTGTGTAATAGGCATTGGCGATGGATGTAACTCCCAGCAAAATAGCACCGAGTTGTTTTGCAGGCAAGTGCGCTTGCCTGGATTCAAACACCCTGTGATTGTGGGGGTGAACACACACACAAATAACCTGAAAATGAAACCAGAAAAAATGGTTAAAAGTTCCAGACACCCACCAACAAGACCAAAGAGCAGGAGAAGGAAAGCTGAATCCTGCGTTCGATGTGTTGTAATGAAGTGTCTGAAGATCACCATCAACCAAGAACAGGGAATTCGCTGGGTTTAAGCTCAGTTTATGAATTCTTTGTGTTTCTGAGTTAATGCTGGAGTGTTATTTTAGCAAAATACAATTGTTGGATTTTTTGGGGCTTTAGCTGTAGAGGGATGTATAAAGGGAAGGACACATGACAGCCAACTCGTGTGGTGTTGGCTTCAAGAAAGCTTTGCTAATCCTGGGTTAAGCTCATAAAGGCAGTCTCCTTTGGCTTTTGACAAGAGGCATCAAAAGTGAAGCCACCATACAGATTTTGTAGTGCTCCTTCGTTTTCTGTGACTGAGATAGCAATTCCATGGTGTCAGGCACCAGACAAATTCACAACAATAAAATTCCTGTGATCCAAACAGGACGAGATGGGCTTCTCTTGCCTTGGGTTGTCACCTACCCCCTAAAACATGGCAATACCCCTTATTAATAGCTAAAACATGCTGCGGAATTGTCAGAGAGAGAGGGGAGGGTCCATTGAAAGTTTTCTGAGGTATTAAGGTGCTGGGGATTTGGGCAGAAAGATGCAGGAAGGGACAATCCTATAAATAGAGGGAATAATAGTAATAGAGCTGACGGGGATGGGTGTGGAATAACAGTACGAACAGGGAGTGAAGAAGAGGAAAGTGAGAGTTAAGTCAGAAAGTGGCTTCTTTGGCTGTTAAGGGGAATGAATTCCTCTCAACAGCTACCAGAATAAAGGATGTCTCTTCCTTCCCCAAGTCATTGTGGCGTTTGGGAGATTACTGTCCATTTTTCCACACAGACATACAGGGTTAAGTAGCCCCTAAACAATTCTCTGAGCTGCATGATCCAATCTGGATCAAGCCAGGCAATTTTCTCCCTGCATGTTCCCTGGATTCAGTTGATGCGGTTAATAGACAGGTGAGACTACACCAAAGAGCGGCTTTGTCTCCTAATTAAACCAAATTAGTGTATCTTTGTTACTGGAAGACCACCTGCTATTTCCAATTTCCTTAACGATTTCATCCAATGCAAAGTTCCTTCCCTTATCCTCCTCTCCCAGCACATAACCTGGCTACATGGACATGGTCAGCAAAGGGTAAACCTCTGCTGGCAGTGGGACTGGTTTCCTGCCGGGTGGGCTTCTAATCCCCTGCGTGCCAGACTTCTCTGTGCAGCTGAGATGTTAGAGTTCAGCTATTTTTGGTCTGCAAATCCCTCAGGACAGAGCTCTTACCAGATTACTCTTTTTAGAGCTCTGCTCGAGCATCTTCTTTCATTAGTAGTAACATAAACTAAAAGAGCCGTAGAGCCGCAGCCTTTGTGCATTTGTAGTGCGTTAACTTGATTTATTCTGCTTTTGATAAGACCACAGCAGTCTCCTCTTTGAGGCATGGATCAATGAATTTCGGAGGCTTTGCAGAGCAGTTCTCAGCTGGTTTTGTTCAAACTCAGATCGATGCGTTTTTGGCAGAGGCACATTTCAAGGGGCTGCAATTCCATCCAGCAGATGTGGTGCTGAGGACTGGTTTGCTCCAGGAATTTAGCAGGAGATACTGTTTTCAGCACAAGATTTGGAGAACTGGTGTCTCTCACTGCTGGTCACAGAGATAAACAGGCTGACGGTTTTGTCCCTTGTCTTTCTGCCTTTGTTTTCCAGGAGGACTTTAGGATGACTGTTCTGCTGTGCCCTATGGGCTACCAACGTGACTCCACTGCAAGGCTTGCTCTGCCCAGCTCATTTGGAGACCTCCTTAAAATGTCAGTTTAGCTGAGTATCCTCATCCATTCTCCCTTCATATTTAATGACCTTCAAAAATCCATGTCTTGACATTTAAAAAAAAAAAATCACCTAAATCACAGGGGTAATATTAACAGAAAAGTGGCATAAGAGAACAGAAAACTGGAGCAAGGTGGCAGGTGAATCAAAGACAAACCATGTTAGTTTACTTCATCTTAGAAATTTTGCAGGAAAAGTTTGATTCCATTGCACTTACTGGTCTCCCATGGGAAGACATAAGTAATCACAAGAAATATTGGACATGAAAATGTCTGCTACAATTGTAATTTGGGAATGGAATTATGCATTGTTCTTACTTTAATGTTGGACTTGTGGGGATTTGAGGAACTGTACAATTTTGGTTTCCTGTTTTAAGGTTCCCTTATCTCCTCTTTAAAACAAACCAAAATGTAACATCCCACATGTTATTCCATTGAAGAAGAGAAAAAATAGATAAAAGAACCAAAAGTGAGGTGTACTCGTGAACATGAAATGCTGCACCCAGAGTTATGCCAAAGGCCTTTTATTTCCCGTGTAGCGTAGAGAAGAGACACTTGTAGCGTTATCTATGGCATGGCCTTTGAAATCTTGATGGGCCAAGCTGAGCATCTCTCCAATTCATGTTGTTTGGTGAAGCTTGTTCAGGGGGATGCCCTAATNGCATGGCCTTTGAAATCTTGATGGACCAAGTTGGGCAGTGAGGAGCTCCTTGCTGCTGGGCATCTCTCCAAGTCATGTTGCTCAGTGAAGGTTCTTCAGGGGGATGCCCTAACCTGCCTTTTCTGGGCAAGGGGGGACAGCTGGATGTTTGCCATTTGAGTTTTCCCCTTTTATTTCAGAGTTTGCGTTGACTCCTTTCCCAGCGCTACTTCCAAGAGGAGGCTCATCAAGGAGCCCTCCATTCATGACTTTCTATCTGCAGGGCAGGGAGCTCAGTGCAGATTCTTTGTTTGTAGCCAAAGACAGATATGAAAAATCACGCTGAGAGCATCTGTGACACATCCCGTTGCTCAGTTAGCAAGTATTTCGATGACAAAGTGACATTAACCCAAGAAACCTGCTGGTGATCGAGCAGATCCACCCTTTTGGAGGTGAGTTTTTTCCCTCCCCAGGGTAGGGAGATGCTGTAATCTCACAAGTAGCAACACCTCACTGCAGATAAGAGGGAGGAAAAGAGTTAATGTGCATTTTGACTACTTGTTTTGTGTTGATCCTTGCGGTGATTGATATGTTGTGCCTCGAAGAGCATTAAGCTGTAACGCTTCTGTTAAGAGACGGTTTTAAGCAGTGGGTTTTTATGAACCTTTATATGCAATTTTATTCCCTTGTTGACTTAATGAAAGGGGTAAAAGACTGTGATGTATTAAGAAGAATCATCTTCTTAATTGCAGTGTGCTTTGTGGTGCCTCTCCAGGCGCCTGCAGGCCAAGGGAAGGGGACACAGGTTTCCCTGTTGTCCCTTCCAGGGCTTTTAATGCCAGGGCTGCTGTTACTCCTCTGGTATGAAAAGCAAAGGGAGATCAAAGGATGTCTTAATGTGGTGGTTGTGCCCTGTCCAGCATCACCTCAGGGTGGCTCAGGGACTAGATATCTTCAGAATGAAGGTGCGCTGGGCCTAAGCACAAATTATTAGGCATGAAAGAAGAGGAAATTCAATGGTTTCTGTTCTATGGGACACAAATGGTTCCGTGACCTCTTCTCAGCTCAAACACTGTGCTTCTCTGTGTCTGCTTCTACAACCCACCTGTGACCCAGTTCACATTGCATTTATAACTGAGGACAGAGGCCTCTCCCCTTTCATCAGTGACTTTTCCTTGATTCCTTGACTTTATTTCTTTTAACCATTTCTGAGCCTGAACCCAGGATTTTCCTCTTTCATTTCCACGAATCCCAGTGCTACAAATCCAGACACACTGTCATTTTATTTATTCCCAGCTGGATGCTGTTCACTTGGGGGGGTTTCAGTATATCAAATAGTGGCATCACCAGAGGAAACAGGAAGGTGGAAAGATCAAAAGACAGCATGAGCAGCAGAAGGGGCAGTGATGGCTTCATCATCAGATGAGAAGGAAAGATGCCAGTGACAGATGATGACAGCTTGTGTGTTTCTTCAGCAACATGACACGAGTGAAGTTTTGTTGTCCTCACTAGGATTTTAGCAAGCAAACAGCTTTGGTTGAAGCAGACAAAACAAAACAAAAATATATAAAAAAATAAAAAGGAAGACAGAGAGAAGAAAGAACGCTGGAGCTGTCAGTTAGTCAGAATCTATTTTGCTGTGAAGTAACTACACCACTTTCTGGGCTTTCATTTGCAGATCAGGTTCTTTCCTGAGCCGTCTCACTTCCCTTCTCCTGTTTCTATCACCATGTAAACTGAACACTGTACTATTTCCAGCATAAGATAAGTGGCATAAAGCTTTTCTGGTTTACATGCAAAAAATTCCCTCTTCAAGGCTGTTTTACAATCATAAGAAATTCCTTGGAGTCCTTCCTTGATATATCACGCTGTGTCCCCCATAAATACTAACAGGAGCAGCTCTCCAAAAGCTTTTCACCTTTTGTGCTCAAGGCTTCAGTGCATTGTATTCAAATATATTTCACAGAATCATAGAATGGTTAGAGTTGGAAGGGGCCTTAAAGATCATCGAGTTCCAACCCCTGAATATTTGCCTACGTTTGACCAGCACTGAGGATTTTGATATGTATTTTTGGGACATTAGATCAGCAGTTGATGTAGGAACATTTCATGATGGAAGACGTCAACAGCTCTACCAATGTACAGCTGCTCTTCCAGAGTTGCTCATGAGCTGTGTTTATGTCAACTGTTTTTTTGAGTAGCTCTATTTCCTGGCTACTTTGTTGTATGGGTCTGAATAGTTAAAACAATAGGCAACCAACCCCCTCTGGCAAAGCAGCTTAAAAAATTACAGAAATCCAAAAATTCCCTATTCACACAGCTGAATCAGAGGAGTAAATACTCCCCACTCCCCAGAGGTGGGCACTTGTAACCAAGAAAGAGGAGAAATGGAGAAGTAATTCCATAAAGGTTATTGAGTCCATTGGCTTAGAGCAGGGACAGCCGGCACGATTTTTCCGAGGCAGATGGCTGACATTGGTGTTAATACAACTGGGATGCTCAGAAGAAGGTTGCAGAAGGTCCTGATTAGCAGCGAGATAATTGCTGTGCAACCTTCTGTTTCTCTGTCATTTCTTCACTAAATACAAGAGAATATAAAAAAAAAAAAAAGTAAAAAAACCCCCAGTTGTCTGTACTCTATAATGATAAAGAGAAAACTGATGGGATAAAGAGCAGGGATGTAGACTGAGCAATCACTAGGAGCTTTTGAGGTGGGATGCATTAAGCTATGGAGTAGTGTCCCAGAAGAAAAGGATGAATGCATGCCATTGCTGGGGACATTGCTTTAGACAGAGCAAAACTCTAGTGAACAACTGGAAATCATGACAAGACCCTGGTGATTCCATCTGTTAATGAGTCTTAGGGTCACATTTAATGGCAAATTACACTTTCTGGTGGTCCATGTAACAGCATTGTGGGTAACTATTACATATGAAAAGAGTAAAAATATCCTAATCTTAGCTTCAGTGCAGCATAGAACATATTCCCTGTTGGGCTGTGCACATTTGGTGGGTTGTGATGCTCTCAAAACTTCCCAAAGTGTTTATTTTTTCTAGGTCTGGGATGAATTACATGGAGAATAACAAAGGCAGTAGAACCTCATTTCCTTCCCTGCAAAAGTCACAAAGAAGTCTGGCAAAAGCAAAGAGGAGAATTAAACAGACTTTCTGACATGTGACGGGCATCGTGCAACATGACAGCATCAGGACCAAGTGTGACAACCTCCCTCCTGCCCGTTCCCTGGCACAAAAAACGTCTCTGAAGGTAAAAATAAGCTGCGGGTTGTCGTGGCTGGAGGGTTATTAAATCAGGCCATCAACTTCAGTTTTGTTAACACTCCAGTCAGAGGGGGAAAAAAAAAACCACCAAACCACCTTGTTGCTTGTTCTCAACTTTGATCACCTGCAGGCAAGGGGCCCAGACTCATCTCACTCTTCTGCTCTTCCATGCAGATAAACAAGATAACGCAGCACCGCCGCGGCAGCAGCGACTGCTCTAAGAGATACAGACTGCAGAGCAGCTGAGGACTTTGGTCCGTGGAGCTATAAATAGGTCAGGCTCCGAAGTAATGCACAACACAGCATAATCTGAGAGACTAACCAAACAAAACGTGAAAAAAAAAAAAGTCCTATATGAAAGTTTAATTAGGGGAACACATGAATGTTTTGGTGTATATCCAAATAGGAATGTCTTCCTTATCAGTGTCTTTTGTGCCAGCATCCCCGAGGCCATTACACTGGATAAAATTGATGGGCATTTGTTCTAGAGTATTCAGCCTGTACAAGCTAATGCTGCAGTTGCTTTTTTATGCTATTTCCTCATTAAAGCCTTTGCTTGACACTTACAAAAGTTCTTTGTCTTTGCCTGTGTTAAACGAGCACTGATTTGGCTGCCACCAGCAAAATTTGCAGTGGTGGGAAGTTTGCAGCCCTCACTTAAAACAACCCGGACGCTTTTGTTCTGATGATAATGGTACAAGATCTATATTTAGCTCTCCCAACCATACAGAGAAAACCAGGAGTCATTCAAACCTCTGTAGATACTTGGGTGTTACGAGATCGGGTGGGGATAATTGGGAAACAAAAGCATTATCAGTTGGGAAATTGGCTTCCTAACATGCTTTTTCTTTTTCTTTCCCTCGAAAAACTTCAAAAGGCACTACATAAGAAGTAATGGCAATATGTTTTTCACACTAAAGCGGGCTAATAACACACTGGGATGGATAATACAGGAGTGCAGTCTGTGTTGTGTGGGAGATAAGTCTCCTGAGACAAATCAGCCAGCTGAAACTTGTGCTGTCACTTTTATTAACTTAGGATGAGAAGACCAAGATTCTCTGTGGCCTGATTTTCCCTGGTCCTCCAGCCACTCATTTTGGGCAGAGATACTCAGCCATTCTCATCATCAGACCACAGGTTTGTATTTACTCTGTTGGCTTGTTATGGGCCTCAGATCACATTTCATGAGTTTATGATGTGATATTTCTGCACTGGACAGAAAATGTATGAGAATTTGATGAAGTGAAGTGTCAGGAAAGGGTAAAATAGGGGTTCTCTGTTGTTCCAAATCGGAATTTTTCATAAGAGCTTTCCTCCAATAATCACTGAGTGAACTTCAAGGTTATGGGCAATAACTTCAGTGGTGTCTGGATTTCACTGGGGCTGGACTGTACAAGTCAACTGGGGTAAAATGGTAGTGACCTGAGGAGTTTGGTGGGATGAACTGGGGATTCTTTTGGAAATAAGCTTTGTCTGGAACACCTCCAGAGTGGTTGATTCTTCTTATCTCACCTTTTGATGAATCAGCCCCTCAAACCCTGTGCCACTCTGCTGTAAACGGGGAGGGTTGGTGTGCTGTTTTGAGTAGAAGCTCAAATATTATAAAATAAAAACCAAGAAAGATGAATTCCATTGCATGAGGAACAGATAAGGTACCAGTCAAGATTCCAACCTTTTCTAATGTTACCAGATTTCATTGGTTTCTTTGCTCAAAAGCTGCTGACTCCAAGATTGTGGAAGGAAAGGTAGGCAGCAGCTGTAGGTCCTTTCAAAATTGAGAAATTTGTACTCTTCAGACCTTCAGATTTCTGCCACAAGATGACAATTGTAAGACATGTGGAAGTAAACCCATAAAAGTCAGTGGGATACCTTCCACTGAAGTTGGGGAGGTTCAGCCTGGAGAAGAGGAGGCTACAGGGAGACATTATAACAGCTTTCCAGTCCCTAAAGGAGATGGGGAGGGACTTTTGATCAGGGAGAGGAGACATAGATGAGGGGGAATGGTTTTTCACTGAAAGAGGGGAGATGGAGATGAGATGTCAGGAAGAAATTCTTTCCTGTGAGGGTGGTGAGACCCTGGCCCAGGTTTCCCAGAGAAGCTGTGGCTGCCCCATCCCTGGAGGGGTTCAAGACCGGGTTGGATGGGGCTTGGAGCAACCTGGTGTGGTGGGAGGTGTCCCTGGAGATCAGAGCCTTTGCTATGTTTGTACAATCCAGTTTTTACAGAAGATAAAAGCATCTTAGAGAGAAAATGTCCTTCTGCAAAAGTCTAGCCCTGTTTCTCTTGGTAATTGAAACCGTTCAGCTGATGACGTTCATTAGGTGTTGCCTTGACAACCTTAAAAAAATACTATGGTCACTACAAAAGACTACATTAAGTTCACGTTGATTTAGTTAGAATCTGTGGGTGTTATTTACCAAAAAAAAGAAAAAAAAAGAAAAACTGATAATGATATAAATCATGGAACAAAAAGAGATAAAGCTGGATATGCAGATTCAGCCTCCAAGTGGGGTTGTTTCTGGTGCTGTCTTTAATTTCTTGATCATGTGCCATTTGTATCCTCAGGTCCTCTGCCTAATTCTTCATGCAAAGAATAGAGGTCATTCCCTTAATAAGAGAAAATCAATATTTTGCTTTTTACCATTGTTCAGCATGCCATCTAAGTCCTTATTTATTGTGTGCTCTTCAAGCTGCTCCAAAACCAGCTGTATTACCTACCCATTTAATTTTCTGGTGAAGGAGGGGTGGTTTTACAGACTGGGGGCAGCTGCACAGAGCACTCAGGGTTGAAAGCCTCCACTGATTGTGGTCATCAGTTTCGAAACACCAATTACAGCACTTTTAGCCCGCTTAGAGTTATTAACATGCTCTGGATCTGGGACTCCACACACAGCTGGGGATGCTCAGGCCTTTTGCAAGCTGCCACCGGGGTCACAGGGCAAGCACCCAGAAATTGGGGAGCACAAAGCTGGAGACTGCTTCAGGGAGAATCTGACTTATGAGCCAAATCCCACAAAGCACATAGACTTGTGAAACACAAAACCTGTGATCTTCTGCAGTGCATGATGAAAATCAGGCACCAGAGAAAGTCCACCCCAAAATCTCTCCAGACAAGGCAGAAGTTGAGCGGAGGGGTTCATGTGAGTCACTGCAATTTTCACAATGCCCAAGGAAGAGTGGCTGAGGAGGCATCTCCATCCCTCATAATTCTGAGCCAAAAACCCCAAACTCCATCCTGAGGATGTTCTTGAAGGACACGAACAGGTTTTCCATTAAATCCCAGGCAGAGGAGGAGGAGAAGGAAGACTCTGGTGTAAGCAGCTGTGGATAACTTCCCCACCAGTCTCTTCCCTGCCACAAAGTTCTCCACCCAGTCCCATTTTCTTCCCTATATTCCTGTCAGGACAAAGTGTATGGGGACTACTTCACAGGTTCAAAGCAGGAGCAGCCCAGCTACATGTTCTGTTAAAGAACTGAGGCTCATAAAGGAGGGACTGGGGTGGAACTACAGGCACGAAAGCCGGCTGGGACCTGTTCCACCTGTACTTCCACTGCCAGCAGCTGCAAACCTGTTAATGGGATTTATGGTCAGCCAGGTGTCATTACTGACAGATGCCAGCCCAAAATGTTCGTTTTCATCCAGAAATGCTCTGCGAAAGCTGGGAGCCAGAATGCTTCCTGCAGTCCGGACATGGAACATCTGCTCATACGAAGCTCTGGTTTTGATAATGACCTCGGAACAGAATTGCTGGTGAGTGCTCCGTTCATTAAGGTTGTTGTTTTAGTGCAAGACTGTGAATGCACCGATTTGCCTGGTTTGTGTCTTACTAAGGTGACTGGCAGAGCACCTTCCTTGCTGAAAAGAAGACTCACAATAGTTTTAAGAAAAGGAAACAGTCAAAAACAACCAATGAAAGATATTAGAGGAGCAAACTGAAGGATGGCTGTCATGTAGCTGTTGGCTACATCTGCCCCAGTAAATAACACAGCACCTAAGTCAAGCTGTGGACTGTTACCACCTCTGATCCTTAATTGGAGGTCTGTTTCCTCTGGTCTGCTCCAAATAGTGCCCTCCCAACACAGCTTGGCCAACAAGATGGGGCAGGAACTGTGCCCAAGAGGCAAGATGAAGCAGGTCACCAATTTTATCTACTACTAATACTCAGCTGCATTGATCCAGCCCACAGAAACATTTGTGCAAGTGTGCTGATCGTATACCAACATCTTAACAGCACTAAGAGGTTTGGAGGACTTTTTCAGCAACCAAAGAGGCACAGAGTGACCAGAGTCTGTAGATACGGCACTCAGAGTGAAAAAAACCATCTTAACATCCCTGTGAATGGCACCCTGAAAAGCCAGCCCCTTCTTGCAGGTACCCAGAGCTGAAGAATTTAGGTTTGAAAGTGATAAGGGGAAAAATGGTTTGTTTTTACATTTCTGGAAGGTAATTATTTCTGCAGCTGCAGTACTTTGCCATTTATCTCCTTTATTCTTATAGCCTTTCATAGCTCAGGGACAAGGGCAAGTGCCTGTGCGACACGGGTGACCATAAATCTGCCCCACTGGTCCATCCATCAGGGCGGTGAGTGGCAGCAGCCCGTGTCCTGCCTCCACACATGGTGTGCAAACCTCCCGTCACCAAAACAAAACACAGACACTGAGCAGCCTCTCTGAGTTCATCAGCGTGTCCTTGCTCTTTCACCCTTCTTCTCGCATTAGCAGATGGATGTCAGCTCAAGTCACTTCCCCAGGGACTCTGGAGGGATAACGTGTAAAGCTGTGTCAAAGACATGATGTCGGTTGAAGCCGCCCTGTAAGAAGAACTCTCTTCTCAGGGGGGAAATCCTTTCAGAAAGTCTGCCTTTCATGTCTGAGAACAAGTTGTTTGCAACAGCAGTCACCAGCAAAATCACAGAATCATAGAATGGTTTGGGTTGGAAGGGAGATACCTTAAGATAGATACATTTAAGATAGTCAAACCATCTGACCATTTGTGGTATGGGCAATATTTTTTCTCTTTAGCCTACTAAAGCTTTCAATTTTGAGCAGAAACATCTATTTATAAGGGAAGGTCAAGCTATTGCTTCCACTAAGCCCTGTAAAAATCCTACTGGAACTCCTGCTTGGTTTTGGCCAGAGTGGGCAAGTCGTGGTGCTGGTCCCCTGGGGAGGTGGCCTGTGGTCATCACTGCAGCCAAAATCAGGTCTATAGGGTGAGAGATTAAAACATACGGAGTCTGAAAACACATGGAGACCTTTTCCCAGCCCAGCAAGGTGTCTCAGATACACCCATGGGTCAGAGGAACCAGACAGGGGAAAAAAGGCAAGACGTGGGATACTCAGTGATGCCAGAAGTTACTTCCACACTGAGGTCATTTCATATCCGTGCAAATACCTGAGCTGTGGGGAAAGGTCCAGGTTTGCTTATCTGTACACCTTGTTCTTTTTCAGAGTCTCTCCTTATCTCAATATAACACTGTAATAAGAGTTTCAATATATCCTTTCACTTTCTCTTCCCAAACAGTACGATATCAGCCTCTGAGGCATTAAGAAGAAAGTGAGCATTAATTAAAACAACTTCCATATGGAAATACAATCTCTCCATATAATTTTCATAGATGAAATCCACACTGAGGGCAAAGAATGTTATCATCAGTGGGAACGTGACATCAGATTGCTGATAATACCAGCCACATAAAAGAAAAACAATACAGGTGTGAAAATGAAACCCTTTGGGATTCCTTGAACATGAAAAAAAGAAAAAGAAACCTGTTTTCTCTTTGGACTTGCTGGAAGTTATGATCCACTGCATCTTTTAAAGAAAAGAAAAATATGGCACTGATAATTTCCAGCGTAAGATGAGGAAGCACACTTTTTCCATCCCCGCTTCAGGACCTGGAACCACCTCCCACATGGACACTGGAGCATGGGGCAGGTGTAGCTGTCAGTGCTGTGGAGGGTTGGGATGCCACAGAATCATAGGATGGTTTAGGTTGGAGGAGATCCTAAATACCATCTCCTTCCAACCCCCTACTATGGGAAAGGAGACTTCCCACCAGTCCAGGTTCCTCAAAAACCCATCCAGCCTGACCTTGAACCCCTCCAGGGATGGGGCAGCCACAGCTTCTCTGGGCAACCTGGGCCAGGACCTCACCACCCTCAAAGGAAAGAGTTTCTACCTGACATCTCATCTTAATCTCCCCGCTTTCAGTTTAAAACTGTTCCCCCTCATCCTGTGGCTCCCCTCCCTGATCAAGAGTCCCTCTTCAGCTCTCCTGGAGCTCCCTTCAGATCCTGGAAGGCTGCTCTATGGTCTCCCTGGAGTCTTCTCTTCTCCAGGCTGAAGCCCCCCAACTCTCTCAGCCTTTCCTCCCAGCAGAGGGGCTCCAGCCCTCTCAGCATCTCTGTGATCTCCTCTGGCCCTGCTCCAGCAGTTTAATATCCTGATTTTGGTGGCCCCAGAGCTGGAGGCAGCACTGGGTGTGTGGTGGGTGGTGTCTCCCCAGAGTGGAGCAGAGGGGTAGAATCCTCCTCCTCACCCTGTTGGCCACACTACTGGGGATGCAGCAGGCTTTCTGGGTTGTGAGCATGTGTGTCCTCCCAGCAGAGCAGGTCTGAAGGTGTTCCCCAAGGTTTTCGGGTGAGATGAGACTCCCCATAGCACAATTCTCTTCCACAGGGGGTTTGCCTCCGCAGTGCTGCTTGTGCAGGCAAGTGTGACAGCTGAAACTTTTGCACATGGAGCAGTGAAGTATTTAGAGTTGATGGACGAGCCTAACCCCATGCTGGCACATCCCAAAATCTAACTGCTGGGCTATTAATTTGTGGCAATTTCAGCAGCAGCAGAGCACATGCTTTCCCACACAAATAACTTGAAAACAAGTTGTGCCTTATGTTTGAATGTCAATAAAGACGTGATCTAAAGGAACAGATGTTGTTGTCTTCAGTGAAATTTCATCTCTGCATACAAATTTATGTAAGACTTGAGTGACTCCGTGGAGATGGCCTCTGCTTCATCCAGAGGCCTTTACAGAGGTTCAGCCAGATGAATTAAACTCTCAACCAACAGGTCCTGGTCCTACCTGTGCATTAGGTGGGAAGTCTTGCTGACTTTAGCAAGGCCAAAGACATGTTTTTCTAGTGAGGGGTTCTTGTTACCTACAGAGCTTCTTGTGGTGTAGAATCATAGAATTAATATGGTTGGAAGGGACCTTTCAGATCATTGAATCCAACCTTCAACCTAACACTGACAAACCGTGTCCCTCAGCACCATGTTTGTCTGATCCTCCAGGGATGGTAACTCCACCACTTACCTGGGCAGCCTGTTCCAAGGCTTGACAAGTTTTTCAGTGTAAAACTTTTTCCTAATATCCATCCTAAACCTCCCCTGGCACAACTTGAGGCCATGTGAAGTGGTTTGTTCTGTCCCGTGCTACAGAAAACCCACAACCTATCTCTTTTTAGTGCTTTGTCTACTTGTAACATCTACTGGCTGGTTGGCCTCTTTCTGTGACTGTTGAATCTGAGTCTGGCATGCTGAAACCCTTACTTCCCACTGCAGACTTCTTTTTTGACTCCAATAAACTGGTGTTTGCAGGAAGTGAACTTCCTTGATGTATCCATTTATTCTGAAATTATGCCATGACTACTTTTAGCTTTGACAAATCTTTGTCTTCTTCCAAGTGGACGTTAAAAGATTAGACAACTTTAAGGGAAATACATTTGCGACCAGCCCAGGCAGTGAAAACTATTCACAGTAGCTCAGCTAATTAAGGAGGATGTAGCTAATAAAGGTAAATAAGTGTTAGCCATGAATTCTTTATAAATATGCAGAGCAAGGCAGATGTACAGTCGTCTGGTTATTACATGGCTGGATGGTAGCTGCCGTTTGATTACAAGGCTGTAGTCAGAAGTGTATCATCTAAATAACTTTGTAATCAGTCCTTTGCCTCAGTTTTGCCTGATTAAAATTGCTGCACAAGTATATATTCCTTCAAACTCTCTTTTCCCAAGGGACTTTTTATGGACCACAGCAAAGGGAGATATTTTTAAACGTCCAAGATTTGCTCTCCGAGGTTGCCTCTGAGTGCCACTCAGTGCCACTGAACGCAAACTCAGGCTGTGAAAGGATGGAGGAATAGAATCATAGAATTGTTAGGGTTGGAAGAGACCTTTAAAATCATCAAGTCCAACTTTTAACCCAGCACTGCCAAGTTACCTCTAAATCGTACCCCTCATTACCATATCTACAAGTCCTCTAAATACCTCCAGGGGTGGTGACTCCACCAGTTGCCTGGGAAGCCTGTTCCAAGGCTTGATAACCCTTTCAGTGAAGAAATTTTTCCTGATACCCATCCTAAACCTCCCCTGGTGACACTTGAAGCCATTTCTTCTTGTTCCATCACCTATTCCATGGGAGAAGAGACTGACTCCCCACCCTGGCTGCATCCTCCTTTCAGGTAGCTGTAGAGAACAAGGTCTCCCACCACTTGGCCTTGTTGAACCTAATCCTGTTGGTCTTGGCCCATCAATCCACCCTTCCAGATGAAAGAATAAGGTGAGCAGAAGTCACTGGAGCAAAGGCTCCAAGCCCATTGCAAGCCCTTTGGTGCATTTAGGGATGAAACATCTCTCCTTTGCACCCACAGGGTCTTTATTTGCCTACAGACTCAGGTCCCCCACGGTGCTCCAGGTCTGTTGGACAGAAGTCCCCGAATGGTATCTGGAATCAGGCTTTGTAGAGCAAAGATTTTTTCCCCGTATTTTTTAGCCTCTTCTGAATACTGAGAAATTACTCCCGTATTTCTATATTCTTGACGTAGCTGCCTGTCTCTGAAACAGCTGGAGCTCCGCTTTCCGCCCAACTCATGCTTGGCCACAAAGGTCATGTTGTGTGTGTGCTCTGCAAGCGCACAGGGCCTTCATTTGCTGCAATACATCTATGTAAATAAAAGACAGCCGTGGAATTACATCCAGATCATAACAATAACAGAGAACGAGCTGCAGAAGAGGCAATCTGCTCAAGGTGTTCAGCGAGTCTGAAAGTGCCTCGGTAATACGTGTAATAAATAACACCAGATCTGGCCGTAGTTTTCCCTCTCATTTTAGCATCAAAGCTGCTGTTAGAAGCTTTCACACAAAGACAAAAAATACAGCCTAATGTTCTTTGCTTGTCAGGAGTGCTCTTTCACTAACACCCTACTGTGGCCAGATAATGCAGCTCTGCCTCCTTCTGCCGGCTCTCCCAGGTCCTCCACCTGAGGTTTGTTTTAAAATTTTGATGAGAAATTGAGCAGCTGATTTTTTTTTTATTTTTTATTTTTTTAAAACCCAGCAGCAGTGCATCAGCTATCAGAGAGTTTACAGCTGCAACTTGTCAAAGCCAGCAGCACATTTCCAACCATCTTTGGGTCCAAAAGGACTTTAAAAGAGATCCTTGTGATCGCTGGCAGCTCAGCCTGTAGCCTACTGAAGGTCCTGAGTTTGGGAAGAAGGGACAACTTGACCCAACAGCTTCTGGTGCTGGTCCAGGGCCACCAAGTTGTGGGTATTTTCAACCTGGCACTTCTTGAGGATCAGGTAAAAGGCTGCCCTTCACTTGCTCCAGGGAGGTTGGCCTTTACCTCCTGCATTTGATGTCAGTCCCACTCTCTGCAGCACTGGGTTGTGTCCTGCTTGGGCACAGATTTCCTGCAGAGCATGATGAGAGCCCTGGCAGGTCATAGTGCAGAGCAGGAGAGCCACCACGCTGCTGTGCTGCAGCCTTCACTAGTTGTGAAGGTTGCAGCCATACTAGAGAAGATTTCTTTCTTGGCTTCCACCCGGAGCTGTCATCCTTCCCTGGGATGGCTTTGTAGGGTGGTGTCAGGAGAAAGCTGTCTTGGAAGGTTTGAGCAGGCAAGTTCTAATCCTTGTGCACTACATGGTTTGTTGGCAGTTAGTTTGTGTGTGTGTCTGAGCATGTCTGCATCCCCACAGGTTAGGTTAAAGATCGTGGTAGCCTGGAGGAACTATACAGAGAAGCATCATTTCCAGAGGTTTTGGTGGTAAGCAGGATTCCCGGTTGCTGTTTCACATAACATCTACTTGCCAATTAGCTGGGCATTATTAACTAAGTCATGACACAAAGCATCTTATTTTAAAAAAACCACCTAAAACAGGCAACAAACCAAACCTGATGAAGTGCAGTCTAGAAGTCACGTAGGCAGCCTCAGGTTGTGCGCCGGTTACACAAGCCATCAGAGCCCATTTCTGTGAGGGGGCTGCTTTGTTCCAACTCAACGTGTTGGTGTGGGGTTTTTTTTTGGTTTTTTGTTTTCTTTTTTTTGCCAGACTGCCCAAGTTTTGCCCCGGGGGTCAGACAATATTGTCGTTCTCTGTCCCAGCCTGCTCGCTGAAGCGCTTCTCCAAATAGGAGTTGAGGTTTCTCTTGCCTGCCTTCTTCCGTCCCCTGCTCGGGGTTTTATTGTTTCAAGGTCAAGAGAATTCACTCCGCTGCAGCACTATTTATGTATCCGCTGAGGAACAGAGTAGAAGATTTGAATAAAGTTGGAAAACCACCCTTCCCACTGCAGTGCTTTATTAGAACTGCATCTACACCGGGCTTTCCTCTTTTTTCTTCTGTTCAAATGAGTGCAAAAGCCAATTAAATACACATCTCTGCTCTCAGGCATTTTCAGTTTCCCCCAAAGACAGGGACGAGACGTATTAAAACCACAGAGAAACTCAGGAACTGTCACGTACGTTGGGAAAAGGATTAAAATATTGCCAAATCTGACTCAGTTGTTCCATGCGGCTCTTGAAATCCTGTTTCTCTGGAAGTCACTGCTGCTTAAACCAGGAGACAGAAAGTGAAACTCAGCTTTGATTTAAAAAAAACCCAAGTTTTAAGAAAAACTTTTCCAGGAAAGACGCTTGGACCTGGGAAATAAATTAAGTTTCTGAACTGAGAGTCAAATAAGAACTGGTGGTATGTTGTGTTTTTTTTTTTTTTAAAAAAAAGAATCTGAAGATAAATCCAATTTCTGATAATTTTTAGAAGTTTTATTTTAATATTTGAGGACCTAATTTTGAGAATGGTAACAGCATGATAAATAGATGCCATTTTTCACACAGCTCGCCTGAGCTGGAATAAGTGAGGGTCTTACAGGAGAGGTAATTTAGTTAAGCTATTCAGCTGAGCTTTTCTCTTTCAAGATGTCTGAGCAGGTCTGGGTAATGATCTGAAGTCTGGGTGCTTCTTTTCTGTGAAATCTGTCTTTGAATCTCTAGTGCACTGACAGCTAATGATCCAGCCCTCTAAAAGCCTGGCAGGATCACAGCCTTTCAATGTGGTTTCTCTACTTGCACTTCACCACTTTTGCTTTTTGATCCTGCAGCGAGCAGACATTGGCAAGTGCTGCAGCCCGTGCGAGACACAACGTCCCCTGCACACCCATGCTCCCCAAGAACTTCGGCTCTGGGTTCCCAAACAGGTGGTACATTTAGCAGAGAACATCTCCATCTCATTAGAAAGCGTGTGGTCAACAGGTCAATGGAGATTATCCTCCTCATCTGCTCCTGGTGAGGCCACATCTGCAGTGATGGGTCCAGTTCTGGGCTCTCCAGTTCAGGAAGGACAGGGAACTGCTAGAGAAAGTCCAGTGGAGGCTACGAAGATGATCAAGGGGATGTAGCATCTCTCTGGTGAGGAAAGGCTGAGGGACTTGGGTCTTTGTAGTCTGGAGAAGAGAAAGGTGAGAGGGGATCTCATCAGTGCTGAGCAATAGCGAAAGGGCAGGTGACAACAGGATGGGGCCAGAATCTTCTCAGTGGTGCCCAGTGACAGGACACGGGGCAATGGACACAAATTGGAACACAAGAAGTTCCATCTAAACATGAGGAGGAACTTCTTTCCTGTGAGGATGGCAGAGCCCTGGCAGAGGCTGCCCACAGGGGTGGTGGAGTCTCCATCACTGGAGACATTCAAAACCCGCGTGGACATGTTCCTGTGGGACCTGCTCTGGGTGACCCTGCTCTGGCAGGGCGTTGGACTAGATGATCTCCAGAGGTCCCTTCCAACCCCGTACCAGTCTGGAATTCTGTGATCTGAGCCTTTGCTGCTCCCAAAACGCTTTCCTGCCTCTGTCCCTGCTCAGAGCGAGCTTCCAGACTCCATCCCTTCGTGCCTCTCTGCTCCCTTGCTTATTGGAGGGGTTCTCTCTGTTCCACTCCACTTGCCCCTTGCGTGCCTGGCCACGTTGCAGTGATGTCCCCAGACTTTACCTCTTGCCAAACTCCTTGCTCTGAGCTGCACGATCCAACATTATTCTCCTAATGGACGAGCCCACCCTGAAGCTTTATATAAAGGAAAGAAAGGCCAGAGGGAATTTTAATAGGCTCTTTTATGCCTTTCATTGTTCTGAAGCAATCTTATTCAAACAGGCTCTTGGAAGAATTTCTCTGAGCTCTAGAGGATCAATTACAATGAAGAGATGATTAAAGAATAGATAAAGGTTTTTAATAAATTATAAACTTCCCACAGAAGTACTTTAACAAAATGAAGTTATGATGGTGGTGATATGATACTGCCTTGTGATCATTTCCCATTCATGAACTGGAGATTAGATAAAGATTAGTGAAACAATGGAGAAATGGGAGATGTGAGTTCAGGTTCAAATGCATAAGAATACTACAGTGACAATAGGAATCATGTTAAAACCAGAAAATACATGATTTGTAGGGCACCCTGCCTTATTCACCAAAAATTCTGTAAATTAGATCTTGGTCAGCGTGATACATGCAAACAGAGTTTCTGATAATCAAACCACAAGCTGTGTCGTTGGGCACAGACTTCAGGTGGTGCGATTCTGTTCTTTGACTGGATAAATCTAAATTTTGAAGTGGGGTTTCTGGTGAAAAATGATATTTATGAATCCTGAATTTGCTTTCCGAACTCGTTGTCTCCAAGAAAATTAATTTCAGCAGAGTCAGTCCTGGCTGGATGGTGGAAAAGGTGCTCAAAGTGAGCTCACCAGGTAAACAAACAGCAATAGAATTTATGTTACAAGAAGGTTTTCACCCATTCGTGTCAGGAATAGCAGCAATCAGAAAACTGCCCCACAAGAATTTAAAGCTTGTAAAAATCACCTTCTTTCACAAATCAGAAGGAAAAGTGGAAATGTCCAAATCTAGTGCATCAGACAAATACATTGAAAGCAATTGATGTTGGGGAAAATACTCACAGAATCTTCATGGTTGGAAGGAACCTCTGAGATCAAGTCCAACCATACACACATCAGAAAAACAGCAACAAAAGCCAAAAAAAAAGGAAAAAACCCAACCCAATAAAACAACTCCAGCAGTCTCAGCCACTAGAGAGTGCCCTGAAGTGCCACATCTACATGTTTCTTAAATACATCCAGGTATTTTTAATATATATATTAACATTGCTATCCCCAGGACAATACAAAACATCGGATACAGCATGAGTATAAATACACTATCCCAAAATTAACTCCAACCATTAACAAATACCAGCAAACATACTGCAAAAGAAGTCAGTGCAAGTGAAAAATTTAAATCCAAATTGTTTTGGTCCTCTTTCCCCAGAGAAAATCTCTGAATTTGACTCCCATGAAGCATTTCTATATCAAGAAATCCCGTATTATCTGCTGGAAAAATGCTATACCTGTTTTTATCTCCATGGGTTAACTCCAGTATCCAGTAACTCAGGTTCTTATCATCATCCTGCCGAAAAGCATCTGACCTCGTGCTTAGTGACGCTGATTTTAATAAGGCCCTTGAATGTCTCGAGATGAGCAGAGGGATCAAAATGTCACCCTGTGTCACTTCAATGGAGTGAGTTGCTCAGTGCTGATCCCGGCTGACCTCCAGCTGAATAAATGACCCTCTGGGAAAAAAAAATAAATCACATGGCTCGTATTTACTCACCTGAAAAAGATGATGCGGATCTGAGCCGTCCCATAACTTTCATCACTCATTTTCAGGTTGCTTTCAGACTTTTCTCAAGACATGAACATGAGGTAACAACCAGCAAGGCATGTCTGAATAAACTTGGTGCCATTTCCATTCCTGGTAACACTATCAAATTCAATTGCATTTCAAGCTGATGGCATTTGATTTCTCAGCTGTTCCATAAATTTTTATTTATTTATTTATTTATTTTTCACAGGAAACAAGTGTCTCAGAATGTCGTGAGCTGGTAAATCAGCAGAGCTCGATTAAACCCAGGGAAAGATGCTGATTTACTCTACCTGAGTTTTGTTTTTTTTCCTCCCTGCATATTTATTCTCAATGATCTGGGGATACGCAGAGATTGGAAATGGCAAATGACTAATGCAGCTTTGTGGATCTCCATCCATCTGTCCAACCTTCCCTGGCTTATAATAACGCATTAGTCAGGAGGAAGAAATAATGTTTAATGATATTATTTCTCCCATTCATTTCCTAGTTGACTAATTCAGTCGTACAGAAGTCGTGCTGCATCTTTCTTGGAGAAATTAAACGCAGGCCTTGAATGTTGCAGAAGAATGACTATTTGCTGTGACATTCAGTTTATATATGCCCTTTTCATGTGCTTGCAGCAAAGCCCCTCTTACATACAACAAGTTATTTACCCCCTCTTGGTTATAAGTGAAAAGATGATGAATATAAGACTTGCAGATCTTACAAAGGAAAGGAAGCATTTGAACGACTGCTATATAATTCTTGTATTGTTCTTTCTACAGCAAAACCCCCTCACTTTAATAATAGAGTTCCCTGGCAAAGTGAGTCATAGTCTTAAAACCAGAGCACGAGCTGCTTTTAATACTCGTGGCATCTTGTTAAGTTATGAATATTTCCAAAGGTTTCACATGTTGCTGTTTTTGGGGAAGGGGCAGTAGAGCAGCAACTTAAGAGAAATACGTACTCACTAAAAGAAATTCCTCATTACTGGTTAGTAACGTACCAAAACGGCCTGTTGGACACCTCATCTGTGGATTTACCATTTAAAAAAATAAATAAATATGGGAGTGACTCAGGACTGTTCTGTCCTGAGTTGTGACCATGACTGAGCAGACATTAAATCTCAGGCTAGGGGTTATTTCAGCATCTGGAACTGCAAAATCAATTCCTCACCTGTAATGTGTTGCAGTACATGAACAGAAACATTAATCCTTTTTTTTTTTTTCTTTTAATCAATTTTTAATCCATTCCAGGAAAAGAAACCCTTGAGAATAACGTATGCCAGAAACCTTGAGCTATCACTCAGCTACTCCTCCTGAATGAGGCGCGTAACTCGTGGCGTTAGTTTATAACACCTGCCAGTGACTTGTGCAGCAGCATCAAAACTGGGTGTTGTTCTTGGAAATTGCTGCTGTGGGAAGGTAGTCACGGAATCACGGAATTGCCATGTTTTGTTCTGATGTCAAGTTGTTATGAGGAAAGGCTACAATACCAATAAATGCAGGTTCCCTAAAAACTATTTGGAGAACTGCAAAAGCACTGGCTAACATGTAGTACCTTTTTCTCGAAAGAAAATTACACCTCCATATTTTTCTTTTTGTTTGTTTCATTTGTTTGAAAAGACAAAGTACCTCAAGCAAGGGCTAAATAAGCCTGAATTTTCGGGCCTGCAGCTGGTGTAGTTGCAATGATGCCATTTTGTGATGATGCCATTTGTGACTGGCACAAGAAATGTGCTGAAAAGGGATGAACTATGCCTGGACCAGCCACGACAACCGTTATGGTATTCATCAGATTTTGAGAAAGAAGCGGCGTATTTAAGCCAATGCCTGAAACCAATAATTAAGATTTGAGTTTTAGGAGTCTTAAATATAGACCAGGAAAAAAAAATATGACATCTACGCCTCCATGTCCTCAAGACAAACTGATAAAACAGAAGAAGAGAAAGAATAATTAGGAATAAACTTCACATAAATCTGCATGTCATCTGCATAAAAACCGATCTCTTATCCATATCTTCAGATCATCTCAAGTCAAAGGAAGCTTGTGGAGGCTGAATAAAGATGAGTTCCATGAGAAACCCTGTGGGGCATCAGAGGAACTCTGTGAAATCTGAGTGGATTAGCCAACTCGTGCGAATATGATGGATACAGAGAGAAGAAAAGCCACCAGAGACCAGCTGAAAGGCCAGTTATAGATAGTGAGGTGCTCAGGACTGGGCTGCTGGTGGATGGATCTTCTGAGTGCTGAGGAGCAGAGCTGATCCTACACCATGGTGGGAGGGAGGAGAAAACTTGCTGAAAGACAACTGCTGGACTCAGTACAGCTCTTGAGTGAGGGTTGATCTCAGTGATGAACATCCTTCATTAGTGCTAGTCTTTGATATGGAGAAGATGATCATAGAATCATAGAATGGTTCGAGTTGGAAGGGACCTGAAAGATCATCAAGTTCCAACCCCCCTGCCCTGGGCAGGGACACCTCCCACCACACCAGGTTGCTCCAAGCCCCATCCAGCCTGGCCTGAAATACTTCCAGAGATGGGGCAGCCACAGCTTCTCTGGGCAACCTGGGCCAGGGTCTCACCACCCCCACAGTAAAGATTTTCTTCCTAATATCTAATCTGAATCTCCCCTCTTCCAATTTAAACCCATTACCCCTTGTCCTATCACTCGACTTCCTGACAAAGAGTCCCTCCCCAGCTCTCCTGGAGCTCCCTTCAGATCCTGGAAGGCTGCTCTCAGGTCTCCCTGGAGCCTTCTCTTCGCCAGGCTGAACAGCCCCAGCTCTCTCAGCCTGTCCTCATAGGAGAGCTGCTCCAGCCCTCTAATCGTCTTGGTGGCCCTGCGCTGGACCTGTTCCAACAGTTCTATGTCCTTCCTATGTTGAGGTCAGAAGTCTGAGATTAGCTTCTTTGCAGCTGTCTGGGCAAGTATAACTTGAAAATCAGGATTCATAGAAGTACCTCAGCGTGTACATGCATTCCATTACAGAAAGTCCATGTTTAAGTGCTTTCCTGATTTAAGGGCTAAATTAATTGCTGGTGATTTTATTAACAATACCTTATACATCGTTTCCACATTAAGTTCTAAATATTGTTTTTGATGAATTCAGACAATTACAGCATGCATCAACACCATTCATTAAAATAAATTATCGCCTGCCCACCTTTTATTAATGGTGCTAGCTCTGCCGAGCTTCTGGGCTAGGGACAGATTGCTTGGCTGGTGTAAATCAGCAATGCTCCATTGTCAGCAGTGGTAGGAAGTTAATTTAAACCTCTGAGAGTCTGGCCCGGTACGCTGAGACAAGTTTTCAGAACCTTGTGGTCCAGGTGGATCACAGCTGGTCTGATTAAAGTACAAGCAAAGTTGGCTGGATGGAATCCAGAATAAGCTGATTACCCAGTAGTGGCCTGAAAACACATAAATCATCTGTTCAAAGTATTGTGCTATGGTTTCTAATAAGCTTATCTCCCAGTTCCAGCAAGGCAGTCTCTTATGGGGAAAGCCAATAAATAACTGTAAAATGAAATGGGAATCTCAGAAATTATTACTGTTATTTATAATTTATTAAGTGTGCTGCACTGGCATAGGGAAAAGAGCTCTGTGCAAAGGGGGATTGCGCACCAAGCCACACGTCATATCCAAGAGATACACATGGAACACGGCACAGCTTAACTGCCATGGAAATCCGGTGCCACCCCTCACCTCGCCCCCTTAATCTTTGGGCAACAGTGCTTTATTCAGAAAACTTATCAAACTTCATCTTCCAACTATAAGCACTTCAACTTCATACACACAGCGATACTCCCACGAGGAAGTCGGGTAAAGCATTTTCTAATTTCTAGCCCAGAACTTCTTCTGGCCTGTTCAAACACCATTAGTTCTTGTCTCAGCATTTTTCTTTACTTTAAATAGCTCAATTCCCTTCTGGTTTGGTGTTTTTTTTCCCCCCCTTGTGGATATATTTATTAAAAATTGTGTTTCCCTTCCATTTTGTGAGAACCAACATCCAAACAACCTCAGGATAGATGGATTTTCTATGAGTTGCCTGGATCCAGGGAAGACTTTCAAGCATGTTTTGAGTAAGAACCAGTTGGTCTAACAATGTTAACAATATCTAATTTAACTAGCTGTGAACATTGGGATAATTAATGCAATGAAAGTATCCTGAACGTCCTACCATCCAACAGACTTTGCAATGGGTTGATCATATCTGCAGTAGCAAGAATTTCTCATTCTTGACAGTGGGTGACCAGTAATGATGAGGATTCCCCAGTCTCACCACAGTAATGGACAAGGTCTTACCTGCATCTGCTGAAGTACCTTGCATGACACATCACCAAGACAACCCCCAAATTTCAGCAAAAGGGGGTTTTACAGAGAAGCTCAAACTTTGAGTGCGAAGCACAGGGCTATGAACTAGATGCAGAGGGAAGAAGACCAGAGTTATTTTGTATTTTGAGCACTGAACAGATTCAGCGATGTGACCGATGTGAGGAGTTGGGAAGTCTAGTAGATAGAGATGCAAGGTTTTACCTTTAGTTATTTCATAAAATGACTTGAGAAAGTGGGATAGATGAGGGGGCAGAAAGAAGTAGTGGGACTCTATCTTGGTGAACTTCATCCTAGTGGGAGTGTTTTCAGAGTGTAAGCGCTCCCGTTGGGATCTCCTGCTTCCTCTGCAAGGATTCCAGATAAGATGCTGATAGAAATTGCCATTACTTGCTCATTTAGACGCATTTTCATATGGTAAATACGCTCAGAATTAACCCTTCCAGAAGGGTTAGTGCTTCCAGAAGCTTAAGACCCAAAGCAGCTACACCCAGTGAGAGCTGTGGCTGGTTTATTCTCCTCCACAAGGATCCAGTGCATGCTTCCAGTGGTGGTAGTTTTCATAGAATCATAGAACAACTGAGGCTGGAAGGCACCTCTGGCATTCTCTTTGTCAACTTTGAGTATCCCTAAAGTATTTCTCAACCTCTTCAGGCCCCTCTTCCTGTTCCCAACCAGCTTCGTGATGAAAAATAAGTAATCCCTATATTTAAATTTAATTCTCCACCCCGCAATTTGTGCTGTTTTCCTCATCCTTCACATCTGAGAAGAGTCTGGAGACTAGAGATGTGTCTCCTCTACACCCTGACTTTATGGGCTGTAACTCATCATGCAGAAAGGACAGTCAAGGCACAGGTCTGCACATCAGCCGTGGTGGAGTGAGATGTCTTCTGAATGGCGTGATGGGACATGGTTTTGGGAGGCAGCTCCTCACAGATGTGTTTCGGACATGTGTGTACTCCGAGGTGGGCTATTTTGGTGGCTCTTGTGAAAGGTTGTTATTATATATGAAGAAGACAGCACCAGTGCTTTTCCTGAGTGACAAAATTGCTTTAAAAACATCTATAAATACTGCATGTGCAGATAGGAAGGGTTGGAACCTAAAACGTACCACTCGCTCAAGAAGCCTGTGGGCTATGGAGGTCTGAGCATACAAAAATTCTTCAGAAATATTGTGAAAAAGTTGACCTTTGGGTTACCCTGGGAAAATGGAAGAGAAGGAGGAGTTTAATTGATTTGTGCTCCTGCGTTGCCTTGCCATGGGGATGCTCAGCCCAGCCGTTAACAGAGTTTCTGTCTCAGCTCCTCTAATTCTCTGGGTTTAAATTTAAATACAGACTTCATAATAAAATGCAACAGCTCCAGTTTTAGGGGAGGGGACTCCAAGCAATATTTTAGTGTGGTGCTAGCATGCTATTTCCAAGTACACAGCAAGTTACCTCTGCGTTTCTTGTGTGTATTCTTTAGGACAAATCTTGCTAAATGCCATGAGTGAGAGATGCAGAGATCCATATGTACAAGAGGCTGACCTAGAAGGTACATCAGCTGGAGCTGTTGCAGAGAAGAACTGTTTAATCATCCTGACCCAGCTTAAAAGCAGTTGGGAAAAAAAATAAATCATCCCCTCTCTGATCTGAGCATATTCACCCGGTGACAGTAATTAGACATTTCTTAGACATCTTCTAAGTCTCTTGGCCTTTTATAAATCCTCTGCTGTGGCACAAGATGAGCTTAAATCTTTCCCCAGTCATCTCAAACACTTAGACGAAGACCTAGATTTCTACTCCCTTCAGGCAGGTCACGTCTCAATCACAGATTCTAAATTTCAGTCAATTTCTACTTTTTGTTTCTCATTTTTTCCCAATTACAAAACTAATAATATTTATAGATGATGACCTTCCTTTGCCTGCCTTCACCTTTCTCTAGTGACATTTAGTACTCCAAAATAAAACACCATTTCCATGGTTAGAAACAGCAGAGATGGGTTTTGAGAAGCTCAAGGAGGGAAGACTTAAGGTAATAAATCCCTGTAACAAATTTCAGTCTGTGGTCAGTATCACTCACCAAGGACAAAGGAGCAAGACAAATACTGTTCTGGAAGCTGGAACCACCCCTTAGAATCTGTCATTTTTTGGACTGTAGCACCACCTAAATGCAGAAGAGCTGTTTTGGTTACACTTATCTCTTTAGAAGATTTACGCCTGTATTTCTGAAGGCCACCTCTGGTGAGAACACGTATGTGCACATACATGCAAATCTCAGGTCTCTCATGCTTTTTATTTCTTGCTTTGTTTAAAATTATTCAGCTTCAGAAAATGAAGGCGGGGAAGGAGGGAGTAGGTGTTGGTAGTTATCTTTCTGGGCTGGTTAAGGTGAGGCAGAAAAGGAGAAATTAAATCCCAGCAATTCTAATTCTGCCCAACGTATGCTTCTCAGTCTGTCTCTAAGTGAGACTCCCCGGGAGTCACTCCTTTATGAAGACTTGGCTTTGCAAACTAAGCAAGCAGGTTAAGTACTCAAGTTACAGAATTATTATCCGGGCTGTTCCCCGGAGCCTGGAGTGGAGTGGATAAGCCGTAAAGGCTGCATAATAAAACCAGCCCAGGAATTCTCAGCAGCTTCGCGGGCAGGGACGCTGTCATTGCCTTCGCTCCGCGGGGAGCACTAATTGTGGCGCTTGCTGCAGTCCCCTTCAGCTTACTGACAGAATGCCAATTTCAGGCAAGAACTAATTTATCAATGGCTGGAGTGGCTAAAGAGAATATATCTCCTGTCATGTTCCAGGCTGCGGCTGCAGGGTTTCTAAAGTAGCTTTTGTTGCTCTCAGAAATAATGCGTGTTAGCAGGGTATTGCTGCGTTGAGCGAGAAGGTCCTCTAGGCTTCTAGTCTTATTAGATAACAGTTGTTCTACATTAATCTGTTTTAATGGAGTTCCTGACCTTCTTCCTTGGTAGATTGATGAGTAATTTTCCAAATAAATCTTGCCTCGTGTCTTAATCCTATTTTGCAAATAATCCCGATAACTCACGTATGAAAATTTACTGGGAAAAAAAGAAGAAAAAAGGAGAGTAATACACACAGAGACTAATACTCTGGGTAATTACATTGTGTGGTACTCAGGACAGTGATTGCCAGTTCTGATTCATGGGGGAAACAGTATACAAGAAAGATGTGAAGTGGGCTATTAAGTCTCATAAAAAATTATGCAGATGTCTTCAACAAACCTGTGCACTCGTAAAGTAACCAGGCAATGTGGGAAAGAAAGGTCTTATTTATGGTGCATTGCAGAAGTCAAGAGATTTACTGAGATCTTATAACAAAGTGAGAGTAATTAAATGCCTTAGAATCAGGAATTGAACACTGTAAATGAAAAATGTGCAAAGAGGAACAGTTAATAGAGTATGTCAGTGTGTGTTTCTAGAGGAGTTAATGGACACGATTAAATCTATTTTTTATCTCTGCCCATAAACCATATTGGTTCTCAGGTGCTGATCTCTACGCCTGTGCCTGGAGAGAAGGGAGAAGGAAGCACAGAGTCATATCTGGATGGGCAGCATGGGAGAGAAAGGTGAGACAAGGGTACAGGAGTATCCTCTTAAGTTTGTGCCTAAAAAAAAGGGGGATGTGCAGCAAAGATAATGTGAGACATAATAACAACTTACTGTGGGTTACAGCTGTGATGGATGTGCCATGAAGGGTGCCAAGGTCATGCTTAGCTCATCAAGGAGATGCTCTATCTTCCCTCCTTCCTTTGCTGCCAGGTGAAACCACCCAACCCCACCCCTTCCAGGCTTCCCCTTCCCACCCTTTCAACCCTCTCATTTGCCACCTGGTTACATCCAGCAGTCTTATTTCCATTTTCTTCCAGGAAATGGCAGCTGCCAAGTGAAATGTCTGCAAAGAAGCCTCCCATTAACAAAAAAGTAAAATATACCAAGCCAGATATATATGAAATCTGTTATTTTTCAACTTTTCTGAGTGCCTTCTTACAGGTTTTCATCGGCTTGGGGCCTCCATTTCCTGTGCCTATCTTCTTTTTTTTTTTTTTTTCTATTGCTTCTTTGGTCCTTATGTTTTTGGATGTGGCACTTTGATCTGGTCATTGGTAAAATGAACAGCCCATACTGTTCAGTCTAATGTTTAATATATGAGCAAGTTTCTACTCACGGAGTACAGACTGACCTGCTTTTTGGGAATTCTAATTTTCTGCAACTGTGTTGGCTTTTTGAAGGAGAAGGTGAGATATTGCATTGTACTTCTCTTGTGCATTATGCTTAGTTAATCGCTGCTGTGAAAGAGGTAAAGAATGAAGTACAACACAAAAGCACATTTTCTTTTATTGCAAGATTTTGTTAACAGTTTATGCCACTTAGAAATAGATCTTCATCACAAACAAAGTAGAAAAATCACTTTCTTTGAACAGTGGGGAAATTTGCCCAGCATGCTAGCAGAGGTGAGTTGTGGTTAGTTTTCTTGTAACTGTTCACATGAGTACATGCATCCCTCACTATTCTCGGTGAGAGACACCAATTAATTGTTCCTTCACTAAAAGGGAAATGTATGATTTTAAGTTAATGAGCTGGTTGATCTGCCTCTAACTGCCCACCTTACCCCAAATCAGAAAGCAACAACCATCTCTGCAACTATCTCCCTTCCTTTCCCTCTCCAAATCTACCCAAACCTCTCTTGCTCCAGAAAATTTGATTTTCCTCTGCAAAAACTTGCTCTGTTGCCTTGACTAAGCCACATGGCCCCCTACACATCCTCCAGAGACCCTATCTTGAACTGCCAGACCATGAACCTTAACCCAGCCCACCTGTGATGAACAGAACAAAGCTTTGCAGCAGGGAGACAGCTGGTTTGTTGTCAGGACAAAGAATTCTTAGTTACATCTAGCCTAAATCTCTCTTCTTCCAGTTTAAAACCATTACCCCTTGTCCTATCACTACATTCCCTGATAAAGAATCTCTCCTCATCTCTCCTGTAGTCCCCATCAGGTACTGGGAGGCCATTATAAGGTCTCCCTGGAGCCTTCTCTTCTCCAGGCTGAACAATCCCAGCTTTCTCAGCCTGTCTTCACAGGAGAGGGGCTCCAGCCCTCTGATCCTTTTCATGATCCTTTTCCTCTGCTGGACTTGTTCCAACAGCTCAATGTCCTTCATATGCTGAGGACTCCAAAGCTGGACATGGTACACTAGTTGGGGTGTCACAAGAGCAGAGTAGATGGGTAGAATCACCTCCCTTGAGCTGCTGGCCACTTTTGATGTAGCCAAGGATGCAGTTGGCTTATATAGCTAAGAATTTCTAGGAATACGTTATAAATGATGGTCCCAACAGACACACTGCACTTGTCTTCAAGGCAAACACAAAATAAATTAAAAAAAATAAAATAAAAGAAGTGTTTGGAGAGCTTGAACTGGCCAGAGAAGAAAATAGCATTGCTAGTGGTGGTTGACTGACAGAGTCATTAAGGTCAGGCTTGTAGAAAACCCAACCTGACCTCAGGCATCTCCTGGGTCAGAGATGCTCTTCCCCTGACCTGCATCACCTTGGTAACCCCAGCGTGAGCTACAGCAGGGATTTGGGGAAGCAATTTGATTTGGATTTAGAGATGGATTCGGGTTCTCCTTGTAAATAGACTAAATAGATCCTGATCCTGCGAAAAAGCAGAGTGCTGTCAAAAAAGAGCAATTGTGGGGAGGTAAAAACTATGTTTCTGAAGAGCAGCGACAATCACAGTATGGGTTAGACGCGCGTTTTGTTTTGAGATCCTTGTTAAAACCCTGACAGCTTAAAGCACTCCACAGAAATGAAACATTGGAGGAAAACGCTGTGGGACTGCTTGCGAGGGTGTGTTTTTTCCAGCAAATTCCGGAGCTGAGAAGTGGAGGAGCACGTTGACTGTATACCCAGGAGAGAAAGCAAAAATGAGTACGAACGAACGACTGCAAAACGCGATGTTTCTGCAGCTGAGCAAGGGATCGGGAGGGTGTTTGGATTGAAGGAGCTCTGCCCGACCATCGGTACACACGGTGGGTAATTACTTCAGCCTGGCTGACAGTGATACATTTATTAAGCCGTGATAAGTCACTGCTTTCACTTGTCCGTCCAGACCTGAAGTACTTCTGGAGAGATAAAGTCCAAAAAGAGATTGTAAAGATTTCGACCTGCAGGAGCAAATTAAATTTCTGCCCCCATGCTGCCGAGACTCTTAGCAGAGGACATAATTTATGTCAAGAAGGTGAGGAGCCTTTTGGCAAAGGGAAGGGAGTGGAAGAGCCGAGACTAGGGAAAAATTCAGGGAGGTGGATGTTTGATCCCTCTATAGAAGAGAAAACGCAGGGACCCTCTGAGGCCAAAGCAATGCATTCTCGTAGAGAAACCTTGAAAAATCTTTCAGTGTCTTGGCAGGAAGCAGAGAAACAGGCTGGAAAACACAGCAATGCCAGTTAAAAATTCAGATTCTGGACAGCAACATGCTTTTCTTGTACGATTTAAGGTTTCCTGTGCCAAGCTTTCTCCACACTAATTTTTATTCTTAGCACTGAATTAATATTTCTGTGTTGTTCTGCAGTAGGCAGCAGTGCCACGTTATAAACACAGAGTCATGCAAATAGTCTAACCATCACTGATTACAAACACTGCTCCTGTAGGTTGGTTTTCAGCCAGCAATTTTGAAGATAGACTGTATTAGTGCCTGGGTTTTGCCAGTTCACAAGCTGCAGTGCATGAAAACCTCATTAGAAAAAAGACCAAAACTCACATCTATTTATTTTCTTCTCTTTGAACTCATCATTTAAGACTAAATCCATTTATGGAGCTAAATGAGAATGACAGAAAACAAAATAATGTGTAGATGGCTTATAGGCATACAATGAAAGTTGGCTTGGCTTTACTCTTTCTAGCCCAGCATCTGTTGTGGCTCTCAGGCCAGGGTCTCCACTGGAAAGCACTGGAAAACTGCAGCTACACACGGTTAAAGATAATGTATTTGACAAAAATAAAAAGGGTAATCTGCTGATAAAGAATGGTTTATGTCAGATGGGAAGAAAAGCGAGAGGAAAAGACGTAACATGCTCTAATAATGCTTTGCAAAACTCTGTACTACAAATAAAGGTCCTCAGAGAACTTTGTTTTGCAGGAAGCAGTGGTTTGAAAAGTAGGTGGCAGATAATCAGGTGGGCAAGATCTCTCCATGCAGTGCTCCCGTCCAAATGGATGATGAAATACTTAGATACAAACACAGGGAATCGTCGATGGGGAAGCGAAGGGTTTCTGTTGCGTTGGTTCTTAGTGCTGATGAAGGAGTGATGGGTTTACTGCATTATGTCCTTTGTCCACAGCTCTGGGAGAAGGCTAATAGGTTAAACAAGGCTCATACTGGAACAGAACAAATGTTGAAAATGTGGGAAAATACGCCCTGGTAGCAACAGACTGCGGGAGCACAATGTGGGTAATTTAGAGAGAGATTAAAAGATGACTCGATCATAACGAGTAAGTAGCAACACAGGGACTAGAAATTAAGATAATGGCCTCTTGAGTCTTTCAGGCCCATATGTAACAAGATCTAGTGGCTGGAAGCTGAAACTAGACAAATTAAGAGCAGAAATAGAACACATGTCTGATGATGAGAGTGAATTAACCAGTGGGACCACAGGCTGGCTGTTGGGAAACATATAAAAACATATATCACTGGAAATATGGTATTTTTCAAAACAACATGCTGATTATTTTTGGAAGGTCTTCTGACCGATATTTGAGAAACAGCATGGATAAACTCAGCTTAAATAGTTAAGGAGTTCCTGCCTGACTCCAGTGATCAGGGTATAAAGACACAAGAACAATCCCAGTTCCCTCCTCTCCAACCTGGTTGGAGATATTTCTTTCTATAAACCACGTGAACCCAGCAGAGATTTTCCCAAATACTTGTCCCAGGTCCTTTCCTCATGGCCCCCCCATCCTGGGAAGGCAGAATTGGGATAGAGAGAGCTGTCTCAGCCACTCCTGGCACCCAGGCACAATTCACCGGGGTGTGAGGAGCAAGAGGAGCCAACGGAGCAAGATAAGAAAGTAATTGCACAGCCGTCACTGAAACACAAGGCATTTTAGCAATGGAGATTGGCAGAGGTTAATTAAAAGTGCGAATTTCAAATGATTCCATTGAACTGGTGCAAATCCCATCCTGAGCACTCGTTTTTCATTTGAAAACCACAGGCTCCGATTTGGTTTAAGGAACAGTGTTCAAGTAGCCTACGATGGGGACCGTTTGAACGCCAAATATATATATATCTGCGTGTGAAGGTGTGCAGAATTTCAGGGGTTTGAGCAGCTCGAGTGTGAGAAGGTATGTATCTTAAACCTCAGTCTTGTGAAAAAAGAGGGATGTGTGCAATTAATTTTCCTTTTTTTTAAGTAGTGGGTCAGTTTTGCCCTCCTCCAGTGTCTCTTTCCCGCACAAATTACATGTACTTCAAGCACAGAAATCAAGGCAAGGTTTCCCTGTTCTCCTTGAGTGAAGTGTTAGTTCTTTCTGTACCTCAGGTCACTTATAGGAAAGGTAACCACCCAGAAAAAAATTTATTTTTCAACAACTTTGTAGGTTTCAACATTCCTTTTAAATTGCTCTGGAGTGCCAGCATTTCACAAGCTGCATTTGTCCAAAAAAGCTATTTCAAGTCCTGAAACTCTGAAGCTTCTGAGTTGCTGAGGCTTCTGTGGTTGAAGAGACCCTGAAGAGACCTCAAAAACTTGAAAGTGGTAACCTCTCAGAAAATGCTTGGCTTTCCATGGACTTGCGTATTTGACATTCAGTTGGAGATTTGAGCATTAAATGGAATTTCTTTGTCTTCGGTTACTCATACCTCTTACTTGTCCGGTCTCTGCCCTGCAATAATTATTTTTTGAGGGAAATTGGAGCTTTTTACATTATGCAAAGAAATGAAAGTGCTCAATCTCTTTTATTTTGGAAAAAAATGAAGATTGACTTTAAGGTCCTTCTGCTGAGTCAAATTTACACTGTGTTCTTGTTGCTCAAACAAAATGTTTCAGGGGTCATTTTCCGTACAGCTGGAGTGGCTTGTTAGGTACAAGCCAGGCTTAAAATGTCTTGCCTGAAATTGTTTCTAAACCTTTCAATGCAGCAGCTTTTTCTTCATTTAAAGGAAATATGTGTGGTGGTGTGAGCGTGCCACAAATGGTGCTTTACATCCCATTTCTCTTTTCCCAACGCAGGAATAGGCCAAGGGGTACATTATGGCAGCTCGTATGACTCATCAGAGGCCACCTTTTATTCTGAATTGAAAGATTCCTCCATACTTTGAGATGCAAAAGTTAAATTTATCACTGCCTTGACAATAGGGAAACCTGTTTCATCACATTGGAGAGGGATTGGAAAGGGTAGTTTTAATTTTATTAGTTATTATTTAATCCAAGAGAGTTGTGCCCATCCTTCGTGCAATCACTGAATGTTGTTTATGACTTTTGATTTGTGGTTTAGGAAATAACCTGTGGGTTATTCTGCAGATTATCTTAGGAATACTGTTTGGAAATGAGTGTCATGAAAGTTTGAGTCTTCCTCTTAGTATTATAGCTGTAAGTGACCCTGGGAAATATTTGGAGAGTATTGATGGATAACTACAAATCCCAACAAAAGAAAAGTATCTCTGACTGGCAGCTCCACTGAGGATATTTAGCTTCTTTTAAAACAATTCTCAGATTTGCAAAGAGAGCTTTTCCGTGCAGGCATTGATTCCTGGTTTGCATTTGTGTAACATGTAATAAATAAAACCTCTCCTCCGCCTGGAGCCTCCAGGGCCCCTTTGTAGAGCCTGAAATCAACAAGTTCATTCAGTAGTGTAAATCACAGAAATAGAAGAAGGAAGAACATCAAAGTTCTGCACTGAGGGAAAATGTCCCTTTTTCCTGCTCTGCTCCCAGGGCAGGCTGTTCATCTCATGTTCTTACAAACGTTCACCTGACAGGACTCCTCCACTCCCTGCTTCATCAGTATTGCATTCGTAACTGCATCCGTAACTGGCATTTGACTCATCGGGTCACATTTCACTGAACTTAAGAAAATAAATAAGAAGACATGACAGTTGTGTTCAGGCAGAGATAAAATTGTGCTGTCTCAGGGAGTGGGTGTTCACCCACGGTGCCGGTTTCTGTCGAACGTATGCAAAACATACGAATCAACTGAGCTGATTTGGCATTAATCGCATGTTTAATTTTTCCTACAGTAAACTGTACAGTGAATAAAGAACTCTGAAAGAGGGGAAGTGAAATCCCACTTCCGTTGCCTCTCAAATACACCAAAATTGAGTCTATGTTTGCAGTCACTGAAATCTGGCTGTATGCAGAAAAAGATGGCTGGTGACACCCCCCACTTATTCTTCAGTGATGTGGGCTCAAAACCACCTCTTCCATGTATTTGAAGCATGGCTTTGGGGAAAAAAAACCACCCAACCTGCTTCTGTTAAGGAGTATATTAAGCCATACATCAATGGACCTTAATCACTCCTTGTGCTGAATCTCTAGTTGGAAATATGGCACTGTAACTCTTCCTTTCTCCCAGCGTTATTTAAGATGTGTGCTCCTCTGTGGCAAGGGTTGGCTCTGAGGACAGGCTGAGACAGAGTCAGATTTACCGAGCTGTTGGGTATCCGTGTGGCTGCTGTGCTCTCGCTTTATCTGGTTAGATTTATCACAAACTGAAAGGTTGCATTTTACCAGAGACTCGGGCGATTCTTTGTGCTCAAAAAGGTCTGCGGAAAACATAACCCCCTTGGAAGAAAGGGTGGTACAAAACCTTCCAGGTTGCTGTTGGACTTGAGGGAACGGTGTTTTATTCCATGTTCCTCTGTGCCCTGCCTTTTTTTTTGCCTTGTGAAAGTCTTTTAGGCACCTAAAGGCAGGTACCTACAGCTAGGTATGGATAGGGACAGGGCACAGGACCCCTAAGTCCTCAATTACCCTTGCAAGATCCTAAACATCTTGAAAATGTTGGGTCCTGATGGAATTTCCAAGGCTTCTTCATGGACTAGAAAGATACTTGATTTTGTTTAGTTTCCAAAAAAAATCTTCTATCTCTAATCGGTCACCTTATCATCTAAATAACTCCCTTAAAATTGTCCTGCAGATAGTTCTAAAAATACAGTATGAATCATCAAGTGCTTAAGCATTTTAAATGCTGAGATTTATCTGAGAATATTCATGGATTCAACAGCAACAACATCCAAGTCTTCAGAGGTTTACACCTTCCCTCTGGGGCACAGGAGAGAGGCCAAAAGGCTTTGAAAGATCAAAAAGCATTGCTGTATTTTGAAAGAGGCAGAAAAGGGAAGTGGAACCGGGGGTCAGATAATCTGCATTTGGGGAGGTATAGTGGGGAAACTGGAATAAGAGTGGAGAAACGAATGAATCTGCTGTCCTCAGTGATGCTGGACCAGAATGGAAGGTGGTTTGAGAGATGCTTTGATTTTAAGCACAAACAATCTGGACAAACTTGAGATCTCTTATGTTTTGGAACAAGCAACTGCTTAAGTACAAGCTGGGGACAGATGGATGAAGAGTCTGCAAAGAATTAGAGGAGGAAACCTCAGGCTGCTGTGGAAAAATAAAAAGTCATTCTGGGACACGTGTGCAGCAGCACTGTATAATAAACCCTGCTTTGCAGTTATGGCGAGGTGTCAGCTGTCCGGATATGGGTCTCAGAAAGGAAGAAAAACATGAAATAATGAGAGATAATCCAGGGAGAAAACCACAATAGAAATGACTAGGAACCTAGAAAACATAAAGATTGAAAGAGCTGGGGTTGCTTTGTTAATAAATTAGAAGGCAGAGGGGGTATATTTGAGAGCTTAAATGTTTAAAATATCACTGCAGAGAGGAAACATCTGTCTTGCACATCCAGTACAAGAGGTTATGGATATGAACTGTAGTCAGGGATAGGGAGATCAGGCAGTAAGGGAACCTCCAAAAGCCAGTGGGTTAGCACTGGAGTGGGCTACCGGGGGAGGCAAGAGCATCTTCCTCCATCAGTAGAGGTGTCTGGCCACAGGTTTGGGTAAGAGCAGCCGTAACAGCTTGAGAAGAGCTGGAACAGCCTTTGTGCAAAGAGCTGGAGTAGGTGACCTCCTTCATACTGAAAAATTAGGCCCTTAGTTTCACTGTCACTCATACTTTTGTCTGTAGAATGGGGACAATTCATAGCAAGCCACACTATTACCTTAAATCTGTCAAAGATTATGAGGAGCTCAGATGCTTCAGGAGCAAAAGCAGAGAGCTGTATAAGCTTCTGAGGTTGATCAGCAGCCTCTTAAAACCGTGATTTAAGTGGTACAGTGCTGTTGTGATATAACTCAGATGCTGCTGTATTGAGTTGCCTGCAGGGAATGGGACCTAATTCTGTATATATTTTTTCCCTGAAGCACTATCAAACTCAATGTCAGAGACAGTATTTGAGAATCCCACCACAGACCAAGACTTGTGATCTTTAATTTCCTGGAACAGTGGTTCTACGTGGTGGTTGGTGAAGGACTGGAAGAGGTTGCCCAGAGAAGCTGTGGCTGCCCCATCCCTGGAGGGGTTCAAGGCCAGGCTGGATGGGGCTTGGAGCAACCTGGTCTGGTGGGAGGTTCCCCTGCCCATGGCAGGGGGTTGGAATTGGATCATCTTTAAGGTCCCTTCCAATCCAAATCATTCTATGATTCTGACTGCCAACTCTTACTGCAGACAGGCAGCATGGAATAATCAGTCCATCAAAAAGCCTGGTCTTGGCAGCTGAGTGCTCCCTTTTTGTATCAACCTTCACCAGAACAGAGCAAAAGGACTGTTAACTTGAAGGAGGAACTTAAACTGGACTCCATCTCAAATAGGAACTTGGACTGGAAATGTATTTCCCGAATTGCAAGGGTGCTGAGTTGGTGGCACAAAAATGTTGTTCAGATTTGATGGTCAAATATTGTGGTTTTTTGAAAAGAAATTACTATTATAGGTAACCAAAGCTGTCCAGCGGCAGGTTAGAGTTCAGCAAATAAGACAACAACAAACCCAAAAAGGTAATTTCTCTACTTTGACACCATGTCTTCATGAGTTAGGCATGTGAATGCAGCAAATGAGTTGTCATGGTTACCAGTTAGTTGAGTTACTGGTGATGAGCTGAATTGCAGGACATCAGTGGGCTATAGCAAAGTGTTGGCTTAGGACAGGGAGTAGCTGAGATGAAAGCCCAAGACAAAGATAAAACTTTCACAATGGGGAGAAGGTTATCTTGTCACCAGAGCATTCTCCTCCATCTCTATCTCTATTCAGAGTGCAGTGATACTATTCACAGGTGCTTTAATACCAGTTCCAGCAGACCAGACCCCTTGGAAGTTATCGATTAAATAGAAACCAGAAATTTGGCCAAGGGCAACATAGAAAGTCATTGGAAAATTCAAAGAATAATTCAGGTTTTTCTGCACCTGACACAAATCTTCTCCTACAAGATCTCACAGTGCCTTGACCGCTGTTTTAAACACAGTAAAGCTGATCTTGCGAACAGAACAGAACAATAATATCTTTTTTTAGACAAAGTTTTAAATATATCTTGATTGGTGCAACAGATCTTAGAAACAGAGACCCCATTTAACCTCCTGCCAACCACCCACGGGAATGCTCCAGGAAAGCCCTTGTTTTCTGACTAAGCAGAAATATCTCCTTTAGGTAGTTTCCCCACTTCGGCATAATGACTTCTCATGGCTGAGAATTCACTACTTGCACAGATAACTTACCCCACAAACTAATCACCTTATTGTTCAATAAATGCAGCCTGTATTTCCTGCCAGATCTCTCCCAACTTTTACTTTCAGTCATAGATCTTCCCATGCCTTTGTCTGGTGGCACGGAAAGATCCCATCCAAAAGAAATCTCTTACTTGGGTACTCAGAAAAACAGAAAAGGTCATCTCTTCCACTTTTCTTGGTTAAATTAAACAAGATGTCTTTCTGTTCAGCAAGTTTTCCAGGCTTACAATGAAGCTGAGTAACTTGCCCTCTTCTACATATTTATCTCTGCCCCCCAAAAGCTTTGTTTTAAAAGCTGAATACCCTGCAAGTGATTGTGCTGTTGTGTTTGGAGATTGCTTATTCCAGGTCATATTGTTCTCCTGGAGCAACGAACTTGTTCAACAAGAACATCTAAGAGGAGAATCTAGAATTTAAAATTTAATATTAGATGTTGGAAGTAAAAAGGGACACTTGGTGTGTCTAACTAAGGACCAAAAAGTAAGGAGGGATGACATATACTTGCATGTAACATAGCAGCTGTCTGGGATTTGCAGATCAAAGGGTGATCTTTACATCTCAGAGGTGTACCTGATGAAATGCTGGATTTGGAAATGCCCCAGGCTGTAATGCAAAGGTCTGTATGAAAAAAAAATAAGAGAAAACAGTCTATTTGGTATCTGTGATAGCATAAATAGCAGATTTTCATGGAAGAAGCAATAAAACAGTAATTTATTCAGTATGATTTCTTATCAGGAAATTGCCTATTTTTAGGCAAGAGTGATGTTCACTTCTGTGGATTTACAGTTGCTGGTAATGATGAGCACCCACCTAATCATTTATAAAAAATTGTCTTATGGAGTCTTCCTCTGTTGTTTCCTAACAGGCTTGTTGATTCAGCTCCAGATAGGCATAGAGTAAATATCCAGCTAATATGGAACGGATACAGCGTTCACACAGTCATGAATTATTGAATACTGGGTCTTGATTTAGTTATTGAGGTATTTACTGTATATCTGGTTGGACTAAATAAGCAGAGGTGTTAGCAGGAAAGTTCAGTGAAACAGGAGTGTTTCAAGACAGCAGCATCTACAGCCCCAGAGGAATCCTACTTTGCATCCACAGTAATGGGCTCTCTCCACCATGATGGAACCGTGGGAACCTCTAAAGTCTGCTTTAGTCTCATCCCCATGGTCACATTGTTCCCTCCATAGTAGGATTTATGTCACCTTCAGTCTCCTAATGAGGACCCAACCCTCAGTGTTGCTCTATTATTAGGTACAGATCTTCAGACATCCAGCTGAAACGAGTCCCAGTTTGTCCCTGTGTTTTCTTGTGCCAATACCATCCTTCAGTTTAAGCTGGTCTGCTCCCCCCGTGGTGTATTTCTGACCCTCCCCAGATACCTACAAAAAGGAGTGAAATCCTCTCTTAATCCAAACTTCCTCCACCTTCTTTTATGAGATCACCAGTGCCTAATGCCCTTTATAGCCCTCCTTAACAACGGTTCTAGTGACAAATACTCTTTCTTCAATGAAAGAACAGGAACGAGGTCTTACCTGGGACTGTTTCACTGGCATTGTGGGGATCTTCACTGGAATTAGTTGTCTGCACATACTGTAAAACTTAATTTGGCTTTATTCCAGCCCTAGATGGTGTCTAGATGTTGTTTCCATTCCTGCTAACTGGTGACTGTCACATGGGACAGATATTCCTTCCTAAGCAATGTACTTTCATAGTGTTCTGCTGTTTCTTCAAATGTGTTATTGTATGTCAACACAATGATTGCTCCCATTTATATTTCTCTAGGCTTTAATGCCATCCAGTTCTTCCTCTTGATACTCCTGACAATGCTCCAACAGATTTAATGGGAACTCTGGCAATTTAGATCGTAGGTCAGAGAGTGGTCTGGATTGGAAGGGATCTTAAAAATCATCCAGTTCAAACCCCCTGCCATGGGCAAGGACGTGACCCACTAGAGCAGGTTGCTCAAAGCCTGCAGTGCTTCTCCTGTGGTCAGGTTCTCCATCATCTGTACTAGGAAAATATCTTCAACATACCCAAGAAGTTTCCTGGAGTGCTCACAGTTTGCTGTGCTGCTTTTCCAGCAGATATCCAGGTGGTTAAAGTGCTCTGTCTGGACTGGGACCTGTGAGCGTGATGCTTTCTGCAGTTGAAGAACAAACTCTTCATCAGGTGCCTCTCCTTGATCAGATGGCCTGTAGCAGACACCAACCACAAACTTTCCTTCGTTGGCTTGGTCTCTAATTTCCACCCATAAACTCTAGACCTGCACATTGCTGTTCTTCAAAGACAGACCCATGCAATCAGTTTGGGGTTTTTTTGGCATAGAGAGCAACTCCCCCACATCTTCTTCCTTGCCTGACCCTTTTGAATAGTTTATAGACATCAATCACTGTGTTCCAATAGTATGATTCATCCCACTGAGTTTCTGTGATGGCAATCAGGACACAGTTTTCTGTTTGGCCATGTCCACCAGCTCCTCCTTTTCCTTTCCATGCTGCGTGCATTTGTATAGAGACACTTCAGCTGGGTCAACAGCCACATCTTCTTTTCCCAGGAGCTGGCCTTAATTCCCTTGAGGCAATTCACAAATGTTTCCTTGTTGCTTTCTAATGCCTCAGCAGCCCCTGGCTCTTCTCTAGTGCTTAGATCTCCATCCCCTTCCTTGCTACATCTAGTTTACAGCACTGTTTATAAGTCCAGCCAGCTTGTTGCCAAGGACAACAAGCCCTGAACACGAATATAAATACTAATATTCCCTGAGGAACTCTTCCAGTAGCCTTGTTATAAAGAAATATTTCCTCTTTTAACCCTATTTCCTTTTTCTAGCCTCTTCCTTTCCTACCTAAGTGTTGACCTACATTTCATCTTTTCTTGTATAATTTTGTATCTGTTACCTTTTGAAATTTTTTTTTGTAAAAACACCAAGTGGATGTGTTCTATGGCATTTCTTGCCTCAGAATCTAGTCCACCATATTTGTACAACTATGTGTAATTTTATCTCACCTGCTATCATCACCACCTCTTCAACTACTTTTCTGCCAAGAAGTTCCTCTAAATACTTGTATATAACAAAACTTGAGTTAATTACTGGTTGGCACCTGCATCAGTCTCTCCCAGTGTTCTATCTTAACTGGATTGAGGGACGTGATCTTGAGGGACATGGGTCAGTGGTGGACTTGTCAGTTTTAATGGTTGGACAAGATGATCTTAAAGGTCTTTTCCAACCTTAATGATTCTATGATTCTAGTTCTCATGAGGCAAATAGAGTATTCAAAAACCTGTTCGCTTTTCTGTAATTCATAAAGAAGGACTCTTCCAGAGCTGTGAGTGCTATTGACTGAACACTTTGGAAGTGAATCCTTTCTCCTTCCATCCTTGAACCCTGACTGTCTTCACATCATGTCCTTACTCTATTTACAGGTGGTAATTTATTTTTCCAGGACTTTTTTATAGGGTTTCCCTTGACTTCATCAGCCCACTCATCTTTGTCTGCCCTCCCTTTCAGATCTTTTTGCCTTCCTACCTGAAACCCAGGTTTCTGAACTGTAGCTTTTGGAAGGTGGATGATCTGGAGTGAATTCAAGCCCAGAGCCACCATCCATGTTCAGGGCAAGATGATGACAGACAGCCTTGCAGAAAACATAGTGGTAGCTCTGAGAGGATAGTTCAGAAACCAGGATCCTGCCCTGGTAGACAGCCCATTGCATTTTTGACTCTTGCATCAGACCTTCCTTCGCTTGCTCTTACTTACAAGTTCATCTTACTCAAAGATGAACTTGTGTTTTTCTTCACAGTGGCCCCAGACTGAGGATGAAAGGCTGTAGCTGCAGGAAAAGCGTGAGGTCCTGGTGGGACCAAAGAAATCAGGGCTGCATCCTTCTCGGTCTAAGCAGCCCCCTCCTCCCAGCAGACATCTCATAAAGGCACTTTTTCATAACGTGGAAGGAGGAAATGCTTAGAAAATGAAATCGTGCATATCTATTCACTCTCTACTGGGTCTGTGCTTGTGTTTCTTTGGTGTTGTGGGCTCTCTATGGACCCAATGGGAAAGTGCATATTTAGGTATGTCTTGCCACTAACTACAGGCACAGAAGATACCGTGAAGCAAAAGACATGAAGTGGGGAGCAATTAAACAGGAAAATGTCTCATGAGTAATAGTTTGCTGTTAAAATTGTAACAGCTAATTTCTTACAGGCTAGGAGTGAGTACAGGGTTTTGCCCGACACTTTTTTTACTCCTTCAGCAGCCAAACTTTATGATGCCTTACAGTTTTTGATTGGCTCATAGAAAACAAATCAATTTATGAGCTTCCTTATTGAAAGTGTAATGCAATCGTTCCTACAACAGATCGTTATCTGTGAGGAACAAGATTATTTTGCAAGGGCCACGATGGGTTAAGAGTAATTATCGCCTAACAAACATGCCTGAAGCCTGGTACTGAAAAGCATGGCTGTCTTTTCCTTTCCAAGAAAATTTAATTTAAGTGATGCTGTTGTGCCTGCTAGTGCCAAAAAAACAAAGCAGGAGATTCTTGAGAATGCTGAACTCTTGGTGACCCCTCCAACGAGGGTGTTAGCATTTGGTAGGGAAAAGCACACTGAGAATGGATCACAGGTCTAACCCTTACGGCTAAAGGCAATCCTACAGAGTATGGATTGCACTCACCTCTGAACCACCTCACTGGGTTTCAAAGAAGTCACAGCAGCATAAAGCTGGAGGAAAGCAATGGCCAATTTATCCACTTGCCATTACATTGACATTCAGGTGCATTTGCGAGTAGAAGAGGTAACAATTTTCAATTTCTCATGCTGAGGTTGGACACGGAAGGCCAAACGCAGTGAGAAAGCCTTCAGTGGAAGATTCTGGGCCAGATCTGAATAAATGGGGTTGTGACCAACCCCTACGGAGGGTTTTGTGTAATGCTATACCTTGTGCACTTGCAAAACTAGGATTGAGAATACACAAGGCCAGTTCCTGCTCTCACCAGTGGCCATGTCATGCAGTCCTGACTATAAGACCCTTTTCCATCTGTTTCTGAGGTGTTTCTCCACTTGGATGAGACACAAGAAGCACCAGAATGTGGACAAGTGGTGATGAAAAACAGAGCTGCAGCTGAAAACAGCAAAGTCAGAAATGGCTTAAACTGGAAGCGAGAGTTAATGGAGATGGGAGATGGAGAACATAACTCGGTGTTTTCCAGCAGGGGCAAGAGGCGACTAATGGATTAGAAATCAGATGCAGCTTTACCATGGATTTACCCAATCTGAAATAAAAAAACAAGGAAACTCCATTAGTGTAATACATCTTTCACACAGCTGTGGCCAAGCTGCAGGCTCCATGTGTGGAGGGAACAACAATTTCCCCTGCTCTGAGCATTAGTACATTAGTGTCATCTTGGGTGAAGAGGGAGAAAATGAGAAATTGAAAGAGTAAGGAATCTTGTTTCTGTGAAGGAGCAGCCCTCGGGACAGAGGTGAATCCTGCAATTCCAGCCCTGTGGGAATGCTATTTAAGGACTGATGATGTGTTTCCCTGGCCCTATGTTTCCACTGTTTGCTGTTGATGTCCTGGTCCAAATGTGAAAGTCTCAGGATTGTCCTACCTCTAGTTTTGCCAACATAGTGAAAAAGCCCTTTTGCTGTTAGAGGAGAGCAGAGAAAACAGAGGATTCATGAAATCAAGGACTATCCCTGGCTTTACTTCAGGCTGGCTCCTTGGGTTCAGCATGCTTGAGATATTGCATGGATTTAGTTGCTGGAATTTGCCTTCTTCCTACTGAAGCCATGCCAATCCCAAATTACACCCACTGCTGTGGTCTAGCCTTGAGAACATGAAACAGCACGGTCCTGGGGAAGCCTGGAGGTACCTTCACCCTCACAGCTGAGCACCCCACTACCCCCCTCATGCCTATGTCTTCCCAGCAACTGTGAATTAAGCATAAGTTGCCTGAAGGCTTGGCTCAACTGAATACATTTACACTCAATGTCCTCTGCTCACTTCTTACTAATTTTTGGCTTCTAATATCGTAACAGTTTGAAAAATGCCACCAGGAAATGGGAGACTCAGTTCCTACCTCTGCTCACACCAGAGTGTCCCAGATAAGGGCTTTTGCCCCAAGTCTGCAGGTTGCTGTGGAGGAAAAGTGGTCTCAGACCCTTCCTCTGGAGCTGTGCTCCTTTGCAAAATACTTGAGTAGAGGAGAAAAAGAAAAGTGGTTCAGGCTGCAATTGTCAAGTGGTTGGAAGAGACCCCTAAGTGATGAGGAGATGCTGATGGGCAGGGCTACAAACCCAGCTCCCCACATGTGGTCCCACAGTGTCTGAGTCCCTGTGGGGACATACCCAGCTGCTCTCTGGCCCTCCGAGACAATAGATTATTTAAATATCCTTGAGGACCTTAAACACCGGGATACAAACACTTTCCACGGTTGTTGTTGCTCTGGACAGGGAGAAAGCGTTGCTTTTATCAGGAGCAATCTGGTGAAACACAGAAAAACAAGAAAAAAGTTGATGTGCTACAGGGAGAGAAGAAAGTCAATACCATGAAGTCAGGGACAAATGTGGAAGAAACAAAATTAGGAACAGTTTCAGAACATTAATTTTGCAAATAAAGGAAAATGTGCGACCAACTATGATGAAAACCAGGAGTGGTGAAAACTGGTGTATTTCTGCAGAGATCAATAAACCAGGCCCAGCTATTGAGATGTTGACCAGTCAGCCAAGAAAATTTGCTTTAGTGATTTTCCAAACTGTCCCACCTCCTCAAAACCATGAGGACCCTGCCCTCCGTGGGAGTTCTTATCCATGTAGTGCCTCCTGGCCACCAGCCTACATCAGCTCCTCAGCTTCAAGGCAAAGCTTAAAGGCTTGCTGAAGCACTTACCCTTAGCAGTAGATTCTGATATATGGCCAGGAGCATGTGTGGGAGGCTTCCTGCAAATTATCCTGATTTTTTTGTCTTGTTGAAATTCTGGCTCTCTAAAGGCCATGCCTTTTACCCATTCTAGCACTTGTCAGGGACGATGCAGTGGAGACCAGGAGAGGAGGCTGGCCTGGCTGAGAAATCAATGTATATGTGTAGCATTAAAAGGGTCAGCATGGTGCAGCACCATGTATTTCTTTCCCTTGCTTAATATTTGATCCCTGCGGTTAAGAACACAACTGTTCTCTGATTTAATGCCATGCTCCATGCCACAGCGTGAGGCTGCTGACCCAGCCTGGCATGAGAAGCCATAAAAGGACACTTTGATGGGATGATTATTTTCAAAAGGGTTTTAAAGCGTGATTACAGAAACTTCGAATTTCAAAAGCTGGGAGCCTATCAAAGATGTTCTCAGTATGTTCGTACATAACTATAACTTCAAAGAAAGGTTGAGAGGGCTCACATCCCTTCCTCCTTGAACGCTGGCCAGAATTGCCTAGTTAACTTAAATTACCCCCTGGGAGCGATCACGGCAGGGTTTCCCGCTTTTATCCACCGAGAGGTTCTTAACCAATTCTCACAAAGCTGGACCCAAATTTCTCTCCATGTGCATCTTACAGGTGGTTCACATTGTCGCTGAGGGATTCTGAAGGAGCTACTTGTGCTGCCTGCTGCATCTGGAAGACCTCACATATTGCTGCCAAAATTAATGCCCTCTGGAAAGTCCTGGTCTATGTTAGGAACTGAGCAGGCCATGGAGATCCACAGCATCAGTATTTGTTTGCTAGAGCAAAGGGACCTTAAGAAATGGATAAAGAAAACTAGTCCACATGGTGAAGACAAAAGATGATCATATTAAAAGGGTATACCTTCTTCACCCCTTCCTTTCTTCATATTCCCTGTTTTTCATTTCCTATTGTATCCCTTAAAAACAAAGAAGTGTGGGGAGGAAATAAGAAAGAACGTTTAGGTGAAAAATGGAAATGGGGAAAAGCGCTGATTTGGTCCATAGGTTCTCTTGTAAAAACATAAAACTTGAGGAAGAATTGATGAGCGAATTTTTTATCAGCTTCCCGTGAATCCAGGATTGTCCTCCAAGCCGTTTTGCTTGATGCCACAACTGTTGCTGTTGTAGCAAACCCTTTTCCTAGCCAAGCTTCTCCAGAAGGTTACTCCTGACTCTGAAGACTTGCAAGGTCCTCCAGGTGTTGCTGACTCTAATATTTCTCAGCAGCATGGAGACACCTGAACCATCTTGCAGGCTCCTCGGCACAGCAAGACACAGTCTCCCCTCCCTGTGAACTCTTGTGCTGTGCCATCTCTTCCCTTTCCAGAACCACTGGTACTTCGCGTTTCTGAAATAGAAGATTTTAGCCAGTTTTCCATCATGCCTTTTCCCCTGAATAAGCTGAGGTGCATCAGTACCATGATGAGGACAACACGAATTCCTGGAAAACCTTTTAATTTCTTTTTGTTTTTCTTTTGCTCTCTCTCCTTCCCAGTCTCTCATGCCTGCCCACGCTTTGCTCAATCCCTTCCCCTCCTACTTTTCAGGCAAGGCCACAGAATTCACGTGGGAAACTGCACTGAGGGCAGGACTTCTGAAATCTCGGCAGATGTGTCAATAACAATAGAGCTTTTCACAAAGCCTTTCATCCTCCCTGCCAAACTGCTTGCAAAAGTCTCGATTTTTTATTAGTCGGGGTTTTAAAAGACACAGATAATACCTTGACCTTCAGCGCATTCGCTTTCTCTGCCTACCTTGTCTAAAAGGATTGCTCTCAGCCTGGGTAGGACTCTGCTGGCACAGAGGCATCCCTTCTCTCCAATTAATTGGACAGGATGTTCTTCGTTGCTCTGAGACTTTAAGCATAGACAGCATGCTTGGCTCTGCTTGGTTCAGTGTCTCCCCAGTAAGTTACTGTCTTGACACTAAATAAACCCACCTCTGACAATCTGGTGGTTGCCAAGGTTTTCCTGGATAACCCAATGGAGAACTGGAATGAGGCTTAAATAGTCCCTTTCCCCCCCTCTCCTTTCATAATATCTCTAGTCTACTGAAGTGACGAGCCTAGTCAGAGGCTGAAATTTAAGTATGAAATAAGATTTACCTAGAGTAAAATGCTGAGTGTCTGGATTTACCCTTCAAGTTTCAAAGACTAGTAAGTGCTGGTGTATCACCACCTTGAAGTAATGTGAGAAAAATGATGTGATGCCCTGTAGGTTACTGAATAATGGCTGTAAGGTCTTGGGCTTCTCTCATTTCCAGGGCCATAAGAGGATGAATCTCAGCAGAACCAAACTCACCCTGCTCAAATAATCCCTCTAGAGCAATGCTGATCTGAATCAGAAAAAACCTACCAGTCAATTAGCCAGCCAAACCACTCCACCAGGGCCAAAGAGCATGGTTACATGTGCTTATCGAATGTGGTTTGGTCCACAGTAGGGTGTAAAGAACCAAAAAGTTGACCAACGTCTTCTGTATGTTGCTTGCCTTAGCGGGAGTGTTTACATTTTAAAAATACTGATGCTACTTCAAAACTGGTCCAAGATCCACATCCCCCTTGCTGCAACCCAAAATTAGGAATGGCTGAGCTGATCATATTCTTCCGATGGCTAAAAGCAGAGCTTTGCCTTACCCCAAACCAGCACTGCTGACACTTGTGTTACTGATTTCTTCTACCCTTTGGTGAGAGCAGATAAAACGTACCGTAATTGCACTCTACAGGTCTGTAATTGGGAGGACTGAAAGGAGAAATTGGAGCAAATTAAATGAAAAGGCTCATTTTTCTTAGACACAGAAAGAAATAATACGCAAGTAAGTACCTGTTTTTCATAAAAAAATAAGTCATTTACGGATCTTTTCAGAAAGCATGTGTGTGAGCAAGACACACACGTATATAATAGAGACAAATTGAGCTCCCCTGTGTCGATGGTGGCTCTGCACAGCATTGCAATACAAAGGAGAAATGCCTGGAGACACACTTGATTAGACCCTGGCTGTAGAAGACACACCACTTGAAGTCTCATAGCTTTGAGCACCTAATTCTCTCAAACTCCTTCCAAAATCACCATTGGCCTTGGCCCATCCATCCAGCCTGCCCAGATCCCTCTGCAACGCCTTTCTACCCTCCAACAGATCATCACTGCTGCCCAATTTGGTGTCCTCTGCAAATAACAGATCTGAGAGGGGACCTCATCGATGCTGAGCAACATCTAAAGGGCAGTTGGCAAGAAGATGAGGCCAGACTCTTCTCAGAATGGCCGGTGACAGGACAAGGGGTGACAGACACAAACTGGAACACGGAAAATTTCAGCTGAATGTGAGGAGGAACTTCTTCTCTTTGAGGGTGGCAGACCCCTGGAACGTGTTGAGTTTTATCAAGGAGAAAGAACATGGGCTCTGGGAGCCAAACAGATCAACAGTCCTGAAAGGCCCAACAAACTCATGACACTCAAATGTTTGTTGTATGGACTGAAATCCACCATGTGAATTTCACAGAAGATCAGAGCTAGAGATCCTATCAAATCCTTGGACAAGGGATGCAGTGAGGAGAGGAAGGGAGCAGGGGCTCAGAACAGAGTGTGCCATGTATTGACCAGTGTGAAAGAAACCACAAAGTTCCTTCACTGAAAAAAACCCAAACAACAACAACTCAACAAACTTGAACAGGGTTTTGTGCAAGGGAACATCCTTGGGACAAAGAAGAGATAATGTTAAAATTAATGACACAGGAGAATGCAGTGCTAGATGAAAAAACCATCAGCCCTACCTCCAGGAGCCCCCATCAGAGCTCGCTTTGCTTTCACGAGGCTGCACTCCACAGTTTTGCCATGAGAGATTATCTGCAGTTTATTTTAACTGGGATGTCAGAGCTATTTTTAGCTTTGCTGTTTTAAAGATCCTGGTTGCTTGGCTCCAAGCAGGCTTTAAAACCAAGTACCCAGGGATCTTAAGCAAACAAATACCGGGGCCTCTTCTGCTCGTCGTGCTGCCTGCATTATGGACCCGTCACATTTAATGTGTCACTCAGGCGTTTCAGCTCTCCTTTCTCTGTCATCCATGTAGGGATAAAATGGCATAAAAGTCAAGTGTAAGTGGAAGCCAGGGTTTTGAGCTGTATGTTAGAGTTGAGACAGACTCTGCACTCCCCTTGCTAAATGTTTATTAAATATTCTAGCTCCTCATAATATAAGATTTTTCTATAGTCTTTGAAATGTATTTATCCATATTTTCCCCATATATTTATCCATCTTCTACATATTTCTGTAATTTCCTATAATACAGTGTTTTCTTTATATGCAAAAACATAGAATAATTTTTTTTCTTATGAGGCTTTGGGTAATTAAGGCAGAAGGAAAGACCAGGTATACCCTGTTAATTGTGTGGCCAGGGATGGGGTCAGTCCTTTTTTCCATTGAATTCATGGGGAAGGTTTGCTTTCGCATTTGCTGGCTCTCTGTGTGCAGTGATAGGAGTGATACAACAACACAGGGGGTAAAAACCCTACCGAAACCCCATGTTCACTTTCTTTCTTCAGCTCTCTGGATGGGAACCAGAGAAACACACCACTTCCTACTGGGCTAATGTTCTTCATGCCTAGAATACTCTTGTTTTGGGGTGGAATTTTTTTTTGTTTTTTTTTCCAATCTGCCAAAACATGGTTGGTTGTAACTTAGTCATCAAGACAGCTGGAATCATAACAGAGCCAAATGATCCTCACATCGCAAACCTACCTGTGTGTTCCAGCAGGAAAACCTGCATGGGCCATATGCTCTCTCTTTGCCGAGATGCCAAGGAAGCCTGGGATGATGTAGAAAACAGTGAGAAATCCACTGCAGACCAGGGCAGAGGAGCGAGGAGGCTGGTGGAGCTCATCACAGCTGGGGTTGAGATGCACCAGAGAGTCAGGAGATGTCAAGCTGAGAAATCAAGATAAATTAATGAGTGGCTGAAACTGTTTTGAAACGGAATCTGGATGGACTTATCTTTAAGGAAGCCTCCAGCGTGGGAGGGCAACTGGAACCAGGATATTTAAAAATTTACTCTGGTACCTTTGCATTTTTGTGCTCAGTCACTTCAGAGTACTTTTTTTTGACTTCTAGCCAGCAAGACAATAATTTCGCATTATTTTCACGATTCTCTTAAAAGCCAGGCTCCTGTAACAGGCTAAGATAGCAGCATGATGAAGTGTCCTGTCACTGGAGGTGGAAGAGCATTTGGAGGACAGAGACTGCTGATCTCCATGTGAACACCTGTGGGGGGAGTGCAAGAGTCTGATTATTGGAGAATAAGAAGGAAATTTTACGTTAATTAATTTGGAACAGCTTCTGATGTGAACAGGTTAAGATTTGCTAAGAAAAATTAGAGGTGATTAAATAAAATCCAATAAGAGAAAATTCAGTGCCAGGAATATACTAAATTAGCAGGACTTTTTTTTAGTTCTGTACCATCTTTATTAACCAGCTGGATAGAAAATGGAGTAAACAACTTTCTTTCAGTCGGTGGGATGACGTTGGCAGGTGGCATTTCCCTTTTATAATAATTGCCTATTTCATTTAACGAATTCAATGTTGAGAAGGTGTTGGTGGCAATAGGTGGTGTTAGCATTCCTGGGTTTGCCAGAGGACACTTTCACGTGGTAGTTATATGATGGCTCACTAATTGATTACTGCCTTTAATCCTTTCTAAAGGCTTACCTCAGTAAATACAGCAGATTTTTACCCCCTTGGCTTCTTTCACAGGTTGTCAGTGGAGGTCCTGTGGGATGGTGGGGAAGAAGGGCAGAAGAGAGGCATCTGGGTGTTTGTTTCCTGAGGCCGATAGCAGGATTAGAGCACAGAAAAACCCATGGGTTGTTTCCTCAAACAGACACCCACCTTGTCACAGAGGTTTCAGGTCACCCTTGAATCCTCTTTGCCAGCTGAAAGTCATGAGTAATTTAAAGTAAGTTGGGTGGGAAGATGAAGGTGTGATATGGAGACATCAACACATCATCCTTCACCACCCACCCATCCTTCTCCATCCATTTCCTGAGAGCCCCATTTCTGCTGTAGCCTGGACCAGTGTGGGACCTCCCAGCCTAAAGCCCTGTCGCTCTTTAAAACTCATCAAACCCCTAGCTGTGATGATTCCAGCTTAGTTAAGAGTTTTAGCAGAGGAGCATCAGAGTTTTCTCTGTCTTGCTGCTCTCCTTTCATGGAAATTGTGGTCAAATTGCTGCCTCGTATTGGCATGACTCTAGCGTGGTACATCGGAACACAAAAAAACAGCCTTCAGCATCAAGATTTTCCTCAAATAGCCTTATTCCACAGGTGGCTTAAAGTCAAGTCTCCCCTGATTCAGCTCAGAGTAAGCATGAGGAGGATCCATCCCATAACTGACACTTTAGATCCTCCTGCAGTTTTGCTCTCGGGTAGGAAAAGCAAACGTTAAGATGATGGATGTCGCAGTGTTTTTCCGTGGTGGCACTTCTCAAAGGCGGTGATTTGCAAGGTGCTGCCTTCCCACGAGGGGAGACATCTGTTTGGGGAGCTAAACGGGGGAAGAGACACAGCTGGCCCCGTCTCCAGCCACCCCACCATGCAGTTAAAGTGCCACAGCAAGTATATTTGCCAACCACATCTGTTTCAAAAGGATAATGCGGCGAGGCTCCATCACCCATTGGGAAATTCCAAGCACAGCTGTATTTTAGAAGCATTTCCCCAAGAATTATGGACGAGGTATTTACTATGATTTAAACACAGAAGCTTCATTTAAAAAAGAAAATACAATTCCATTACTCTCTCCAGCTGTGCTCAGGATTTTTCTCCCCCTCATCCTTCCAGCAGCACCAAGGGCTTTACTTGCAAGGAGAAGAGTTTTCTGACTTTGCCCCCTTTGCCAAGTTAACTTTGCTCTAGTCCTATTTAGCTTAAAGCTTTTGCTGCTCTTCTTACAGCCTCTCTTCACACATTCTCAAACATCCTTTCCTCGAGGCCTTCAGACCAAACAACTCCATGCTCGGATTGTTCGTGTTGCTGGTGTTGTTGCAGATAAGTGTGCCAGCAAATTGCCAATAAATTCTGAATTACAGATTGTTTCTATTTTCTTTCTTTTTTCTTCCCCCCCCGCCCCGAATTTCTGCACTGCAGAGAGCAGTTGGATATGAATTTTTGTTTCTGAGGTTTTCCTAGCATGAAACACAGCTCAGAATCCAGCCACGCTAGAGAATAAAATTGTTTGTTTTGCCTCGGGTGGAAATCAAACGCAGTATTTGTTAAATCTCAGAGATATTTATACGGACTAACTTCAAAGCTCTGGATACGCAGAGCAATTAGACGGAAAACTATGTGTGTGTTATATGATCACTGCTCTACTATAATGCTAAATTACAAAAAAAAATAATGTTGGTTATGTTTGCTAAAGAAAAACAAAGCCAAAAAGATTTCCAATAAGCATCTCTTTCATCTTCACTCCAGGAAACTTCCAGGTAGCAAAGCAGAATGGGTTTCACCACGGTGCCTCATTAGTGCTGAGCTTACAAATACAGAAGGGTTTGATGAGAAGGAGTGGATAAAACCCATCGCCTTTTCACTTTGCAAGTTGCTGCGTGCCTCCTGGTTGCTGGATGAGTGCTGGGAGCCTGCTGATAATCCAGCCCAATAAAGGGATTGAATTTTGCTAGCAGTTTTAATAATCCTAATTCAGTAATTTTAACAATGCAAAATGAGTTTCTGGTGATCTCTTTAACTGCTTAATGGCTTTGTTTGTCCTGTCTGAATTAAAACGATACTAATATGGTCTTTTTAAGCAAATCACCAACATGAGCTGATGATGACATATAATTATAAATTACTGTTAAACTGTGGGATTGATTTCTAATAGGTTGTCCTGTGCATGGCTTGAGTGGCTTCTTGGCCTCGGCACAAGCTGAGTGGGTGGGATGGCAATGGGGTAAATGAAATACACCTTGGAGCACATTGCATGAGCAGCGGTAACAGAAAGCAGCTGTGAGCTGTTGGAGGACAACCTGGTTTTGCTGTGCCGATATCAAAAAGCAAAGAGTTGGAAGGGACCTTAAACATCATCCAGTTTCAACCCCCCTGCCCTGGGCAGGGACACCTCCCAATACACCAGGTTGCTCCAAGCAACCAGCCTGGCCTTGAACCTCTCCAGGGATCATCAACTAAACCCAGTCTGTGCTGTGGTGGTGGAGTTCAGGAGGACATTCATGCTGGTTAAAAAATGGGGCTAATTGTTCAAGGACTTTTTTTTTCTCTCCAACTTTGTGATTTCGTAACTTTTTTTTTTTTAAAGGGACAAAAGAACAAGAGATGTTCTTATGAAAAAGGACATAGGGAAGTGGTTGCTTGGTTGCTTTTCAAACCATTTTGTTATCTCAGACTGACTTAGCCACTTTTTTTTATAAAACAGATTTTTTTTTTTGATTGATTGATGTTTCAAATCCTTTTTTTCCCCCATTTCCATTTTTACCTACATGGAAATGGCTATTAATCTTAATTTGCATTGGGTCGTCACTTTTTCTGTCAAGACATACATGAAGCAAGAAAAATAAGAACTGAAGTAATTGTACAATTATACACATTACAGTTTTAATGCTGTAGTTTTAGTTAGTTCAAAATGTCAGGTGAAGACCCACATAGAGAAGAAGAAAAAGCCCGGGTCCTTTGAGACTTCGAGTGAGTCTGTAAGAGCAGGCGAGGTGGGCAAGTTGTCAGCCCTTCTCAGTTATCAAATCCTGGGAAAACAGAAAGGGAAACCAGACACTGGAAATCACGACTCCTTTTGCTGCCCCTCAGCTGTGCAGAGGAGAATTTTACTGCACTGTTTGGGAAATTTAGAATCCCATAAGGAAGGAAAAGGAACAATGAAGTTCCAGTTGCATGTACTGATCAAGTAAAGGTGATATTTAGTCCTTCTTTGACAAGTTATACGCATGTAAATCACAATTTCACACTGTTTTACCAGAAGTCACAATTATGTCACCACCCCTACTAGAACCAAGAATTAGACAAATGTGTTTTACTTTGTTTTTTACCTTAGGTTTCCTTGAAGCATATTGGCACATGAATCATAATCAGGTACCTATTGCTGTTGGAAGCAGGTACGATTTGTGTACACAGGCACCACTGCAAATACTTATCTGAAAACATGAAACAAACTGGCGTGTGAAAACCATTTCACTGAAACTGAGAGACGTGCTGTGACTCAGTGGTAGAATAATGAAAACCATGGATTTTTCCCATTTCTTTGTTTCACTGTTCAGTATTTCAAGTGTAGCAGATCGGTTGAAAACTTCTTAAATTATTGAATTTCTAGAATTAATTTATTGACTTTATTTAAATTAATGAATTAAATTATTGATTTTAAATCCCTCCTTATTACAAATTGTATATTTAGTTATCTGGTTTCCCTGAACCCAGACTAAAGCTTCCTCGTGACTAAGGGTAATTTTTTGACGTTTTTATCACACAAACGGAAAGATAATTTTAAAATAAAAACACTAGAAAAGCAGAAACCCCGAGACATTTAATTTAGTTCACCAAAATAAAGTCATCTTGGGGAAGTGTTAATTTTGAGGCTGCAAAATTGGGTGAAGTGAGTCCTATGGGTGGAAATCTATGCACTTGTTTCTGCTGAAATGCTTATACATATATTTCATTTTCCTGGGTGTATGACTGGACGGAGTTTGTCCCTGTGACAACAGTTGGACTGAAGCACACTCATTCTCATTTAAACCCAGTTTAAAGGCTGGGGGTTTTCATAGAATCCCAGAATGGTTAGAATTGGAAGGGACCTGAAAGATCACCCAGTTCCAACCCCCCTGCCCTGGGCAGGGACACCTCCCACCACACCAGGTTGCTCCAAGCCCCTTCCAGCCTGGCCTTGAACCCCTCCAGGGATGGGGCAGCCACAGCTTCTCTGGGCAACCTGTTCCAGTGCCTCACCACCCTCACAGCAAAGAATTTCTTCCTGATATCTCATCTAAATCTCCCCTCTTCCAATTTAAAACCGTTACCCCTTGTCCTATCACTAAACTTCTTGACCAAGAGTCCCTCTCCAGCTCTCCTGGAGCTTCCTTCAGATACTGGAAGGATACTTTTCAGTCCTAATCCTTAAATCCAAATCCCTGTTTAAAACATAGACTAAAAGGTCTGTTTTTTGTTTCTTGCTTTTTTTTTTTTTTTAACATCTAAGATGTAGCTGAAGCCTCCTGTGTCCATAAGCAGAAACAAAAGAAGAAAAGTGGTAGCAACAGCTTATGATGTCTGATACCTCTCAGCTGTGGCCTAAAGAAAGCAGAGGCGGGGAGCTATAATCAGCTCTCCACCAGCTCTCGTGGCTCTGCAAAGGAGACTCTTTTCCTAAAGAAACTCTTCCTTAAAGTTTTCCCTTTCATGTTGAAAGAGCGCTCCTAGAAACCCTTTGCTTTTATGCTCTCAGGAAGTTTTTTTATGAAATCCATCTCTCCCCATGCTGGCTAAAAGACATACACTTCATAACAAAGGAAGAAGTGGTGGGGAATGCTGCCTGCCTTCCTTTTTGTTTTGTTTTCCTTTTTTTTTCTTAAAGCTTCCCTTCATCGAGAAAGGAAACAGAAAGCATAAAGGCCATTTCATTGAGTGGAGGGCAATCACTGTTAGAAACCATGGCTTTGCTTGAGCCCTAGTGAATGGGCAGGGGTAGCTCTTGCTTCCAGGAGAGGGGTTTTAATCATTCGCTGCACAAACAGATGTAGATACGTTTGCCTGGAAAGAGAATTTTCACAGAAAACCAGCAACCTGCCTTGCGCCTCTGGGATGGCTAAATATAAACATCGTGGCACAGGAGGCTACGCTTAATTTTCTTGGCGCGTGCAGGCGCTTAAAGAATGCTCATTAGAGAAACTGATTGCAGAAATAAAGGTCAACCTGACCCTCTGGCGTGGAAGAGTGAAGTCACCAGAAAAGGCAGAACGCGTTCCTGTGGTCAGGGCAGGGGAAACGACATGGGGCAGGGGTGAACTGGTATGTATTTCTCAAGGGAACTTGGGGTTACTTTCTGCTTTTCTAACCTTGTCCTGAAGACAGAATGGCATGTCTCTGCCGCCCTCAGATCTGTCACCATCCCCATTTCTCCAGAAAGGAGTCACAGGTGCTCTGGTCTGGAGGGTGAGTGTTGTCCCTTATGAGCTGCAAAGTCACGTTCAGCTCTGCTGATGACACAACAAGGCAGCAAACCTCTCACAACGCTGTCGTGGTCTCAACAGCATTGAGACTGCCACGGTCACTATCTGTCCTGGGGAGAATCCCAGGAGGTCACTCGTAGAATTGTCTAGGTTGGAAAAGACCTTTCAGATCATTGATTCCAACCATCAACCCAATACTGATAAAAAACACCATTAACCCATGTCCCTCAGCATCACATCTGCCTGGCTTTCAAATACCTCCTGGGATGGAGACTTCACAACTTCCCTGACCAGCTTCTTCCAATGTTTGGCAACCCTTTCTGTGAAGAAATTTTCCCCCAATACCCATCCTAAGCCTACCCTAGGGCAACTTGAAGCTATTTCCTTTTGTCCTATTGCCTGTTCCTTAGGAGAAGGGATGAATTCCCCCTGGCTACACCCTCCTTTCAGGGAGTTGTAGACAGTGAGGTCTCCCCTCAGCCTCTTTTTCTCCAAGATGAACACCCCCAGCTCCCTCAGCTGCTCCTCACAAGACTTGTTCTCCAGACCCCTCACCAGCTCCTTGTCTCTTCTCTGGACATGCTCCAGCCCCTCAATGCCTTTCTTTGTGAGCGACCCAAAATTGGAAACAGTGCTTGAGGTGTGGCCTCACCAGTGCCCAGTACACTGCTTGTCCATTGCCTTCTCATTTTGCTCCTTCAGGAGAAGTAGAGTGGGAGCAACATGAGGAGAGCAAATCCTGGCTGGGGTCCTGCTCTGCTCCGCCACTGCGAATGCAAAGAGAGTAGGCAAGAATTCAAGGAAGCAGAAGAGCTTTTCCAAGCCTTACATCCTCTGCTATCAGGTAAAAATGGGAGCCTGTGGTGATGAGAACAAGTAATTATCTTCAAGTCCACTTGCACCAGCACAATGCTTTATTCCATCTATACAATCTGGTTTTCTTAAACTTTTTTCTTAGTCAGAACAAACCTTGGACCTGTTCCATTTTCTTTTCTTACAGCACTGCAGAAACGCTGGAGGCCACAGGGACAGAGTCCAAGGTCTGTTAATACCAACTCAATAAACTGCCAAAGGGCTTTAGATCAGAAACCCTGTTTCCAAGGATTATCTCATTTGGTAGCCAGGCCATCTAGATGAAATCACCCTAGATACAGCCTAGCTGCTCTCACATTTGACCAACTCTGGACTTCTTCACATGCTAAAGAGTAGGTCAGAATTTGCATCAAAATCCCCTTTTAAGGTCAGCAAATACACAGAACAATTTAGACGACTTAAATTCATACAACAGGGCCAGAATCTGTGGAAGATTTATGAGCAGCATGGGGTTTTGTATGGGGGCCAACCCTCCTGCATTATCCCCAAATCAAAGTCAGAGCATAACCTTTTAGTGTTTAACATGGGACACAATGGCCAGTGTCATGTTGGTGATCAGTGTGGGGTTTATTGGAGCTGTTTTAATTAAAAAGCGCTTAACAAAAGAGAGTAGAAAATTCCTCAAATTGCTGGGTTTCACCAGATAAGGCTACACATCATATGATTTTCTTTGCTGTTCTCTCGTTTTTCTTCTTCCCATTTTCTTCCTCTTCTATTACCTCCATAAAGTGTTATTAGAATTGGCTTTTCTTTGCAGTTCTGCTCTGCCAGAGTTGTGGAGACAAAAATGACCTTACAGTCTCTCTGAAAAGAGGAGGAACATGAGATTAATGCTGCTTTCCTGTGCTCAGTTTATGGAAACAGCATCAGAGCCTCACTATATCAAAGATTATAAAAAAAACCTATGTATAATACTGAAAAGTGTGATAAAACACCTTGTATAGTATAATGAAAGGCTCGAAACCTCATAGCTTTCAGATGTTAGATTTAATTTTGCTTTGAGAAATATTCTGTTTCCTCTTCTCTAATAACTTAGCAGGTGTTGGATCAGACTTTGAAACCAAAGATTTATGCCAGTGTGAGACCAGCAGAAGTAGGGGTAAGATGCACAGCTGAACATCCACTACAGCAGTGAAAAATCTGCTGTGCTCTGGATTCACACCTGATTTACATTGGTTTAAGAATCCAGCTATCACTGCATTTAGAGAATGCAGCTCCACGATCCAGGTTGAGTGAAGGTGACTGAGTTGCATGGTCCATCCAGGTAGATCCCAGTCTGTCCTGCCCTCCTGGATTATGTTTTCCCAGAAGGGGTGCAAGACCATACACTCATCCTTGTTGAACTTCATGAGGCTCTTGTTAGCCCACTCTTCCAGTCTGTCCAGGTCTTCCTACAGAGAAGCGAAGCTCTCCTATCCAAAGTGTCCACTTCCCCACTCGGTTTGGTATCATCAGCAAACTGCATCAAGGTACACTTGATCCCATCATCCAGATCAGTGATGAAGACAAAGTGCCTCAGGCCCAATATTGATCCCCAGAGGGACACCACACTAGTGATTGTTGCCAGTTTGAAGAGGAACTATTGACCACAGTTGCCTCTCAGCCAGTTCTCCACCCACCACACAGACCACTTGCCTAGACCATAATGCACAAGTTGCTCTAGGAGGAACACGTCGTTTCTCTAGGAGGTACTTCAGGCATATACCAGTAAACCCCAGAAGAGGATAGCTGGTCTGGAATGTTAAGTTTTTCTTGCAGTAAGTGAGGAGTGCCACAACCATCTGGTGTGTAAAGTGGTATGACACTAGTATGATTTACAGACTAAGTCAAGATGATACAGCCATAGTGGTTCAGGTGCTCTGATTATTATATACGATGGTATAAAATATAATGGTGTAGCCCACAGTACCTTCAGTCACTTGGGAATTCCTGGCTGTAATAGGCAGGCACCGTGAAGAACAGATTTGACTACAGAAGCCCTCAGCACACACAGGACTGAAGTATTTCTTATTCCACACTAGAAGCTCCTGGCAAACCTTCTGTAGAAAGAGTCTCGAGCATCTAGAGGTACCTGCATTTGTTTTGACATCCACACCACAATTATTTTGGCAGTTGACGCAGGTGGGAGATGCTGAATGCTATTTCAGAGTCAGGAATGGGTCTGTACGGTGATACAAAAGACTTTTGCTACTGCCTTCCTGTTACAGCGGCAGATTAAAAGGGAGGAAAGGCAGTTTATTCCCTTCCCTTTATCTTGAGCTGCCTGTGTACTCTGCCTGCTCCCAGATCCAGCCAGAGGAGCTGCTTCACATCAGACTTTTGTAGTTGCCCCAGGAAGGGTGTGCAGAGTAGGACAAAGAAGGGGAAAAAACCCCACCAAGTCCCCAAAAGTAGACATCACATCACTTCAGTGTTTTGTGCGTTGAAAGTAAGTCTTCAGAAAGGTCTCTCTGTAACAGATGGAGAGAGATTTTGGAGATTTTGGAGAGATTTTGATCCCGAGGTGAAGGCCATGCCCTGGAGGTGCTTCTCTGCCCACTGACCACCGGAGAAATGTAGTTGGCCACTTGGACAGCACAGTTAGTTTAACAGAACGCCAATCAGCTGTATCAACCCACGTTGCACATCCCTTCTCCTCCCAGCGGGTGAAAATCCATATGCAGCTGTCATTCCTGTTTATAGCATTTGTGGAGAATCATCAGCTGCCCTGTGAGGATGATATTCCACCTGCCTTGTTGATCTCATGCAGAACAAACTGAGTATAATCAGGGCCCAGAATTCAATAAAAATAAAAAATAAATGTATACTGACACTCTGCAAGATCTACTGACTCGGCATTCTGCGGATACGACCTTTGGAAAGTTAATGCAAGGCTGCTCTAGATTGGAAGGTCAGGCTGAAGATTAAACAAAACCAACTTGGGCATGAAAGACTTGGCAGCGTAAAAAGATACTCTCCCTGTAAAGACTCGGCTGCAGATTTTGAAATGGGATACATACACAAACACGGTTGACAAAGCCAGAGAGAGGGCTGGAAAAATGTGGTTTCGCCTCTGTGATCTTGAAAGATGCTGAGCTCAAAATGCTGTGGGGCTGATGCCTCTGCCATCATCTGCTTGGTGTGGCCGAGCACCCAGGGTTCTGAAATTTTAATGGTTGAACTTTTCCTTGTCTCAGATACAGAAACCAAAACTATGGATACTAGGAAAAGTTTTTACTCTGAAAGCGTTATTAAGCATTAGAAAAGGCTGCCCAGGGACGTAGTAGAGTCACCATCCCTGGAAGTGTTTAAGCCAGGTGCTGAGGGACATGGATTAGTGGTGAGCTCGTCAATGTTAGGTTGATGGTTGGACTTGATGATCTGAGAGGTCCATTCCAATCAAGACGGTTCTATGATTCTAATTCCTGGCACTCACCTGGTGGAAGGCAATGAGCTGAGGAGCCACAACCCAAAACAACTCCTATCCATCATCCCTGTTGCCTGCTTCTGCATCTATTAGTTTTCACAGCAGGTTTACAGCCCTGTGACCATGCTGGCTTTTGCCCTTTAATTGCACTTCACCATATAATAAGTCTTTGCCAGCAGGGTGGTTGTCTTCAGACGTTTCCAACCCACCACAGCACAACGCTGAAGTTGCACAGGCTATGGGGAAAGAAGGAGGAGATATTCTAGTGACCCATGCTGTCCACAGCAGACACACAAAAATTTTCTTGCTGTCAAAGGATTGAATCTTTTTAGTTTAAGATTATACATGGAGGCAGTTCTTGGTGCCAAAGACTCTTCTGATGAGATTTGGAATGGATTTATTTACAAATAAGATGACTCATCTTCATTTATAAATGATGACTTCTCTTGATACATTATGAGTTGGACATGGATCTGTCCAATGCTTTTAAGATGTTTTGGCAGCTCCTGGCCATTGGTCAGTGAATTCAGTGCTGAACCAGCTCTTTCTGAGTCTGGGATCAGCAATTCCTAGTCCTGCAGAGGTTCTGGAGTGCTCCTCCACAGTGCCTGCAAGCCTTGCTTCCAAGGGGCCAGGGAAATCCCAGGGGTACACAATGAAGTCAAACCTACCAGAGAAGACCCTGCAGAGGTGTCTGGGTCCCCTCTGCCTCACTGTCCTGTAGGACCTGGTCAATGTTTCATCCCCTTATTGAAACTAACAGAAATTCAGATACTGCCAACGATTGTGTACACAGAAGCTGGAAGCAGGACCACAGTTAGAGATTATTTGGGGTTTTTTTCTCCCAGCAAGAAGCAACAATTACCATAATCTTGTCTGGTGTCTGACATCACCTGAGCAAGCTCTCCTAGTGAATCTTTTAACTTAAACTCAAGCTAGAACAGATCATTTAGAAGGACACTCATTCTCATATTAGTTAGATTTCTTCTCGTTCGAGAAGACAATTTTCATACTAGAGTCACATTTATCTTGCAACTTCAACAACCAGAATTAAAAGCATCTTCCAGATGAGTGGAATAAGGTGGGTCCCTCCTTTAGTGAGATGTGTTGGACTCTGGTAGATGCCATCTCCAGCCTTTAACTGTGAGTGGAGACTAAACAACTAACATAGATTTTCTCTGTCTCTCAAAGCACTGAAGTTACATTCATACACAGAGATTTCTTTTACACGGCCCTGACTGTCTTTGTTAAGCTGGCAGTACGTTCCTGTTAGGTTATTCTCTTGCTTCAAACATTTTCAGCTCCCAAATGGGACAATTTCAACCCAGCAAGTCATTTAATTTTACCCATCACAAAGCTATGACCTTTTGCCTGGCCATGTTCCTGCGCCAATCTCTGCTTGAGCAGGTCCCAGGCCTCGAATCAAAGGCAAAGAGAAGATTTTGGAAAATTCACTCGTTTTCCCTCCCTTTATTTAATGCTGGTAATTTATTTATTTTTTAAAAACCTTTTCTTCAGATTTATTTTCCATACTTCTACATTAATTAATGAAACAAATTTTCTCTGGATTAAAAAAAAAAGAGAAAAAAAGAAAAAAGGCTCAGTACCATTCAAGCAAAAGCTTTGTACTTAAAGGAGGTCCTTGCTTAACACTACTAGTCAGAACTTAAACCAGCGATGAATAGGTGAAAAGCCATATTTCCCCCCCTTAATGAAAGAGTTCCATTTTATTGAAAAATAGCCTGACTTGTAACAAGAATTGTAGTCTACAGAAATTTAACTCCACAATAACTTAAATCCTAGAAGTGAGAAATGTGTAGTTTGGAAACCAGTAATAGAACAATAATGAATGTGAAAATATTCCAAGTTAATAGGAAAAACACAAAATTCATTTTCTCCACATAAATTATATACATACATTTCCTTATAAATATATACAACCCTGTGTGTATGTGTGTTTATTTATGCCTCCTAAATGATGAAAACTAAACTACACAGACGGGGTTTCTGAGAAAAACAGTCATTTTTTACTGAATACACCAATACTGACTTTTTTTGAGGGGCGGTGGATCTTCCTAGCACTGTATTTTTCACACTTTTCACTAGTAAACAGAAGTTCTTTTTTTGTTGTGGCAGAAAACATTCCATTTTCACCATTTTCTGACACGAATGTTTCCCTTTTCATACCAGGAGAGTACCCGTTTCAATGCTCCCCTTCACATTTTTGTCCAAAAATTGAAAGCCCCTTTCATCAAGGGGTTGAGATTTTTCTCCCGGGCTTTCACTGTGAGTGTGCAAACTCCATAAAGAGAGTTTGCCTCTTCCTAAGGAAAACAAACTGCCAGCTCCTTTTAACAGGAATGAAAGTTGTCTGAGCAATGCGAAGCTGCTGCTTCCACTCTTTAGTTTGGCTTGAAAAGGAAACGTGGAAGCTCTTTGTACTGCACATATTGTTAAGGAATCCAGGCTGTTTCATCTTTCAAGAAATAGCAAATTGTTTAGACTAAAGAGAGAAAAAAACAGACGTTTAAAGACTGAAATAGTTCTATTAGAGTGTAGTCTTGTAGAAGGGTTGGAGCCTCTGCTGTGCTTTTCTCTTTGCCATTCTGCTGTAAGGAACATCTGATTTGATTCAGGCAAAGGGACACCTGACGGGATAGATCTTACAAGAATGCTGGAGAATTTTTAGAAATTAATGCCTAGAAACCCAGGAGTAACTTTAGTAAACTTATAACAGTGGCTGTATGATCCACGTGTTAAGAAACACGATGTTTCTGTTTGGAAAAAACCCAACCAAACAAACCCACACCCAAACCCCTCTGGTTTTAGGAAACCTATGATTCCTAAATTACTCCAGCTCAAAGCATAGGGGATACCGCTGGAATTTGCATCCTCTCTGGAGCAAGAAGGCTCCCACTGCCTGTGTGAAATGAGACTAAGTCCCCTATCTTAAAGATGGGGAGAAAGAAGACAAGGAGAGGCTTTAAAGACAGGGACTTCCCCTGGTGGCATCTCAGCACATACCAAGGGAACCAGCTCTGATCTGAGAAAGTTCCCATTTGCCAAACTACACAGAAAGCTGCCTGTCCCCAAAACACTAGGCTCTGCAGCACCCAAGGGTTGTCTCCTCCAAGGAAACAGTTGTTTGCATCTCCTGTGGTATGCAGGAGATTCTGGCCAGCCTAGAAAGAGAAAGAATTAAACTCCTTCCAAAAATATTCACCCTTATCTAAAACCTGCTAATTTTTGCAGCCCCACTCATCCCTCAAAATTTTTGAGAGGTTTGGAGGAAAGAGGAAGGGAAAAGAACAGGGTTAATATTACTATCAATGTGTTGTGTCCTTCAGCCAAGGAAGGACCCTCAGCTTTGCAAAGGTGAGAACTTGGAAAAAAAAAGAAAAAAAGGAGACAATTTAAGCATTTGAAACGAGTATTTTAAATGAAGAAACTTTACTAGTTTGAGGTCACCACTCGGTCAAACACACTTGAAAGGTCACACGCATTGGCCACGTAACATTTAACCCAGAGGAATTTCTGTGGTGGATTTCAGTTTCAAGGCAATTTTCAGAAAAGTCCAAGGTTTTAAGGTTCATTGTGAGGCTAAATAACACAGCTCCATTTCATTCCACTTGCAACACAACCTGATGCAGTTTGACGTAATTTGGATCTGGGCATCAGCAGCAGGTATGAAGAAATGGAACAACCCTCAGCATAAGAGGCCCTTTATCCACGCCCTTTTCCCCCCCCATATGGTTTTTTACACCCTTAACTCCACAGGAATGGTCCTTACCATGAATCTCTTGAAGGTCCAAGACCAGAGTAGCAGTCCGTCATGCATCCTGCAGTGGCCCATGGCTGTTACTCATACATCAAAGAAGAGCATGAACCCATCTATGTCCTCCAGGAAAAGCTGAAACATCTAGAACTTCAACAGGAAAACAGCAAAATAAAGAAATAAAACAATCACAGACCAACATCTAGCTGAATGAAAACAAACAAAACCCAAACAGGGAAACAAACCGGGTTTGGTGAAGAAGAGGTAAAATAAAACCAGGCCTGGTAAATCAAAACAAGAAGCACCTGTGAGGACCATTGAGGGAAAACAAGAAGCACCTGGTGCTGCTGTCACTGAGACTAAAAGCTTCCCAGATTTTCCATCCTACAAAAAGCTTTAAGCTGATGATGATGAGGATGAACCTGCTCAGTAAGAGGGCTTCAAGTGCAATATTAGTGCTGTGCCTTGTAGGAAGCAAGCAGACAAAAATTGCAGCAATATTAAAACTGTTAGAAAAGTGTCTCAAGCTGTCCCACAGATTATCTCCTGCTGCCTCAACTCACCAGGATTCTGAAAGCAGAATAATTTAAGTAAAAACTCCCTGTATACAATCTTTAAAACCACTTCAGATGAACTCAGGAGGGCTTGGAGAAAATATTATTTATCATCATACAGTGATATAATGAGGTAAATTGCTGATGTCATCAATTCTTTTCTCTTTCAGCTACAAACAGGAGGGTTCTCAGATATACAGCTTCAGTCAGAAGAAATTTAATATAAGCACCGTGACGCTATTTTAGGTTTATTTGATTCATTTCTTGCCAAATTCCATTTGCTGATGCTTGGGCTTTTTTTTTTTCCTGCAGGAGAATCATATTAAACAGGTAGCTATGGAAGCAGAATTTGGAGATAGTGAATCTTTAAAATAATTGATGTAGGGAATCCAACCCTGAAGGTAGTAAGTCAACCGCCCGCTCAATTTAACAATTATGTGTTAAAACTGGCTCAATGCAGAACCCCTCCTGGGTCAGGAAAGCTTGTTTAGAAGGTCCATTGTCCCTGAATGGAAAGGATGATAACAAGTTGAGGCCACGAAGCGTCCCTTGGGTAATCAAGTTACTCCAAACTTGAACATCACAGGCTCCTGGATTATAAAGCTACTGAGCTGCATCAGAGATTAAAAGTCTAGCACAGAATACTTGATTCACAGACCGTAAGTGTAGGAGGATGCTGGAGGTGCTGGGTCAGGCCCAGAATAATTTCTGTGTGCTGATTTTTTTTCTAATGCTTCCCTGGGAGCTGAGATTTTTCATCAGGGATCACCAGTGTGCAGATAATGTTGAGGCTTTCTTTTGTGGTAGAGGATGCTGTGCCCGTGTTCAACTTATTTTCCTCATTTACAACTCTCCTTCAGGAGAAATCACCTCTTCCTCTCAAATCAGCAGCTCCCTAGACTTCCCTGTATAAATCCAACAGGGGAGTGAGAGACTAATCCGGAAAATTCACCGTATGAATAATCCAACCTTGTAACACCCAGTAAGGGCTGGGATGGAGCATGTACAAGATCAGCAGAAGGGTGTTCCTTTCCACCACAGACTGGAACATGATTTATCCCATCAAATTAAGGCTCTTTTGTGCTCATAAAAATAAAAGTCAACTTTCATTTCCCTGTGTTGTTTCCAGTGCCAGTCTGGAACCAGATTCATGTTGAGAAAATACAGTAAGGAGCATCCTGGGCAAGCATTTACCGACTGAAGGTCAAGAGAAGAAGATCAAGACCACTGAGGGACTCCCCAGGATGTGATGGGGGTGAAGTTCTTACTGGCTGCATGTACTTTGCACTGAGTGTAACAGTGTCAAGGTCCCTTCTCTCTTGCCATATTGGTCTTGGCAATCCTATACCAGAAACCTCTTAATGAGGGGATACCCCTCATTTTTGTGTCACCTCTTCTCTCGACAAAAAAACATCTAGGTCCATTGTTCCTTCCAACTATTAGGGGAAACTATTCCAGAATATCTCTTCCCTACCTGCCAGGAACTTTCTTCTTCTTTCAGCCTACGTGGAGTCAAAGTCACCTTAAACTCAACTTATTTTTGTGCTTTCATTGCTCACTGGAGCAATTACCAGTGCCGTGGGAGGGAGAGGAAAAAATCAGGCTGTCCCAGTACGAATGTAATTAAAGCACTTTCCCTCCTTGTTTCTGTCATATTGTTGGCGATGATTAATGAGGTGCCTCATTCGGCATCAATAATTAAGAGAATTCTTTAATTACACGATAGAAAGGGTAAGAACCAGTGGAGGAAGAGTGTGTTATGCCACGATCACAGTACTGAACAAGCCAAGTGCCTTCAAGCAAGATGTCCTGAGGATGGTACCAAGCTCTGCCCAAGCTCTGAACAGTTAAACAATTGCACCACTTTCCCTTTGAGTCTCTTAAACGTCTCCTGCAGATGTTTCATGGTAGGTACTAATTTTCCTTTCTGGCTTCTATTTTCTGATTTTCCTTTCCATCTTTACTTTTTTTAAATTTATTTTTATTTATTTTTTCCCCCATCCAGTAGCTTTTAAGTCCTGTTTGTAAAAGAAGCCTATTCATAACAAGCATTAAAAAAGATGGTTAAAACCCATTTTTTTTTTGCATAAATGCTTGTCTTTACCTACAGCTTGAGCCTGTAACAGCACAGGAAAACCTCTTCTGCTTTTCTCTCATCCATCTGCAGCCTACCATCTTGTCTTCTTTCCTCCTCTCTTGTGTGCAGCTCTGCAAAGGTCAGTGTTGACTTGTGGCACAGCAGCAGTTGTGCTTTGATTCTTTCCACATTTCATCTCTTGAGGTAATTTTTAAGAGTCTTTAAGCCATTTTCTACACTTAGAAGTTCAATGCCCGCTCACGTTGCATTGTTGACCCTTTTAAATGATGGTAAGGAGATGGCATCGGATCACAGGACACTTGGACAAACTGAAGGACAGTGGTGCATTGGGGATCACACTTTGGTTTGGGCCAATGGTTGTATGCCAAAAAACCCTCCAAAATCTTCTTTGCTACCAAGTCAATATAAGTAAAAGCAAAAACTGCTTAAGAAATCAAGTTGGTTTTCCTACAGTATTTCTGTACTTCAATCTACTTAGAAATCGTGTAAAAAACACTCAGCTGGTGATATTCTCCTAAGTTGCGTTGTAATTAGTGCATTGACTCCTGCCTCTGGAGAATCAGACCTAAAATGCACATGCAATAGAAAAATCCTACGAAGTAAAATATGGCCACAATAACAGCCTTTCAGAAAATAAGTAAGCACCAAAGCTATGGTTTTCTCCCCAGCTCTGCCACAACTAATTAAGCATATTTATCTGACTAAATAGTTTGGTGTATTGCTGTAAAACGTTGCTGCGTGGCGCTGGCCCTGGGTGGTAGTTTATTTTTAGTCTCCGTTTGCTGGTCTCTGTTATTTCTGTGCAAGAAGCAGAACGTTTGCAAGTATTTTCATTTGAATTTCTTTTATTTTTTTTAGTTTGGGGCAGCCTAGCTTGTGGGGGTCTTTTTGCCCCCACTGCGTGTCCATTCCCAGCATTTTTCTGATTGCTCAGAATAATGGATATTTATAAGCCTAACCGAGGAGCTTTGATCAGCTTGACATCTTTGTCTTTTGACAGTCCAACAAATTGCTTGCCAGTTTATAAGTAGTTTGCCTGAACAGCAGCCCAGCGTTGCAGGAGCTGCTTGCTCATTATACTCAGGGGTTGTGTATAATAAGCAGTATACTGAAGTTTTCTCCACGTGTTGATGTTTCCTGTTGCAAATCCAAAGAAACAGAAATACCCCAGGGAGCTGCTGACAGATCTGATTGAAAAAAAAAAAAAGAAAGAAAGAGCTGGACAAACCATTTGCAAGAAAAAAAAGAAAAGCAACAACCCAGCAACCTAAAGTGCTGAATTTTGACAATTTGCCCATTAGTGATTTACTGGTGAGCTCTGAGTTTTACGTTTTTATTCAGTGAATGGTCTGTGGTTGGTCTCTGCCCATGGGTTGCTTGTATAAAGTATTTGCTTTAATGGCACTGGGAGCTCTGTCTTTAGTCACTAAAGAATGCATCCTTCAGATACAAAAGACCAGAACCTCCACTTCTGCTCTCCACATATATGCAAAAAAGCATCTGAGAAATAGAGAGAAAGAATTAAAGACGTCTTTTAGGTTTTTTTTCTCCCTTTTCCCTCTAACATTTCCCTAGTTAAAGCTGATAAATGCCAGTCTAAACAGAAAGGCTGGCTGAGAAGCAAGGCTCCAATGGAGACCAAACAGTAGGAGTGGGACAGAAAAGTGGAGTAACCTCTTCTCTTTTTCTAATGAGATTCTGGGTAAAAGGAGAAGTTGAGCCAGGTTTCTTTTTCTGTCTCAGGCGATGGGTGTTCAAGCCCTGTCTCGGGGGAGCAAAAATACTGTCTCCGATGTCAGAACAAATAGTTGAAAGCCTGTTTCTAGATATAAGTTTACAAAGGAGGAGCTGGGCTTTTTTGCCTATCCGAGGGATTAAGTATCTGCATGGAATTGTGCATTTTAACTGCACCTTCCTCAACTGAAATGTGAGTCTATTACCTATCTTCTCATGCAGCCAAAGCTCCCCCTCAGTGAGAAGTCTGAACATGCCATTTCTAATGCACCGGGATGCTTATCAGCCTTTGCATCTCATCGTTTTGAATAATTTCCCATAGGGCGAGAAAATGATGTTTTCAGGAAGACACATCCGTGACACCACCTTACGATGGCACTCACATTGATTAGAACTGAGTTATCTCTCTGCAAAGTCTATAATCTTAAGAATTTGTTATGACTTCAGTTGCCATTTCAGCTCTGTCATATTTTATTGAAAGGTGAGTTTGCATTAATAGGAGAAAACTTGAGCATCTGCAACTTTACCTGAATTTACTGCCAGTTTCTATCCCTGTGACCCGGATTTCCACGCTGGTTTGAGTACCAATCAGACTACTGCTTGGGTCTGTACCATTAGATTAGAGCATCTTCTACACTTCAGTTGCAGTAGTACTTCTTTATCCTTCATCCACACTCCAAACTTGAATCATAGAATCGTTTTGGGTGGAAGACACCTTTAAGATAATCAAGGCCAACCATCAACCCAACTGGAGTGGATTCCTGAGTCTATGGGATTGCAGAAAGGCCTTTGGGTATATTCTTTGTTATATCCTTCTCTTCTAGAAAGTTTTTTTCTTGACACAGAGATTTCTCATAGTGCAAATCACTCACCTTTGCAAATGCTTAGCATTCCTTAGAACTGTGTTGTTGTCAAATGAAAATATTTGTGTTAAATGTCACATTTCATACAGAGGGCAGGTCTCTGACTGAGACATTGTTTAGCCGAGTCACTTTGGAAACAGCAGGTCTAATAACCAGCTCTCGGCAGAGTGTGGTTTCCCTTGTGTTCCAAGAGGTGGGCTGGCCGGTGATGCCAGGCTGCTGGGGTGGAAGCACAGACCATCGCTTCTGAACTGTTTTCAGAATCCTCAGATTAATTTTCTTCAAAATCTTCCCCCTTTTTTTCCCTATTACAAGAAAATTTCCTCTATGTTTTTTCTCCGCCTTCCCCCCCCTCCCCCTTCTTGTCCATCCTCCATTCTCATAATTTTATTTTTCCATTCCAGCCCCTAATTGACAAGAGAACTTGCTTCATTCCAGGCCATCCGGATGTTATTCTTTGTATTGAAATATTTGTTGCAAGATCACTATTCAATTCTCACGCTGTTTTCATAATTCATTTGCAGGTAGCTAATAGGTACAGTAGCATCACATGCAGCTTAATTCTCGTTTGTGGCAACTCTTTGACACAGAATAAGGAGCTGCTGTGAGAATTTGTCTCCTTAGTGTGTTTATATACAGGTTTGCAAGTTGTGAGGTAGTGATAATGCATTAAGGAGCTACTGATGCAAAATCTAAAGATTTGGCAGGGTTGTACGGCAGGGAGAGCCCCAAATTCCATGCTGACATACAGGCAGCTGGTGACACTTCTGAAATCGAGAGACAGCAGTTTCTAGAAGTCCAGAGAAACCTAATTCGTCATGTTTTTAGCTCATTCTTCTTTATACTATCTCCCTCTTCAACGGTATTCAGCTTCTCAATCAATGTTTTACTTTCCCTGCACTTTGACCAGCTATTTCATTTGCACATCAATCAGCCCTTGTCTTGCTGCTCATTTTCAACACAGCAGAAAAAGCCCAAAAGCAAACAGCAACTTAAGGAGACTTAATGAAACGTATTTCATAAAAGGCAGATATTGCTGCAAGCCAGGAACAACGCTGAGATGGGTCTGAGAGAGAAGAACCACCCTAACTTCAGACCAGGCGGCATCTCCGGCGACTGACCACTTCCAAATTTTCCTCTTGGGAGCACAACATTGATCTTGGACCTTTGAGGTGATGGAACCAGCAATTCCTCTGGGTGTCTTATCATTGATTTTCCAAAAGCAGCTTTGATTCTTGAATGCTGTGTTGCAGGCGTGTGGCCGGGTTGCTGCCTTTGAACTTGAGCTGTGAACTTGCTGGATAACCTTTAGTGAAGAGCAAGGAAAGGCCAGCATTAAGCCCGGCAAAACAGAGGCCATTTGAAGAGTTAGGTTCGAATGACAGAGGTCCTTTGAAAAGCTAACATGAGAAATGATGATAGAAGTAATCTGGAGACTTCACTTAGTATGGTGTGTTTTTTGTTTCAGTAACATGGGGTGGAAAGCAACTCCTCTCTGATGTGGTCTGTAACAGATACGGAATATTCTTATTTTTTCCTAGAGAGAGGAGGAACTGTTTGCCTGAGAACCTAACTTGTGTGGGAGATTAAGTTTCAAAGTCTTGAGGGACAAAAGGCCACCTTGTGAAGTGTCACAAGACATCCCCAGATCATTTACTGCAGCTCCTGCTCTCGCAGGGGAGGCACTAAAGGCCAGTGACATTGAGAAATAAGGACAGCAAAACGCAGACCACCAGAATCAGCAAAACGCCAAGGATAAGCTGGAAGGTGAATGATCCAAATTACTGTTATGTGCTGAGTTAGAGCGCTGAAAGCAGCATAATGAAGGACTGACTAGACAAAAGGTCCTGCAGAGAGCAGGAAAAGTAACTGGAAGCTGTTGCTCGGCTGAATGCAGACAAGCACCCAAGGAAAAGCACCCAAAACTGCTGTGGGAATACACTTCTCTCTGAGGGCTCTTTGTGGAAAAGGAGTGGGATATTCCTCAGCGGGCTGGATCAAATGGACAAAGAATTTCTTCCTGGAAGGAAAGGCATCGCTGAAAAATAAGAAATATCTCAAGCATAAAAAGTGCATTTGGTGCCAAGTCCTACTGGACTGTCTGTAATCCGCCCAGCATAAATCCGTTGACCTGCAAGGCTTACTAAATACAGAAAGGAAGCAGAAAGAGAGAAATACTTACACAAATGCCTTAAAAATCCACGCTGACCTTTTAGCAAGAGGGCAGCAAATACTGCAGATAAGGAAGGAGCCAAGTGACTGCTGAAAGGGAGAGATCTTGCAGCACATTAGCTTCCCCCATATCATGAGAAAAGGCTTTCTGGGTTGGACATCCAGAAACACGGTTATTCTTCTAGCAGCAGACCATTGCTGATACAGCACCTTGAAATTTAGGAACAAAGACTCTAATAGATAGAACAAAAAATGTTAAGCAAAGCACTAGTTATTACAGTAGCAGAAGAGGAACTCCTACACTTCTCCTCACAACATACTGGAAAAAAGCCAGAGCTAGTGTGTGAAGTCTTTGACATGAAACAATTTGTTATATTCCATGTTGTGGTGGGTTGATCCTGCCTGGACGCCTGGTGAGCACCAAAGCCATTCTCTCTCTCCCCTCAGCTGGACAGGGAAAAGAAAATGTAATGAAGGACTCGTGTGTTGAGATAAGGACGCCCTCCTTCTTCATAAACATCAGTGTCTGCAGAGTTGTTGCTCTCACATATTCTCATATCTCTCTTCTGGTTGTTGCTACACGTTTTTTCCCCCCTCTTTCCTCAGTGCATTATCCCAGAGGGTCTACCACCATCACGGATTGGCTCAGCCTTGGTCAGTGGCAGGTCCTTGGAGCTGGTGGCACTGACTCTATCAGACATGGGGGAAGCTTCTAGCAGCTTCTCGCAGAAGCCATCGCACTACCAAAACCATGCAAACCCAATACACATGTAGACCACAATGAGTATATTAAAAATAATTTGCAGTTCTGGGCTAGGTAGATCTAGGCTGGAGGCTCCAATGGAGCTGGTGGGCTCAGTTTATTGCTGACTTGTAAGCAAGTAGGCACTTCGGAAGTGATATCTGTGGTCTTGCTGCATCTACTGTGTGCAAAGAGTATGAGATAAAAAAGAATCTTTCTTTTGAAAACACAATTAGAACAGGAAAAATGCGTACCACTTAAAGGTTCAGTGTTAGTTGAAGCGGGAAGTAATGAGGCGGGAAAGTCAGAAATGCAAAGCAGATAGTTCTGTTTTATATTGGCGTGGTATTTAGCTGGCTTCAAAAAACGAACACTTCATCCATACCTTGGGATGATTTCATCAATTTTCAGCCACCTACCTGGCAACAAGAACAGAAGCCCGGAGAAAATGATTTTTCTTTCATGTTATATCTCTTTACAATAGACCCTTTGATGGAGTGCAATCTGTCATTACACTAACTATCTGTTCAAGCGAAATGGCATCTCTGATATGCTGTGTGGCAGAGTGGATGTCCTAATGGGTGTAGAGGTGCACTTCCACAAAGGCTGCGGTTTCAAAAAAAAAAGAGAAGAAAAAGGAAAAAAAAAAGAAGACAAAAAAGAAAGGAAAAACCCGAAAAGGCTAGAGGCATCAGGCAGTCATGCAGCATTTCTTTTTAATAGGATATGAGATGAGAAATCCCTTAAACTCCTTTGGAAATCTGAGCTAGAAATACTATGCTTCTATAAGATAGTTTGACTAATTAAGCCAATGAGATTACATAGGTGTTGATTGCTCTACAGTGGCGACCCCCCATGTGAGGTGTCAGCTCTGAAGAGTCCTGCAGGGAGATGGGCTACCAGAAAGGGCGTCATGGCAAGCTCTGCTGTCTGACACGAGAGAGCACTGGAGAGAGAGAAAGAGGGAGGATTACGTGGATATGACAAGTGAAACAGAAATGCTGTAAATAGAGGCTCTGGGCTGTTTTGTAGCTCGCAGGGAAGAGGCAGAGATGGATTGGAGAGAAATCACTGGCCCAAGCGCTGTCAAAACGCCACAGTGCTGCTCCGGCTCAAAACCTGTCATTTTTGCATTTGCTGATTGAACGTGTGACACCGTCAAATGTCAAACACAAGGCCGTGACGTGTGATTTCTTACCTGCAGGGAACCTGTTTGAAAACAGGTAACATTTCATATTATGTATTAACCACATGAAAGACTGCATTGCATGGTGTGGATAAACCAGCGTTTGGTCCCCCTACAGACCCTCTGAGAGAAACCTTGCTCTGTGTGTGGGTTGTTTCAATTCTACAGTGCTTTTCTTTATTTTTAGCACTCTAGAAATGTAGTAATTTGGCTGGAGTAAGTCCAACTGCATTGTAAAGTTAATGACTTTCTTAGCAGATCTTTTATTTTTTTATTTATTTTTTTTTTATTTTAAGACTTCGTCTTCAGCAAAAGCCACCGAGCACAAAATTAATTGGGCAGGGTTACAAAATATCCAACTCAGACATTGTAGGAGACAACGAGAGAGGTTGTGTGGAGAAAGGCTTATTGCTTTTGTCTCCCTGCATGTCACAGTCATACAGCCGGCGATGATGATGCTCTATATTGAAAAGTAAAGGAGTGCTACAAAGCCAATGGAGAATGAGAAAGGAAAAACTGTTGTCGTGGGTCTAAACTTGGTGGGAAACGTGACTTCACCATCTCAGCACAGCCCCGTGGGTTTGCTGTGGGCAAATGTTTGATGACTGGAGTGTTTCCATCATGTAGGAGGATGAAGTGTGAAAAGTGCCCACCTGGTCTTCCCATGCTCTCTAGGGACAGTGTGTCCTTCCCCCCAGGACTCTCTCTGCAGCATCTCTGATGCTTCTTCCTGTGTTTTGCACTGGGTCTGGTGTAGGGCTTGGCTCATTAATAGCATCATAGAATGGTTAGAGTTGGAAGAGTCCCAAACACAACACGTGTAGCCCATGTAGCTGCACATGCAAACCAAGCCTAGAGAGCTTCTGGCTGCAGTTTTGGCAGCTTTCTTTAATTCTAGTTCTTTGCTTTTCTTAGCCCTGGCCAGAAGCATGCCCTAGGGGTTGGACAGGGAGCAATGATTACTTTACCACCTTCCCATCTGGCACCTTGAATGTTTTATGGCAGTCCAAAGGCTCTGCTGGATTGTGTTATGGAAGGGTGGCCTGAGGGTCCGTGTTCATCAGGCTGTGCACAGAGGAACACCCTCTGGCATAGTCCTGCTGACCACAGGGAGGTGCATCAGGTGGGATGAGGGAGAGCTGCTCTATACCAGGAAAAAGCTCTTCCTTCCCCGCTGGCTTCCACTTTCAGCACCTTTTCTTTCTCCTGATAGCATGAAACCAGCCTTAAATTTAAGTAGAACTTGGGCCAAAGTGTTTACCAGAATCAACTCGTGTAAAAAAAAAGAAAAAGTAGAATGTGTCGTATTTAATATTCTAGTTTTCCATAAAATTTGCATAAGCATAGTGTGTGCCCTAAGGCTCCTTACCAAGGATTCTGTGCATTATCATCATACATATATTGACAGTGTGTTTGAACTCTGTAGCAAATTTTAATTTTTCTTTGTCAATATCAATGTTTCTATTGCATACACAGGGTGGAATGAGCTCAGTGTTTTCATTATATTTTTCAATTAACTTTTCTTCCCCTCATCAATGCTGTTGTGGATTAATTAATTCTCTCCACTTTTCCTCAAGAAAAAAATAAAAAATAAAAATCATTAGCTGATATGAAATATTTTGGTGCCTTGGAAGAAAAACATCTGTGAAATGGAGAGCTCAGTCCAGGCTGAAGGCTTGACCACTGTAAAGGAAGCCAGATGATTCTATGGCTTGAGAAAACTTTAGAAATACCCCAAATCTGGCCTTCTGGGGGATATTTAGGAGGGAGGGTGGTCCAAAGGAAACAAACTCTGGGCTGCGAACTTCTCTCCTTCCCAAGGGTAGCACAGGTTTTAGTCTAGTTGCTGTAGCATTTCAGAGGAAGAACCATGTCTCCTGGTCTATGGTCACGGGTCCATTAGCACAAGGAGATAAGAAACATGTTATGAATTACTGGAGGAGTATAAGGGAAGCTTTTCTACTGCTGTTGGTATTGCCCAATCTCTCATTCTCTTGCCCAAAGAAGGAAACTCCTTGGAACTCCCTTTCAGAACCAGGGCTGGTTTTGATGATCCCTCTGACAGTGTCTCAGGCTGAGACATCTCTCATTCTTGGGGCCCAACAGGGCAGGAGGAAGAGATATCAGAAGGGTCTCCCAGACAAGTAATTTTCCTTTGCTCCTCGTAGAGTAGAGTAATTTTTGTGAAGCTCACTCAAGAGCAATCTTGCTTGATGATTTTTGCTGTCTCTCTTCACATCTGCTGGCATGCCCCTTGGAGAAACCCAAATTATCTGGTCAGAGCTAGTTATCTCAGCTAGGATTGGGTCACCTGGGCCTGGGCTCTGAGCAAGCACAACCCAGAAAGCCCCAAACTATGTAAATCTCACCAATAACAAAGGCAGAAAGAGGAAGCACAAGATGGGTGTTCAGGGAGTTTCTGGGATGGATAAATAGGGAGTAGGGAACCCCAATTCCCTCTATCCATCTTTTCTCCTTGCAAATCCCAGCTGGTATGTCTCCATCATGCCATTTCTAGTCCAGGGTGTGCTTCAAATTGTGCCTCCTTTTACCTCCAAGCAACTGGTGCTTCTGCATTGGCAAAATAGTCCATGGAGTGAAAACCTGCTCATTTGGAGGGTGGTCTTTTTTGCCTTCATGGGCAATTGTTTATTTAAGATCACCATTGGCAAGGCCACCCTGCAGAATGTGGCTCAAGATGCCTGGAATGGGTACATGAGGAAGAATTTACTCTATGATCTTCAGGGCTAAGCCCAGTACCCATTTAACACAAGCTTTGAAGCACAGCATTTTTGCTCCTTAGAGGTAATGCAGAACCTCCCCTTGAACATCTGCATTCCTCCCTCCTCCAGCAGTCCTTTGAGACTTGGCTTTGAAAGCAAATTGCTGCAAATCAGTGTCCATTCTGCTATGCAAAACGTGTTAATTTTTATGTGCTGGCATGATGCGAAGAGGAACAACTTATCAATCACTTGGGGTTTTTTGTTTTATTTTTTCTGTCTTCCTGACAGGGGTCCACATCTTTCAAAAGAACTATTCGTTGTGCACCAACAGTGGACTGTTTACATAGAGTTTTCAGGAAAAAATACATAATGATATCTGTAGATGAAATAATCAGCCATTTAATTTATCCTTCACAGTTGTTTCATGTAAATGAAGAAATGGAGGTCTTTGTGAGCCATCAAAGCTGTGAAATAAATGCATGACGAGCTGCATAAAAGTGCTGAAACCCATTAGCACTCATTTTGGAATAATAATGTACTTCAAGTCTATTTGTTGAAATATAAATACAATTATGTGGAAAGAAATTAACGCACAGTATGAAGTTTCTTTAAGATCTCATAAAATTTTCTGCAGCACAAGATTAAATTAATGAAACCATGTTTTTAGAAGGCAAACAATTAGGATGCTGTATGAAAGTGTAGATAAAATAAAAAACAGTTATAACATCACTGACTACAAGCATCAAAGCAGATAAACGTGTAAAAACTGGTCTGAATGATGAAAGCACAGAGTCTGCCTTTGTTCTGGCCTTCAGTGATGTTGTTCAGCAGGCAGAAAGGCATGTGGTTTTGGGGGCACAGCTGGAAGTGAACATGCTTCTGGCAAAGGAGAAGTTCCAGTCATTAGAAGTTTGTCCAAGGTGCAGATCAGACAAAAAATTCCTACTTCTCTCAGTCAAAATTTAATCTAAATTTGGCTCACAAGTGGAGTGGGCAGTGGTTTCTTATATGTTCAAAAATATCCTTTTTGACCTTTCTTATTCCCGTCCTCCCCAGGCTCCACCAGCACAGCTTCTCAGCCTGGTGGTAAAGTCACTCACAGAACTGGTGGCCAGCTGGTGGCCTCCAACAGCAAACGAAGCATCCAACATAAGGATGTGTATCCTGGGTCACCTTAGACCTTCACCCAGGCTGGTGGCCTTTGGAGGAGAGTGATCAGGGACATAAGACACAGGGCAAGTGTTGACTGGTCGTGGCCCTCAGGGTGTTATTCCACCTTCAGTCCACAGCCACTGTAGGTGGGAACCAGAACGCCTTTGCGTGGTGGGACATCATCCAGCCTCTGCTGAAGGCATGGTGCTTCAGGGGAATCCTATGGGCATCAGTTGTTCTATCAGCCCTCCTTTTGAGAGCTAGCAGGAAAAGAACAGGAAATCCTGTCTGTGCAGGCGGAACAGGCAGAGAAAGGCCACTTTAGGCCACCATGGGAAAGTTTGTTTGACCAGCATTGGAAGACTTCCAAGATTATCTTATTGCTGGTAGGAGGGCAGTTAATTGTGCTATGGAAAGATGTGCTCCATATATCCTCCAGGTTTCATTCAGGTCTAGTGTGAAGTGAGAACGTGTCCTCAAAAACGGAGAAGTATTTGCCACAATCCTGAGAGTACTAAGAAGAAAAGATTTTCAAGTGTAAGCATATCACCCTTCAGTCACCTGAGCCAATATTCAAGCAACAGGAAAAGTGGGAAAAGAATGTAAGATGTTCAGTAACACAGATAGTTATCCTTCAGCTGTAGGAACTCAGAACCTCACAGGAAGAACCAGAGCATTCCTCATCTCCGAGTGTTTGATTAGTGTTGTCTAAATCACTAGGGGTGCTTATGTATGTAAATATATACAGGTGCTTTTGCCCTTGCGAGTTGGCATAGTTGGCAGAGGAACCCGACAGCCTGGTTGGCACCTCAGGGAAACAGAGCCAGGCGTTGACACAAAGGCTGCCAAGCCCAGTTCAGAAGGGCTCCATGTGCCAGGAGGCGCAGCACCCGGCAGACCTTCTGGAGGCTGCCCAAGAAGTCACAGCTGTGCACACTGAGAGCTCGGGGCCAGCTACGTGGCAACATCAAGCGAGGCATCTGTAATTGTAGAAGAGCTTTGCAAATCACTAATGTACCCAGGAGATTTTGCAAGATGGCTTGTTTACGGGGCATGAATCCTCACACGCCGCCTGCTCAGCGTTGAGGAGGAACCTTGAGTTTTCTTTCCTGGGGGGCATGGCGAGGCTGTTGAGAAAGCAGTTTTATAATGGCACTTGGACTGAACAAGCTCAGGTGGAGGAAGGTCTCATGCTGACACCAACATGATTCTGCCCTGGCTGCCATTAGCATGCGGGAACAGTACAACTTGCTCAGGGCTGTTCCCAGAAGCAGGTCTTTAGAGCGTGACAGCCTAGCAAACGCTGTGCAGTGATGCTAGAGCAACTGCAAGCTCATCAGAATCACACAGAATCAGACTTGAAGTGGTTGGAAGGGACCTCTGGAGATCATCCAGTCCAACCCCCTGCCAGAGCAGGGTCACCCAGCGTGGATTGGAAAGGAACGTGCCCAGGCGTGGTTTGAATCTCCCCAGAGAAGAAGACTCCACCAACTCTCTGGGAAACCTGTTGCAGAGCTCTGCCACCCTTACAAGAAGGTGGCATCATGGTGAGATGGAATTTCCCATGTCCATCTAGTTTGTGCCTGTTACCCCTTGTCCTGTCACCGGGCACCACTGAGAAGAGTCTGGCCCCATCCTCTGACCATCCACCCTTTAGATATTGCTCAGCATTGATGAGATCCCCCCTCAGCCTTCTCCAGGCTAAGCATAATTTACAATAAAACTGTGACACCCCCAGAGTCCCCACCAAAGAGTTCTACTGCTGAGATTTTACATGGACAGACACAGACACGAGGAGATGGTCTGGGTATTGCAGACCCAGCAAACCGTACCTCATTATCCCTCCTGCACAAAAGGGGTGCAAGTATATTATGTGACCTGTCTGAGATTACACACGACATCTGGGACAAAGGTGGCCACTAGAAAAAAATTATTGCAGAGGAAAGAATTTAAATGGCATCCTTGTCAGCAAAAGCGGTGTAATAAAGGCTCCTGGTATGAAATAAAAATGTGGAGGGCACCTTGAGTGCCTTCTTGCTTCAGTACTCAGGATATTTTCAGCCACCAAATATGTTGCTCCTACTGCTAACTGCTTCAACAGAGAACCTTTGGTTTGTTTGTTAAATTCCTGAGCTGTGCTTGTCTAAAGGACAAGAGAAAGTTCTCCAGAGCGGCTTCTTCTGTCCCAGTTTTGCAGCTGATGAAGATGCTTCTGGGAGTAGAGCACTGGTCCTCCCCTGGGGAAAGCCTGATCTCCTGGAGAAGTGTCTGCAGATGGTGCAGAGAGTCTGCCACAAGGTGCAGCTCATCTCCATTCTTCTGACATTTCCAGGACAGTGCATCGACTTTCCCCCCCAGGGCAAAGTGGCTTCCGACACGAGTGTTTGCTTAATCAGGCTGCCATGCTAGGAACCAATTTTATTTGAAATCCTTTTAATTCCGTTTTGTACATGCACCCTTAAGTCCTCATGCTGGTTAATGGAGAGTGTCTGGATGCCCCGTGGCAATTCGTTAACGCTCTGTTAATGCCAATTACATCAGAGCATAAGTGCAGAGAACCAGGGTGGTTGCTCTAGCGCGGAGAGGGGCATGGTGGGAGACCAGTTGCTGCCTACATCCATGAAATGCAACAAGCTTCTCTGCTGAAGGGCAATATATAATGAATGCAGAGAAACTGGCTTGACTTTTAATTGCTCAGTCTGCTGACACACACCACGCGTGGTGGGGAGGGTTGAGATTCATGTGTGTAAATGGGATGGGACGACACAATTGCTTAATCTCTTCACGTCAAATGACCTGGCAACCTGTGCTGTAATGAGTGATACTAATGAAGATGTAAGGGGAGTGCTATGGCTCCCAGTAAATCCCCTTGAAATAATCATAGGCAGAGAAAGCTCCAGTAACAGCAAAATCCAGGAGTCTGCGCTGCCAGCACAAAGAAGGGATATTCCCTGACTGATGTTATCAGAAGGGCTTGCTCTTATCAGATCTGTCCAGAGTCACAACTATCTGAAGGACCAAAGAAGCCCCAAGGTTTGGGCCCATCAAGCTGGCGGGCTGTCAGAACCTCTACCCCAAAATACTGAGCTGTCCACAGAGCTGCTCAAGTCCAACAGGTTCTCTAATTTGAGAGGAAAATGCAGTCTTAGTCAACAGATACATGATGAGTGGCAGCCCTGGGGATTAAGAGGGGACACCACAAGGGCTGAGGAGTTTCCCGGGGTGCTCTACACAAGGGAGGCTGCACTCACACTTTCCCATACTTTCTTTGGCTCTTTCAACCACTAGTTGTGTGTGAGCAAGACAGGAAACACAGAAAATAGATGCAACCTCAGACAAACAAGCAGAATCACAGACTTCGTTTCTGCCTCTATTTACAACACCAAAACTGGCATACCGGTGGGATTTGTACTAATGAGCTAATTGGGAAAATTTCCCTTGACTGTTCCATCAGAAGCTTGATGTGCTCTAATAAGCGACTCCTTGACAGCAGATCAGGGAAAATGGCAAGCTTTTACCTGCTGTAGCCTTCTTGGCTTTTGACCATGAAAGCCTGAGATTTAGATTCAGAGCAATGGTAAGGAGGGCTGATATTTCTTCGTGAGGATTATAGCCTTGCCCTTTTTTCCCTGGGATCCTTTTTTTTTTTTTAATTATTATTATTTTTTCCTCCTGAATGAATCATCTTTTCCATATGGGTTGTGATGGGAAACCATTCCTACCCAAATTTGTCTCGTTCTTCTCAAAACTGCAGCTAGCCTTAATTACCATGGTTACCTGCATCTCTGCACCCTGCCAGGGAGCACCAGTGAATGCAAACCAGCTGAGAACGGGGAAATGATTCTTGTTTCTCCTGCCTTATAAAAATATCTCTGCCGATTTTGTCTTCCCAAGTCCCATTTTCCCACTGATTGTTATTTCTGTTCATCCCGGTGAACTCTTGGGTACTCCACTGGGCAGTATGAATACCAAATTCTCCAGGGGCAATAAACCAGAGATCCTGACCTGCTCCTTTTCCTCTGGCTGCAGAATTGATTCAAAACACATTAATCATCCGAGTTCCTTTATTCAGAGAACAGCACAGGTAGCAAGAGGTTGCTGTGTACTTGTCACCAGGCAGTGTGGCTTGAATCCAAAAGGACAACGTCAATTCACCACTCCCTTTAAATACACCTAATTCAATCCTTAGAAATGATAAAACTTTGAAAGCTAATTTAGGCATTTGTAGTCAGTACATCAGGAAACTCAAGGTGTCTACTTAAGATTTCATTACTCCTTTAATGGACTAACAGCTGTCTGTTAAGGTCTTACTTGCCAGTTATGCTCCCAAGCACCTTAGCTGCATGCACCTAAAATTTGGAAATTCTGGTTTTCAGGTATGTCTTTGTCTTGCTCTAACATTTTTTTTAAAAGAGCTGCATAAAGCACCAATAGAAGGAGAATCACTGACAGTACATGAGTATCAGGGCTTCTTTGTTTAAGAGCAGCTACATTTAGAAATGGTGGGGAAAATCAGCTGCTGAGAAATAGCATTCCCATCGATGAATACCACCTCCTACAAGGGTGAAGACTGAGAAATTTTAGCCAGATTTTTCCTTATGAGGGATAAAGTAAAGGAAATCTTTTCTGTGACTTGTTTTCTTATTTGTTGCTGTGAAGGGAACCACTTCATGGCTGTGGGAGATGATGGCACTGTTCAATGGAGTATGGTCTGAGAATCTGAAGCCTTCTTGAGGTTGAGGCAAGATTAAATTTAAGCAAACCAGATTCGCTGGTCAGATGACTGCTGACCAGTAGATCTACAGCTCAGATTGGGAAGAAGAGATTATTAGCAACACCATGAGAGGATAAATAGGCTTCTTCCAGACCCAAGGAGGACACGTGTGGTAGAACTGATGTGGCAACAGCATCACACAGCTGCTCTCAGCATTTTGATAGAGCCAGGTCTCCTGTGGATGAACCCCACCCCATGGCTCTGGTCTGAGCAGAGTCAGTTCTTGCACAATTTATTTTGTGGTTGGGGAGCGGTGCTGATGGAGCCAGGTCTGATGTCTGTGCCCCTGGAAGTCCCTGTGCCTTATTCTGTTTATGTTGCAGACATATATATCAACAAACATCCTCTCACTACACTCCAAGAACACTGTAGAGCTGTGGCACCAATCTTTTAGAACCTGTTGACAACAATATGTCCAGGAAAAGTTTAAGGATCTGAGGGACATCATGTGTTGGGTGCCACTCCTTTACACAGGCTTCAATAGATTCTGGGCTTCTTGAGCGTTGGAGACCCCAAAAACTTTATAAACACAGTGCTTTGATTCAAACATGCTGAGACTTTTAAAGAAGATTTTCCAGAGAAAATAAAAACAAACCAAAAAGCCCCACCAAAAAATAGGGGGTCATCCTTCCCCAGGAACCAATTCTGTATTGCTTAATTAAAAAGCTAGACCGTAACCAAGAAAAGTGGTTCCTGAGTGCATTTCTGGTTGCCAAGAAATTATTACTGCAGATGCAGATGTCTGGTCATTCCTAAGAAAATAGATTGGACAAGTGCTAAGTGCTCCAGGGGACCAGGAGGGATTTTGCTGAATGCCATCCAGCAGAACAAATGCTGTCAACCAAGTAAAAATTTCTGACATCAAAGTGCAGGACACATTCATATCATTTTGTCCAGATAAGTGTATTGGCAGGCTCTTTTGCCCGAGTCGTGACAAGTGTCCTGCTCTGGGCACCATTCAGCCAACGTGTTCAAGTTGATAGAGTGAGGTGATGGGGAGGAGTTGGCCTGAAACCAGCTCCACCAGCTGGAGTTAGTACCTTTGGGTGGCTGGGCTGTGATGCATCTGGTGGTGTCTTCGCAACAGGATGAGGGTTAGTGGTTTTAAACTGAAAGAGGAGAGATTTAGGTGAGATATTAGGAAGAAATTCTTTGCTGTGATGGTGGTGAGGCGCTGGAACGGGTTGCCCAGAGGAGCTGTGGCTGCCCCATCCCTGGAGGGGTTCAAGGCCAGGCTGGATGGGGCTTGCAGCAACCTGGTGTGGTGGGAGGTGTCCCTGCCCCGGGCAAGGGGGTCAGAACAAGATGATCCTTAGTGTCCCTTCCAACTCTAACCATTCTGTGATTTTATGATTGTTTGGTTATTTCCTTGTGGACATCTTACTGGGAGGGTTACTGGCAACTGTGATGGAGCTGGGGCATTAAGAGTCTTCAGGTACCAACCACCGCTCCCCACCCACGCCTGGTAGTGAGAGATGGAAAAGACTCATCACAAGGTCTTCTATCAAAGGCTGCAGGAACTAGAATTTCTCCCCCAGTGGATGACCTTTACCTCGCTGTCTATTTAGCCAAAAAAAAAGAGAGAGACAGCCGTCTGTGTTTGCTGAAGCAGTGCAAAGAAACTCTAAAGCAGCAAGGGCTCAAAGCTTCAATGTATAAATCAAACATGTTTCAGCTCACACACCATTTACTGCAAATACAATGCTGGGAATTCAATATTTGCCTTCTGGAACATGAGGTGTTTCACAGGGCCCTTCTGTGGCATGATATTATTCTTGTCCAGTGACCAAATGAGTCTAAGGCTGAAGTTTCCCCTGAAAATGCTGGTGATTACTGGAGCAATTTGAAACGATATTCATTTCATGCTCATTGTTAGAAAAGACATCTTTGCCTGTAAATGTGTTTGTTCGGTCAAGAACTGAAAGCAAACAGACAAAAGAGGAACAAGCAGTCAAGGCAATCTCAGGGAAAAAAAAATGAATAGCTCTTCACAGAGAAACATTCACTTACACTAGACTTAAAGGCTCAACAATGGCAAAGGCGCTGTAAGAGGGAACATTCAGACTAGAAAAAGGATGAATAATTTGCAATGCACCTGGTCCTCGGAGCTCAGGAGCAGCTGGAGCATCCGCAGCTCAGAAATTGCACCAGCAGCCAGGGTTCACAATAGTGTGGGGAAAAGCGAGCTCGAGTAGAGCACTCTGCAATTTACTATCACTTTTTCTGCCAAGGAAAATAGAAATATTGGCCTCTCCTTTCCCTTTTCTTGGGGGGGTTTGTTTTACAGGGCAAATTAGTTTTAAAAGATTTCTGAAAGCATCGCATCTAGAAGTACCAAGGAAAATGAGTTGTGCAGGAGCATATTTTTAAAATGGAGATGAAAATAAATTGGTTTTCATGGTCATGTGTAAAGATTGTAGATGTGAATTATACCTCATTGCTTTATTTTTAAAGCTCAGGGGGAAGTGAATTACTGTATTCTTTTTACAGTTTTTTTTGAAAGCAGAGAGGCCTAACAAATGTTTTAAAAAGTTTTTAAGGTTCCCTTTTCCTTTTCTGTTGTGGAATATAGAGAGTTTAAGGTGCATGATTTTGGGCGAGGAAGGATATAAAGAGAAACTGAGTCATCTGGCTCATATTTCCTTGAATAGTGGCTGTGTTGCACCCCAGGCCAGTGGATAAAGAAAAACTTGGGGTCTCCAGATCCCACCTGGCACCAACTCCAGGCAAAGCAACTTATGCAGATCCGGGGAGCATTGACACTGGAGAGGGTAGAGCAAAGGGCTACAAAGATGATGAGTGGACCAGAACATCTGTCTTATGAGGAAAGTCTGAGGGACTTGGGTCTCTTTAGTCTGGAGAAGAGAAGAGTGAGGGGGGATCTCATCAATGCCTATAAAATACATTCAAGAGAAAGAGACCAGTCTTTTTTTTTTAAGTGGTTCCCAGTGACAGGACAAGGGGCAACAGGCACAAACTTAAACATAAGAAATTCTACCTGAACATGAGGGGGAACTTCTTTCCCGTGAGGGTGGCAGAGCCCTGGAAGAGGCTGCCCAGAGAAGTGGTGGAGTCTGTCTCTGGAGACGTTCAAATCCTCCTGGAGATGTTCCTGTGCAACCTGCTCTGGCACAGGGTTGGACTAGATGATCATCTCCCTTCCAATGTCTTACCATTCTGTGATTTAGAAAAAATATCCAGAGTTAGAATGCAACCAAGGTTTTTCCAGAGGTATTAGTCGTCCGGCTTCAGGGCTGTCAACCAGTCCTGTGGTATCGGAAATTATGTGAAAATTTTGAGCTTTTTATTTAAAGTTTCCTACTTCCATATGGTTAGTCCTACAGCAAATACATAAAGCTATGAGCAGCTGGGAAGTATTTGAGGACAAAAGCTCTTGCAGACAGCAGAACACAGTGGTTTGTCTGTGGTCTGTCATCCCCTGTGCTGAATTCCCAGTAGCAGGAACTCTCAGGTACAACTGGGACTTGTAACTCCCCCAGTAACAGCAATGGAAGACTTGAACCTGAGCTCTCTTCTTCATTCAGAATGCAAGTTTTCAGAATTAATACCACGTCTTATCCAAATCATTAAAATGATTGATTCTGTGAACACTCAGAAGATCAGAAATACTTTCAGGATTAAAAAATCACCTACATTTGTCAGTAGATATGTCTTTGTAATTCTCCTGAACAATAATAGACATGCAAAATAGGACAAGATTGTCTAAAAGAAACTGGAGTTTCATTTGTAAATCATCTAATTGTGGCGTACTGATGTGTGCTATCACGTGCTCCTACCTAAAAACCAAGAACCTAATGTAAAATTAATATTGGAGTGTGTATTTCAGATGAAACACAGCTTAATATTTGATCTTAAAAGTTAAGTTGCCTAATTTGCTATTATAAATCCATAATGTTCAATAGAACATTGATTACTAGACTACCCCTTTTTGGTGATATTGTCTGGAATGCTAACCCTGAAAACAAATGGAGGCAAATTTCACCTGATTCTTTGCTTCTCACTGTTAGTCACCAGTTAGTTTATTTTAAGATGGGAAAGTTCTGATCAAGTGCTACAATAGGAGGGAAATTACATACAGATGTTTAATTAGAAGCTTCTTTCCATGCTAAATGATACTCCTGCAAGAGTTTGTGGGACTAATTGGTGTTGCTCCAATCCTTCTGCTAAAAAAAGGATTGGGGGTGAGCTGACACGAGAGGGAAGTTCCCCTTTCAGCATGTCAGGTAGGTGGGTGGTGGGACGGCAAAGGAAGGGATTTAAGAAAGGGAGAAGGAGCTGTGGAGGTGGGGGAGAAAACAGTCATGAGAGGTGGCCTGAAAAGCTGACAGGTAGAAGTTGGGGGTGACATTGAAAATAATTTTTTCAGGGTGAATAGCTCTAGAAATTTCTGTTTTTTCCAGAAACTGTGACACTCCCAGAAAGAAAATTTTTTATAAACATTTATTATGTATTTTTATTGCTAATATCAGCCAGCCAGGGTTCAGTGGGCATCTATTAATGCGAATTCAGGAAATAGCTTGTAGAGGGGAAAGAAATCACCATTCATGATGTCTTCTCTGAGGATTTTCAGAGGTTTGGCTGCATGGTAACAACAGTGAGAAGGGATTATGAAATATCAAAACAGTAAGGCTGTGAAATTAAGCTTTCCCTCAACCCTTCCTGCACGCCATTTACAGGAAGAAAATGTAGAGGTTAAGTACCCAAAGCATCAAGGCACCTTAAAACCAGAGGCTAACTTTAACTTCATTATTAAATATTGAATATCCAGCTGAATGTTCTTTGCAAACACGCTTCTTATTCCAGCCATCACTTGCTAAATGTACTCAATGCATTGAAAATGTTCTATCAGTGAGATGAGAAATATTTCACACGTAGTTCAGCATCAGGCTGTAACTCCCAGTACCAAAGCAAAAAGATATTCGGTCTGGTAATGCTCTGCAGAGTAACAAAAATACAGGAATGCTAAATGCCACATTATTGATGAATCCACATTTTGTTTAAAAATATCCTTTGGGGTTTCAACTCCAGCTTGGAGAATTCTCCATTGAGTGGTGCTACCCATGGGGTAATCACCTGAGATGATTTGGAGAGAAAGAAAACTATTGGCCAAGGTGGGCTAGAAGAGAAAGAAAGCTTTTGTCAGAATAATATCTGGTGATAGTTCATATTCTATTTGAAATTCTTCCATTTCATCTAGATTGCACTGAGAAAATAAGCTTTTTTTCCTTTTTTTTTTTTTCCTTTTCTTTGTGGCTGATTTTCCTTTTAATATCATCATGATTGGTTAGAATATGGTGTCTTGGATGTGCATGGAAAGAGCTTCCATAAGGTATCATAGACATCACTACTTGGTGCTGTTTGAACAATGAAAAGAGGATCAGGGAATGGTGACCTTTACTGCTCCTTCTAATGGTCCTACACACCTCTTTTCTCTCCATTTTTGATCACCATCAGGTTCATACAGTAAATGGAGTGGAAGGAAGTGTCTCAGTCCAGGTTTTGATACAAATAATGGCACCCAGGCAGTATTCAAGAGACAAAACCCAGGTGTTCAACCTGGAGAAAAGGAGGCTGAGGGGAGACCTTCTCGCTCTCTACAACACCCTGAAAGGGGGGTGTAGCCAGGGGGGTCGGTGTCTTCTCCCAAGGAACAGGCAATGGGACAAGAGGAAGTCAAGGCTCCCTGTTACCCCCTCAGGCAGCCTCCCGAATTGTTTTTCATGGAACAACACACTTGGTGTTCAAAAATGGTAGCTGTTGTACATCAAACCTTTATTACCCTCCGGAAGCACTTAAAGCACTCTTTACCTGTTGCTTTTCTTTTAGACACTCTTCTTTGATCCTTCATAAAACATTTCACTGGACTTTTTCCCTTCCACTTACTTTCTTTCTCATCAGCAGCATCCATAGTGAAAATCCTGGTTTTCAGTTATCAGAGAAAAAAGGGAATATATAACATTTCTGGGGCTGCCCAGTGCTAGTGAGAATCTGCAGCATTAACTCTCCCTTCAGCTTTTGATCACAGGCTTTCATTTTGTTCAAATCTATCAGCAGTAGACTCTCTTACTCTCCTAAATCTAGAAGATCTTACTGCAAAAGGAGCAAGGTGATGCCAACAATGGAGCCTTCTTTGCACCCAACAAAATCCTTGTTGCACTCACTCAACACTGACATTCTATGGGAGTCTGTGGTGGATGTGTTTTTCTGCTCCAGAAGGAAGTCATTAAAAGACTCGTGTGGGAACACAAATCTCTATCATATTAATAACTCAAGACAATGACTGAACACTGGTATCTCTTCCAAACGTCTGAGAGAATAGTTCAGTCTTCTAACTAATATCAGAAAATTATGCACATTTTCAACTTCTATATTTTGCGAAGATCATTAACTCAAGAAAGTGCTATGTTTAAACATTCCCTAAACCTCCACAATTTTACCATGGAGTAACTCTTTGGAAAGTGTAGATGGAAAACATAACTGTGGAAATCTGAAATTTGAGGGTAGTTAAGAGTATAAGAAATTAATACTATACAATGAACTTTTTAATATGTCCAAGGCTGAATATACACAGCAGAGTAGCAATTAAAGAGTAAATTTCCAAGAAGCCTGTCCAGGTACTTGGTGTTTGCGATACCTTGATCTGCCTTGGAAAGGAAATATTATTTATATGACTATAGGAATGACTTGGAAACCAAAGCCCTGGTGCAATGGACTGGCATTTCCCTTTCCAAGCAATGAGAAGGCTCTGAAGGGTAATATGTGCTTCCAATAGACCTCAACTTCTCACACTGGCCATTATCAGACATGAGACCACCAGATGTTCTAATAGAAACCACTATTTTTTACTGCCAATGGGGCATCATTTAAAAATTCTCATCTTTCCATATATATGTATTTCAGAGCATCAGCCTTAGTATCTCTGCAGTCAACCCAGCACTTCCGACACTGCTCCTACTTGCATTTCTGTAGCCTGAATCTGTTCTGGGGTTCACCCAGTTTCCATTGATTGAGAGTATTCAGGCTTTGGTGTTGCAGTTTCCCCAGAATATCTAAGCGATTTCAGGGCTTTCATCCTTTTGACTATGATTTTCTGCAGCGTTGTGCCTGTCCTTCATTTTAACTGGAGCACTGAGCTGCAGTGATTGGATTTTGCCTTAATTGTCCCCAGTTAAAGCTTTGCCCTTCACCTTACTCTCCCGGTCAAATGTATTAGCAAATATTAGCTAATATTAGCAAACAAAAATAAAGTTATATTAAAAATTAGTTAACGGTCAGGAATTTCACAGGTATAATCTGGCTTTGCCCCTGCAGCATAGATGATTCTGACTGAAAATAATCTTGTCAGCTCTTTTCTGCAAATGGTACAAATCACACCCAAAGATATAATTACAGAATCTTCTGCTTATTCTTCTATCTGGCAAAAAGAAATTTAGAGCTCAGCTGAGAAACTTCACCAAGCAGAGCCAAGCTAGCCAGTTTCTGCAGCTATATTGTTTCTGACAAAAAAAAAAAAAATAGAATAGACTTTATAGAAACTTTTTTCCTGGTCATTAATTCATTAAAATTTTCCAAAATAATGCAAACCAAAGGCCTGGGGAAAAAAAAAAAAAAAAAAAGCAGAGTCAAAAATTTCTATAATGTTTTTTCCTCCAAGTTAAAGAACCTTTTGAAAAGCACTAAGGTACAAATCTGACTATCGTGGTACAAAATGTCTAACTTTTTAATTTTTTTCATTCAAATGCTGTAGTTCTATTGCCACCAATTGGGATGAAAGTGGACATTTTGCATAGATATTTATCTTTTCATTTTTGTTGGAAGTTTCAATTAAAAATGAAAGCCCAGCACGCACATACCTGATCTAAAAATGAGAGAGGATTTCAGCCCGAGAGGTAGCCAATTTCCTTCCTTTTCTAAAACAAAGGAAAGGTCATCTTGTTATATTTTCAGGATCTTGAAATATGTAAAATATTAATCCACTTTTCTTATGCTTCAGGTTAAAAATGAAAACTTCAGGTATTAGACAGAAGGTCAAAGAGTCTTTTTATAAAAAAAAAAAAAAAGTAATACTTATAATGATGCTTTCAGCAAATGAAACAACCAACATTAAACAAAACTCCCGATGTTGGTTCCTGAATAATATAATCCTCCACTCAGTTTTAAATGATCCTTTCACTGGCAAGATGAGCTGAGATAAAAGCATGACCTGAAAATGAAGACATCGGGAGTGCGACTATTAAAAACCTTAGTGCAGCATTAAGGTGTTTTTTATAGAGGTATGATGACTTGGAAATACACAGTTTAAAGGACAATTCAAAAGTAAATACATTTGTAGTTAGAGTGATATTTTTTCTTTACCTTGACCACACAGAATCTACTTAATAATAGGCTTAAAGCCAAGAAAAAATAGGAGAGGGAGATTCTAGGTGACACCGGCAGAGGTTAAAAGCTCGCAGCATTTGTGAAGTGTGTACAACTGGGTAATTGTTGGGGGAAAGTAACTCTTTTGCTGCAGTTTGGTAGATTACTGTATTGTAATTAAAATATTCTGTTGCCAGCCTCTCTAGCATGAATTTTCATTATAATACAAAATTGTACTTGAAATTAATTACTGTATGTCTCAACTCATCACAAACTGACTTTTCTGACACTTGGGATGTCAGTTCTGATGGCAACAGCGCTGAAAGCAGGCATTATCCTTCCCTGGGTTTTCTCCCTTGCTGCTCAGAAGCTGCTGCAGTGAAATGACCTGGACCACTGATGAATCCGAGTGTCTTTATTCCAAAAATACCAGGAAAAAACTCCTTGTCTGCCATGATGGTGAAGACATACGATTGTAGAGTTACCAGTTTTGCAAACATTGGCTCCTAGTGACTCAACGTATGTTTTTTTCCTGGTGTTTTGTGTTTCCAGGTTTGGTGTAAATTCCTCCAAAAGCAGAGCCCATGAGTGGCCACCTGAGCTCTTCTGAAACTAGAGTCATCCGCCAACTGCAGCACGTGCTTTAGAAGAAATTGATCAGTGGTGATAACTCACCGGCAATAGCGCGACCATACTCCGTTTTTGCAGCTGGGCTGACCCATGAATAATGGAACCCCTTGAAAAACACAGAACCTTAATAAAGCGCAAGAAAAACAGACATTAAAATTGCAAAGCTCCTTCCAGAATTCAGCCTTAATACGCATTTTTCAGCTTTCAGAGTGAGGAATGGACCTTCTTGGAAGTCACAACGTGGCCTCAGGCATGGCACAGGGAAGCGGTAGCTGCGACATGTCCATGCTGGCTACTCTGGGACCCACTTCTTGGGTTCTCCAGTATCTTTGTGTCTAATAACTTCATCTGCATCACACCAGTGGCAACTTCCAGTACTGTTGTCTTTACAGTCTTGGACAACAGAACTAAGACTCCTTACACCATCAGTAAATGTGTATTTTCATTGACTCATAGAAGTACTGACTGGACAAGTCCTTTTATGGTCCATCCTGCCTGAAGTGAGACTGTCACCAATGTCCAACAACGTCAGCCACAAATTTGTCCAGCCTTGTTTTGAAAACCTCCAAGAATGGGGATTGCAGAACCTCTCTAGGCTTTTGTCCAGGAGACCCTCCCAGTCCCTAAAGGGGCTCCAGAAAAGCTGGAGAGGGACTCTTGATTGGGGTTGTGAGCCATAGGATGAGGCTAGACCTCCTAGACCCTCTGGGCTAATGCTATATCAACTATTTTCAGGTTTTTAATTCTTCTGACTGCCCAGGAAGTTTGGCATGTAATTTCCGTGATGAAGATTCATTTGGCTCTCCTGTTCTTCTTACCTTAATATTACTGTTTCAGGGATTTTCCTAGGGTTCTTAAACCTGAGGCATGCACACAAACATACGTTTCCTTCTGTGTCCATCTCTGACATCTGAAAAATTGAAACGGTTCATTTCATTTAGTCAAAGTGATAGATATCCCCAGCAGATGATGATCTGTCAAGTGAGAGTCTCTGACAGCAAACAATAAAGTGCAACAGAGGGGTCCTCTCTGTGCCTAAACATTGTACAGTGAACAAATAGAAAAGAACATTTCTCCCTCTACATCATCCACAAGGTGATGAAGTTTTCCAGAATACTTCTTAAGAAGTCAAAAATCATGATTGCCTTTGTGATGAAACTCTTCCAAGTCAAACACAGACAAAGTGAAATGTGTTTCGGAGAAATTATGGAGTTCATGTTTTAAGGACTGTGCCTGTGACGAGTCAAGCCTTCAGCTGATGGAAATGGAGCTGGCTTAAGCAGAACTGTGCTGATTTGACACTGCTGAAGTTGTTTTGTTATATGGTGTATATACATATATTCACCATTGCATCTCATCATGCTTTCAAGGCACAGTAAATTGTGCATGTTAAAATAAATTGCAGCATTAACGATAATGGTAACAGCAATAGAAACAATAATAGTATTAATAGTAATAATAGTATATTAATAATAATAACAATCATAATAATAATAGGATGCATTTGCTGGGTCCGTTCTTGACTTCCCCCTCCCAAACAGAGAACTTTAAAATATACATAATTCACCTTCCAGATGACTTAGGAAAGGACACAGGGGTTTCTAAGTCTTGCTGTGAACCGACAGGTTTGTAACCCCAGATAGGTGGTATGATAGATGTGGTCCATGGTAGGCTGACCCTGAGAAAGCCACTTGGTTTGAGCAGGTGGATCACAGGACACCTTGTTGCAATGTATGGCATTATCGGTTATAAAGACTTTTCTAGAAGGCTCCAGGTCTCTCTCTTAGAGGTTTCAGAGCTTTCTCTTCCATAACCTCAGCCCCCTGCTCTCTTCCTTTTCACTTGCCATGCAAAGCACCTTTCCTCAGTGTTCATAGCTCTTCCCTCCTGTCTTTCCTGCTGGGTTCAACCCCATTATTTTTGTCCCTTCTGCTATGCCTTTTTCTGTCATCTCTGCCCCATCCTCTTTCTATTTCTCTAGTCTTTCATCATGATCTCGACAGGTAATGCCTCTCCTGTTGACTTCAATGGGCAGTAGATGTGCCCTTCCTCCTGCAAAGCCTCTTCTTGCAGTAAGGCCACAATTACAGCTTTTTGCAGCTCTGCCACTTATGCAAAGGACAACCTGGTATTTCAGATGACCCATTTTGATGAATAAACATTAAAGCCAGGAAATAAAGATTGATTCTGAACTGTCTTGCTGCACCAGTTGTAGGAAAAATCTGATACATTGAGGTATCCGTTAATACTGCATAATTGCCATCCTCTTCCATTTAAAGTCTTTGATTAAGTGTCTAATTAAGAGCTGCCCAAATATATTTGGTGCTAAAATATAGTGGAAGGTTGGGCTTTTGATGAACTCGTTAATACAGACCTTATTTGTGAACAGTCACAATGGCTTTGCTGATCAAATCCAGGTTTACTCTTTCGCTTTGCTCCGTAGTTTCCTGGGGAAAAAAAGATCAAAATTATCTCTTCTTTTGTGTGCTTTTTCCTATTTAAAGTGATATGGACGGGTACCTAATTTGCTTTCAGTATCATACATTCTCTTTTGACATCAGAGGACACATTTTCTGAGCTTCACAGAAGTTTTACCTGCTCAACTACTATTAAAGTCAATTGGATCATGTGGCTAAAGCAAGGTGTTAACAATTGGAAAATGCACTCCAGGGTTAAACTGCTGCACTTGAGCTATTAGATTGAAAGAGTTATCCATCTTCCAAAACACGACCTGCATTGCCACGGCGTGGTGTCCCCTATTCATCACCTCCAGACAATTAGAGCTACATTCAGCCCTGGTGTAAATGAAGTTGACTCGTCATTTGAATCATGCGGCTTAAGCCAGAGCTGGATCTGTCCCACACAGAGCTGCTGAGTTTTCAGTGCAAGAAGAGGCTCATGGATGGGGTGATCAGTGCTGGTTTGAGAGAATCCCAGGAAAGAGAGGGAAAAGAAGGTATCTAAAAAATAAAAAATAAAAAAAAATTTGAGAGACTCCCATTTGAATACTGACCGTCGCTGCTGCTCAGTGGGATGCAAACACTGCACACAGCTTGGCTGAAGGATTAGCAGAGTCCTTGTGGTCTTCCCCACACTTAAGCCTTCAGACCACCTTCTTCATCACGGAGAGCTTCAGGGCTGAAGCTTTTCACAAAGCCATCACTGATACCTGTGACACAGACAGAAGTGACCAGCTGGTCACTTCTACCCTCTGGACTAAGCATCAGATAACTTTAAAGGCTCAGAATGAACTTCAGTTCACCTTCAGAGCAAGCTAAAGGTCACTGTTAAATACGTCTTTGAAGAAGCTGGTATGGGAAATGTTCTTCTTCTCCAGTTTTTGTGACTGAAAAGGTGATCATGACAATACACTGTATTTTTATAGAGAACACCTAATGACACAGCAACAGAATGGTATTGGCTAATTAGTTTCTGAAAGCTCCCACCTGAATGATATCCACACTGGCATCCCAGAGAAGAAGCCACAGGCCTCAAGCAGATTGTGTCTCACTCTCCTGAAACGAGAGAGGCAGAACTAATCAAGGAATAATGTGTAGCAGGCCACAGTAAACAATTAACAAACTCCTCACAGTTGGTAAAATAACCCTTGCAAGAGATAGAAGGTAATGAAGCTCTCATGTCAACTTTAGGGTGTGATCCCCTGGTATTTGAGAATATAAACCAGTTTTATTCTCATTTTCTGTAAATTTTCCAGTCCATTTCCTACCATAAAATCAAATAATGTGCCAATAAATACAGTATTTAAAATTTTGTTGCTTAATATGCTAACATTCAGGCTGGAGATGCCACGGGCAAGCCAAAGAGTAATGTGCAATGTTTTTTTATTGGTTTAGCTTGAGCATCTCTAAAGGTAAGATCATCTAGTAATTTCTATAATAATACTTCTCTGTGACAATGGCAACATTAGGGTTCAGATATCAGTTATGAGTCAGACACTCTTCCCTTGGGAATGTCCCCAGTGATAGGGATGGAGGAAGCAGACCTGGCTAGCAAGTGTCTCTGTATTAATACCTCTGGAATATCTAATATGAAAGTCAATGTATTTTCAAGGCATTTTTCACTGTTTTCCATGGACTGAGTTGAAATCTCATTGCTCAGTTTCGATGACAAGGGCAGGATCTCTCCCAGCACTGAGATGTTCTCCAAACGACCCGTGCAATTTTGGGTTTTGGAAAGTACTGTTGGCTCCATGTGATTTCAAGACAAACAATACTTACATGATTTTCATGAAAACAGTGAGGAGGGCTTTAAGTGTGGATCTGAACTGAGTGCTGTAGGTTAGCAGATCACCAGCACTGAATCATCACAGAAGGGGTTGGGTTGGAAGGGACATTAAAGATCACCCATTCCCATTCCCCTGCCCTGGGCAGGGACACCTCCCACCACACCACGTTGCTCCAAGCCCCATCCAGCCTGGCCTTGAACCTCTCCAGGGATGGGGCAGCCACAGCTTCTCTAGGCAACTTGGGCCAAGGTCTCACCACCCTCACAGCAAAGAATTTCTTCCTGAGATGTTATCTCAATCTCCCGTCTTTCAGTGTAAAAACATTCCCCCTTGTCCTGTGACTCCCCTTCCCAATCAAGAATCCCTCCCCAGCTTTCCTGGAGCCCCTTTAGATATTGGATGGCTGCTCTGAGGATGTGTCCACGCATGCCCTGCTCCAACAGACCACATACCTGTTGCAGAAAGCAGGTGGAAAAAGTAGCTTAAAATGGTGCTGGGTTATTAAAAAATGGGCAACAGAACCGAGACCAGAAGGCAGATTTCCTAATCTGCAGCCTGGGGCTCTGCCTGCCGTGTCTTATTTTTGCAAACGAGCCCCTGGGTGGACAAAGGGGCCACATTCCCACCAGAGCACAGACATGAGAGCTGACCGGTGGGAACAACACCTGGCTGGGCTGATTTACTCAAATCCAGCCACATGCAAAAAAATAATTGCTTTTCAGCATCAGACAGCCTATGCAGGGTAGCAACCTTTTGTGAATCAGCTGAATTGCTCTGCTGTTACCTGCTGGACTATAAATGCATAGCAGGAGGGTTGAAAAGCCTCAAAATCGACTCCTCTAAGTAATGACCTGTTTGGCACCACACTGAAATGAATGATGGGTCCCTTCCACACACTCTAGTATATATTTAAACAGGGGTTTGGGAATCAGAGCAGCAGTTTCCAGCTGCTGACAGTGAAAAAAAGAAGGAAAGGAAAAGATTTGCTTGGTCTAGTACAGGTTACAAATCCCCCAAACACCAGATTAATTAATTTAGAGCCTTTGATAGCATGGATTAATCCTGTTCACCTTTAGTTCTACATCTGGGTTTTTTTTATCACTAAACAAGAAAGTGACAAAAAAGCTTTTTGTCCCCTCCATAATTGCCTTCTCAAAAAAAAAAAAAAGAAAGAAAGAAAAATATAAATTTGCAATCAAAATGATTTCAGGTTTCTCCAGTACAAGGTACAGATGGTCTCAGGGTAAGATGCAGCTTCACATCATTACAACAGCAGATCAATAGATGATTAAAATGCCAGTTTAATTTCAAAGCTATTGTCTCTGTCCCCTTCGTGTCAGAAACCTTTCGCGTGTGAAGGCAAGCCTTAGCTGGAGGGTGTGTGCAGAGTCTGATGTGCGGAATGACATGTTGATTATAGAGAGGATAATTAGGGGAGTGTTTAATGAATCTCGAGAGCCAGAGCTTGAACGCCTTGGATCGCAGGTTTTATAACCCGTGGTCTTGTGATGAAGGTGTTTTACCACAACTGCCTGTTTTGCTGGTGGTTCAATCCAATCACGTTTTAAAAGCACGCAAGAAATATGTCAAAACTATTTGCCTGACTGCACTGGAATGATCCCTGCACTGGGACAGATTTGTTTTCTTACATCTCCACTCTGGGCAAGGTTTAGATAACTCAAGGAAAACGTCACAGCTCTGAGCACATGTTGAGATCAACCTTCTGCAGAGTTTGTTTCATAATGTCTTACAAATCCAAACAATAAATATGCCACAGAAAGGAAGGATAATAAAATGGGATAATTGAATTCTGTATCAACTTCTCAATAGCAAATTGATTCGAAAGGCAGATGTTATATGACAGAAGTTATGGAATTTGGCAGAGGACAAGAGCCTCCTATTTATAAAGAAAAATTAATATAATCAAGGTCAGGTCTAATTTGATCTGCAGCTAATAATTTAAATGATGTGGAGGATTAGTATGTATTACTTTACACGCAGTCTAGAATCAACAGGTTTCAATTCATTTATTGCATTTTTCCATTAGAGTGAAGATATCTGCTTCAACTGGGTGGGACACAAATGTGGGAGGTATTCTTTGTATGAGAAACTGTGTGGAATAGTGTCATTTTGCTGGCAAATAAAGTTTCTGAGCCTTACTGCCCTAAGACACTATCCACGGACATCATCCTATCATTAACAAAAGCATCTCTTGGGACATTGTCCTTCTATAAAGACAAAGAAGAAAGGGTTGGAATGGGGAATATGGGGGGAAATAACATGTGCTTCTGCATCAAACTACCTGGGAGCAATTTTTCTCTAATCAGAGTTAATACTTGGAGGCTTAGTTGGGTGGTTTGTGTTGTGCCACAAAAATGACAGCTCTTGTCTTCCTGCACAAAGTTCTAGAGAAAAAGAAGTGGGTGTGTTTATCTGTGGAAAACAAACAAAAGAAAATTTAAACCAGATTTTAAGATGAGTATATATCGCATACACAATCACTAAATCTTGCTCTTGCCTCAAATACTGTCTGGAGGGATCATGATCTTTTCTTCATTCACTGTCAGGTCATCACAGGTTGACTCCAAGGATGGAGTTGCAGCTTCTTTGGGATCTGTAGCACTGCTTAAGTGGATGTAAAAGGATTTGTGTGGTTAATCTCTACTTATATTAGATTTTTTGGTCCAAATTTTGGAAGCACATCCCAAGAGGGGCTGATTTAACCAGAGGAATAAACATATTCCTTCCAGTCTGTAAATGAACACAGACACAATCATTCAAAACATCTCTAACCCATTTAGAGAAACTTCAAAACCTCCATTTAAAAAGTTCAGTTTGTGGATATTATCTTACAGCCTTAGGAAGTTAGGGGAATATATTTATTGCTGCTTTGCAATGATGACATTTGAGGAGTTAAAGAGCAATTGTGAAGCAAGCAATATTGTGTGGCCACTTGCAATACCACAGAAGTAGGCTTGATGACCCCTGAGGTCCCTTTTATTCCTCTGCTCCTAATCTAACAGCAAATGCAACCTTCTTTTTTTTTTTTTTTTTTTTTTTTTTTTCTCTTTCTTTCTTTTTTTTTCTTCTTCAATTTAGAATTGTTTGTCTTTCAGAATCTTGTGAAGACGATGAAGGCAGAGAAGGTTTAGTTGCCACCCACCTGGCAAGCATGGACATCCAGACGTGCCACTGCAAGCCTTCACTCCTGTGCAGAGGCTCCAGACACGTTGCTGCCACTTTGCCATGACTCCCCATGAAAAGGAACACACCTGCATGACCAACTAACCAGCAAGTTGACAGCACCTCAAGAACCATTTTGCAGAGGTGGCTTTGAGGTGAACTTAAAGTGGTCTTCCAGTCCTTAAAGGGACTCTAGGAAAGCTGGGGAGGGGCTTGTGATCAGGGAGGGGAGCCATAGGATAAGGGAGAACAGTTTTAAACCAAAAGATGGGAGATTTAGATTAGATATTAGGAAGAACTTCTTTGCTGTGAGGGTGGTGAGACCCTGGCCCAGGCTGCCCTGAGAAGTTGTGGCTGCCCCATCCCTGGAGGGGGTCAAGGCCAGGCTGGATGGGGCTTGGAGCAACCTGGTGTGGTGGGAGGTGTCCCTGCCCAGGGCAGGGGGTTGGAACTGGGTGATCTTTCAGGTCCCTTCCAAGTCTAACCATTCTATGATTTTATGTTCTTCAGCTCTCTAGAAAAGTTACCCAATTTAACAGTGTCTGCACCCAGGAAGGGCATTTTAGACACTTTAATGTTCTGCTGTCTCTAAAGAGAGGAATTAGGCAGTAGAAACCTACAGGTTTCCCCATAGGAGAAGGTGTTGGTAGACCCTGGTTCCATTTTCTGCCCAGTGTGGGACCAGCCACGCAAACCTGCCCCTTCCAGCAGCTCCCTGAGAACACCCACTACAGCTGCCTCTCATCTTTGAAGCACAAGGATCTTTCAGAGATTAAAAAAGCACAGCTGGGAGGGCCCAAAACTGCTGGATGAGAGGATCTATCACTGAAGCTGTATTTCACAGGAGAGAGATTTTTGCTCTCTCTTGTACTGGAGATGTGCATATGCTTTTCTCTTAGCAGTGGGGATAGAGACTATTCAGTCTCTTTAAAGGGAAGAATAAAAATTGATAAACTGCCCCATGATTTACAACTGAATGAAATCACTGGTGTATAATTTTCACGGTTTGTGCATAAATACTGTCAGGAAGGGAGAAATTGGCTGTACCACTATCATTAAAATCTTATGTAATGAATAAGATGAGGCATCAGGAAATGGTATGATATACTTTATTTATTATCCGCTTAGATTAATAGATATCTTCATGTAACTACAGAAATCTTGAGTGGGATTCAGTCCCTGTGAAATCTTATTCCTCCAGACTTCCCTGTCCATTTGCACTTGGGCTACTGCATTTTTTACAGCAATGCAAGATGAGAAGAAAGCTGTACAAACTGCTCTCCTTTTCTTCTACAAAATGCCTTCTCCCTCTGTAGGATTTTGGGACAAATACAGAAGCTCCATTTCAAAATTTGCCTTGAACTAAACTGCCTGAAATTCAGACCCAGATGGTGGTTTTCCACCAACCAGAAGAAAAACCTTGAGAAAAATTGAGACCATTTCTAAATAACATGCAAAGGGCTATGAAACACCTTAAAATGTTAAATGAGAGGTGTCAATTATTCATTACAAAAGGACCCACATGGAAAATGCCGAGAAACCAGAGTTGGAGTTGAATCGCCGGGAGAGAAAACATTTGCTTATGAGAAGGAAGCACACAGGGAGCCTGGAGGGAATAAGGACTTTTTATTTCTAGAATTCCCTTTGAAATGAGGGGATTGGAGTTTTTGAGGATCTTTTTTCCCTCTGGGCAGCTGTCAGAGCCCATTTTTCCTTGCTGCTGGCGTCATTCAGGGACATGTGGCTTCGTAAACATCCTTCAAGGTCTGAAGTATTTGGTACTGCAGGAGAGCATTTTGAATGGGTTGTGTTACTTACCTTTGACATCAATAATGCATTCACATTATTATAAACCACACAAATCATCAGCCAAAGCTTGTTTTATGTCTGTCTAGAGGTCAAAGCTTTCGTCTTGCTAGTATGAGTATATTTTTGTACTTATGAATAAGAATGCTCATTGTTGAGCTACTTGAAATACTCCCCAAACAATGACACACACAAAATTAAAAGTGATTTATAAAACCACAAGGGTTGTGGTTCATCTCCCACAACTTTGGCTGAAAGAAGTTAAATATCTTTCCCCAGCTAATCATCTGACCTTGCTTGATAATGAGCAGGAGAGTCAGGGACCTCTGGAGGAGGAGTTATCCATCTTTATGTCGATGATCTTGGAACAGCACAAACTGACCCAAGGCAAAGCTCCTCTCCCTTTTTTAAGGAAAGAAGGCAGATGAAGATATGGCATAACTTATATGCACACAGCAGTCCCTAAATTTCAATAAAGTTTTTTAAAGTTTCATGTTAAGGCTTGGAAAAAATTTCTAGCTCAGGCCCCTTGGGACAGTCTTCATCTGTTCATCTCAACGTACCTCCTCACAAAATCATGCAACACTTTTCTCCGTCTCACCCAGAGGATGGACTGCTCTCCACCAGCTGAGCAAATACTCTGTATTTTGATTTCTCTTCTTTTGCAGTGTGTCAGCCAGGCTCGATTTGCTCCACACACATCAAACCATGCTCTGAAGACAGAATTATTAATTTCCTGTAGGCTTTTATTTCTTTCCTTTTTCTTTTCTTTTTTTTCTGATACGTTTTGCCACAGTGGCTGAACAGTGCACAAATTCAATCTGGATATTTTCTTGCCAGCTCAGTGAGATAAGAGGCAATTATTAACCCTTGTTTTCAGGCAGGGAAGTCTTTTCTAATGAGATTCCATTTATAGTTATTCACTGGTTTTGGATACCCAGGCCAGGACACCTTGGAGCTGATATTTCAGGGTGCTTAGCTGGATTTAGCACTTTTTATTCAAAGCGCAATTCCCTCTGATTTCGGCTGCAGCTGTGAACACTCGGTAATATTTGCAAACCAATCGCCAGGGTCTCACTCTGGTACCTGGAAAATGAGGTCTGCATAAAAAGTGACACCACCACCCCTCCTGCAGAAGGTGTGGGAGCCGAGCTAATTTGCTGAAAAAGCATATGCTCCCAAGTGCGGAGCCTAATTTTAGGCAGCTGGTGTGAGGAGAGAAAGCTAAACCAGAAAACTAGGAACCTACATCTCCTCTTAAGCGCCTTAAATCTCAGCAGCCCTTATTCACAGCACAGCCAAGAGAAAAAAAAAAGGACAGAGGTGGAGACTGATCTCCTGAATCCCACCTTTCTTCAGGCTTACTCAGGAATTCATGAATTTGCATCTATAAGTCCTCCTGATTTGCTGTTTTCTGCCTAAATGTGCCCTGAGACTGTGTACCAGCCTGTCCAGGAGAGAAGGAGGCAGAGGGCTACTGAGATTGCAGCAGCCCAGCGTGGAGGATGAGCCTTCGCCAGGACACACCACAGGCGTGTTGGAGTCTCTTGGCAGCCTGATGGGATTTAAATGCACGCTCCCCATTTCCATTTGGTTTTAACAGCCTGGCTTATCAACAGCTAGATTTAGACAAATCCAAAAACCAGTTAAATACAAATTCTTTAACTGGATTCATCCTTTCAACAGTCTCACAGAAATATTAACATCTCAGAAAATGCTGTATATTGGCAGAATAGCTGTTCAGAATCCTTTATTAGGAATCAGGGATTACATTTTATAACAAAAGCCAAATCCTATGCTCTTCCTTTATTTACAGCTGAACTTTCTGGCTTTGGAAACAAGATAAAGCATGGATGTCAAGGATCTCTTATCCAAAAAGCATTACCTTTTCTCTGTGAACATGATGTTTTAATCCATAAACTACATAATGCGTATGTGCATTTCAGGCTACAGTAATTGATTAGCAACTTCATGCTATGCTTAGTGTATGACTTGTCCTATTGATTAACGTTGCAGTAACATTATAACATCACCAGAATCATAATGCTGCTAAAGATAACTCTGGAAACATCACAGTCCGGCGTTGCTAATGCCTTATAAATAGAGATGATGCTAGAAAAATCTCCATTACCTAATTCGCAGACTCTTCAGACAAATAGACATCTGTTTGGCAAAACTGATGGGCCTAATGAACCTGTTAGAAGTTATAACATAAGCTTTGTTCCTTTTAACTGGTTCTAATTACTTGAACAAGTGTGGGAAATAGGTAAAACTGCAAGACGGAGGTTTGTTATCGTTATTCTTTCCTTCGCCTTCCTCATACTGTTTGGTGGTGTGACCTGGCAGCGAAAACATTCTTCCCCTTATGATTAAAGAAAAAAGACAAAACTGTAAGCAATTAAAAGGACGTGCTTTGCTGTGAAGTTCAGGACATCCAGGGTTCTGCCATTTCCACGCACCCAGAGAGCTGGATGCCAAGCGGTCTGTGAGAGGTGTCTGAGACAGGAAAAGCAACTTCAGCTTTAAACAAAAACATGTTGATATCCTACTGGAGTTGTGGTTTTCTCAGGCTTATCCTTTGGTTGGGCAGCCCAACTGACAAAGTGCACCCCAGCAGAAGTCTACAGAGAAGCATGGAATCGTTGAATGGTTAGAGTTGGAAGGGACCCTAAAGATCATTGAGTTCCAAGCCCAGTGCCATGAGCAGGGACACCTCCCACTAGACCAGATTGCTCAAAGTTCCATCCAACCTGGCCTTGAACTCTTCCAGAAACCCAATGTGAGATGGCTTCTTGTCCTGAAGGAACGATGTTGAATTTCAAATCTTTGAACGTCTTTGCAAAGGGGATTACCCACTCCCACAAGTAGCCCTCTGAAGGGCTAAGTAGTCACTGGGTCAAAGTATATGTCAAAGAAAATATTCTTTGGACTTCTTTTGGGCTCTTTCCTAGGAAACTTTTCCATTAGCAACCTGGTTTTAGAAGGCTTTAAGAAAATATGAAACTGAGAAGAGGTTTTATCACTCTGTCACCAGGGTGCTTTGTCAAAGTTCTTATACGAGCACAGGCAGTACACGACTTTCTACATTATTTCCAGTGAAAAGCGAAATGGCTTTATGGATCTTTTTTTTTTCAGGATGGGTGGGGGCATGTTAAAAAAGCTCAGTTGTAGCTGCTGACATGTGAAGGTGGGCTTTAAAGAGCAGAAGTAGAAGTCTGCTTTGAACAGATTTAAGCAGTGAGGGACTGTACCGGGAACCATCATGATGGACAGAAACTACTTTCTGGTAAGTAGGCTCTGGAAAAGATGCTGAGGAGAAATGATGAGAAGGTGCCAAAGACAAATGGGAAAAAAAGATATGACAGCTCTGCCTAGTCAATGTCTCATGGAGGATATACGGGTAATAATTATGCACTGGTGTGGAGAGAAACTGTAGTACAATTTATTCTGCTTTTGTCCATGACTCTTTCAAACTTTAAATTCGTAGTCTGAGTCCTCCAAGTCTGCAAGACAGAGATGAGGTTGTTATACTCTGCTGTGAAGGTCGTGGTCAGGTTACCGGATGAAATTGGAGTGGAGAACTAGGAAAGGGTCCTGTCTTCTACCTAAGTGTGGACTTACAGGATGGATTGAGGCTTTGGTTCATGAAATATATTTCTATCCCACACCAGCTTACAGAGCTTTTGGGGTTTGTTTTGGTTTTCTTGGTTGGTTGGGGTTGGGTTTTTTATCCCCATAAAGCACATCACTGCTTGACTGTGCTTTAGGGAAAAGAGTGAAGACTTTCTTGTCTCAGCATCCCAAACTCACCCTCTTCTTGGGGAAGGTTCTGCTCCTAGAAGGGAGAAAGCGGGACTTACACTCACCTGATGTACCACTGAGATAGTCAGATCAGACGAGAACACCATCACAAATGACTGTGCTTTCAGCAAATGACATGCTTAACTTCAGGCACATGAATTATCCTGCTTGGCAAAATCTCATTAGCAGGTGCTCAGATCCTGAAGAAGTTGAGTCTTTGCCCGAATTGAGCATGAATATGCATACTGGGTGTACATTTTGGCTTTCACTATAGGATTATGCAAATTGCAGATTACACACGCAAATGAATTGCCACTCCTTGATTCACAATTAATCACTTCAACCGTTTCTCCATCTGCTTTTGTTCCACTTTTATTGTTCCTTTCATTTCTCTAGTATATCAATCTGCACTTTTCTGCAGGGAAACGGTTGTATTTACTCAGTCTGGTAAACAGAAAGCCTCTCTTTTCCACTACGTATCCCAAACTTCTGGAAATGAGAGATCCTATTTCTCTAGGAAAAGCTTTTTCTCCAAACTTAGCAGATAAATTCCTCTCTCTCCTCTCTCTAGGTCAGGGAGCTTCCCGAAGGAGACTGGTGTGGTGGCAGAGGTGATCAAGCAGAGATGCTTCAGCCCAGGCAACAGAGGCGGCTTCGTGCCAAATGCGACATGCAATTAGCATTCAAAGTCAGAAAAGCTTTCTGCATCAGAAAAATGTCACTTAAATCTCAGCGTGCACCTGTCAGGCCAACACTACTGCTCCGAGATTTGTGATCTGTGGACTATCCAGAGAATTAGTTGGTCTGTATTTCAAATTGCAGCACATTGAAACTCTATTTTTCCCCCTTACTAATCTTTCGTTGGCTTCACCCGTGTGAAATTTCTAACCTGCCTTGAGTTCTTCTAGTGCTTAAGTTCACTTGGTCCTTGCAGCTGAGGCTCTCAACATCAGCTGGGGAGGTTCAGTCTTTACTAGGTTGAGTTTCCAGTAATAATGATGGTAGGAGGGAGAGGAGAGTGGGGTCTCGGCTGGAAAATGAAGGCTTGAGGATAATAACTGAGCACTGTTAAGGCTCAAGTGGTTCAGCAGCTGGCTCAGCACACCCATTATGGCAAAGAGGCTGCTGCTGTGCTGTAACTAGCACAGTAATTTGTCAGTAGGTGCCTGGTATTCACTGCACATCTCTTCATCCATATGGAATAACTGCGCATTTGCTCAGGGTTTGCTTCCTTAAACTATGGGTTGCTTTGATTTGTTAAAGCATGGCTTGCTTTCAGCCAGCAAAGTATAGGTTGCTTTGAGTTGTCAAAGTATGGCTGCAGTGGGAAGCGTGAGTAGTTTGTCTGGCAAGTGATCAAAAGAGCAGTCACAGCAGCACCAAAACTTCAGAGGTAGCGTCCAAGGGCTTGCACTCACATTGGCAGAGCCGACGAGCAGCCTTGTCTGCTAGGATTGATGCAGGACACTTGAAGGACTAGTCCACAGAGACCACTGGCTCTGCCAGCTTGGCACAGGCTCAAATGCAGTCCAGGTCTCTACCAGAAAAAGCTGGATCTTTAGCGTTCCGGGTCTATCTGAGGTGCTAATTTTTACTTAAGGCCATATTCCCCCAAATCCCGAGTCATACAGCACCTGAGATGGGCACCAGTCCCACCACGGGAGCTATTAGGCTGCTGCCAGATGTCTCTACTATGTCTCTACTATGCAGAGGTTTGTAACACCCAAGGTCATGCATTGCAAAGCAATGATGGAAAACCAGAAATAAGGAATATTCTTTTATACTTAGGGGAAAGTTAAAAGGCTTCTCTGTTTCCAGATGGTGAATAAGTTTTCAATAAAGCTTTCCGCAACAGCTTTCACCTGCTTTCGAAGAAAAAAAAAAAAGAAATCGATAAATCTTTCTGGCCAGTGTCTATATTAACAGTGGGAAAAATTGTACATATTGGTGTATCAATTACCACAATTAACTGGCTAATGGCCTGAGATACCCTTTTGGGCTCAGGAGATTTGGCTATGGGTTACTTTCATTAGATTTTCTGAAACATGTCGGGTGGCCTTTCCCATAAAGGGAGGAGGTAGGATTTTACATGGACATCCCCGCTGATTCTTTCTGTTACCCCAAGGAACACCGACTACTTAATGAAGGTCATTACTGCTACCTTGGCTAAACTTTTATTATTCAGAGGATGAATACATGTGTGGTTATCTCTTCTCTCTGAAGAAACCAAGCTGGTCAAGGGTGCTGAGTAAAAGATAAGAAATATTCCTCCATTTTTTCAGTGCTTTTTTCATTACTACAGCAAGTGCCTCAGAGAGTTCGGGTTTAACTGCCCTCCCCAATAAAGTGTTTCTCTGTCAGTCTTAAGGGTATCAAAAGTCTTTGGAATATCTCTTGGTGAGAAGTTGCTTGTAGCCCACCCTCTCCTTCTGCAACCAGGAGGCGGTCAGCCTGTTCCTGTCTCCATGACAACCAGGATTTTAGAAATCACCTCAGTGCCTGTTTCAGATGATGCTTCATCCTGAACAGGATAGAGACAATGGCAGAAAATGTGCATAACCCAACTCAAGAGGCATATTGACTAAAGAGACTTAAGCAAGCTGGATTGAAAACGTATTTCCTGAGAGTGCCTTCCCCATAACTCAGGCTGGGATGCCCCTGACTTGCACTTGGATAGATAACTTTGAAGGGAATTAAGGATCGCAGGTACAGAATTGCATCGCTCTTTTAGTTTGTTTTCATTCCGGAGTGGGAAGTTCCACATGATCTACAAAATCCAGGTTTGCTAGATTTTCCCCATTTTCCCATTCTATGGGCAGTCAGCTTTCAGAATTGAGAAATCCAAATGCTCATAGCTAAATAATACTTCTTATGTGTCTAAGGTGAAAAAAAATTTACCTTCTCAAGAGAAATTCTTGCCTCCTGTTCTGTTCTGAGCCGTAGCAATGCGGTGGCTGACCTTCCATACGGCTATAGCAATCTGACAGGAGGTCACAAAAATCCTCAGATGTAAGGTCACAGACTTAGAAGTGAAGACAGATGGATAAATAAATCCCAAAGTGATGGTATTGATGGCATCCCTTGCCCTGCAGAAGGAGATGGCTGCAGAACCAAGGAACAACCAGAGTAGCTCCTCCAAACTTGCAAGAGTGGAAAGAGGCTGGCTGCAACTCTCAGCGGGAAATGCAGTGTAGAACTCATAGGAAGCAAAGGAGAATACTGGAAGATAAACGAACTCAAAAGCAGCCATGACTTTGAAATATGAAAATAAATTTATTTTAAAGGGGGAACACTAAAATGAACGAAACATAAAACCCCGCCAATTTGTGGAAGAGTTAACAAAATGCTTTATATCCTGTCGCCATCTACTGGATTTGAGCTGCAGAGAATGGAGAATGCAGGAGAGAGCAGATCACAGAGGCTCTGGGGACACTCAGGGAAGTGTGAAGAGAGCTACAGACAATGGAAACCCCAAGGGCACCAAACTCAAGGTCAAGAGCTTTGAACTATTTCCCATCCCCACTGTCATCTCAGGGCATAGACAGGTGGTTGCTGCACAAAAAGACAGCGTGCTGTTGAGTTCCTCTAATGGAGAAGGTCTGTCACCAGCAGGGTCTCCCCTTGCCGGGGTCACCCAAAGAGGGCTGGAGAGAAGGTGGGTTTTCATGTCAGAAGCTGGTATGTCTGCACTCGTGGCTCCTACAGGTCCATGGGTACGTTGTGTGGGACATCGCTGCTGTCTCCACTGCATATACTTCTGAAGTTCCTACTCCTAGGAACAAAATTGAGAAACAAGAATCAAAAGGCTTTTTTGACCAAACATCTTTTTCTATTTTATTTTTTGAAGTGGAACCTAAAAACGTTGTGCTTCATTTGCCCCAAAACATAAGAAGAGAAGAAATTCAGCACCATGCTCAGAAAGGAGTTTGTGGTGAGTCATAGGCTTCATCCACAGCCCAGTACTGGAGATCCTGGATGGTTCCTCTATCAGAAGTTGACCTCAAAATGCCCAGGGAAGCACATGAACCATCTTTCTACCTGGTATTTGTGTGAGCAGGACTATTCTCATTTGTTTAATATGAAATCCTTCTAATCCATTAAATTCAGCAAATAAGCAATGGAATTCCCTTTAAGGAGCAACATTCAGACCCTCAGCCTGGAGTGCAGTCTTGCTCATTTCCTTTGTTCCAGTGACCACTTATTAAATATTTCACACAGTCTGAAGCAATTTCAACAAAAGTGACTGTTTTTCTTGAAAAACCCCTCCAGCTGCTAATTAACTCTCTAATTAGAGCTAAGCTCATTTTCAAATCTAGTCCCTACTTACAAGAAGGCAAAGATTTGCACTATCTCCCAGATTCTGGGACATCCTAAGGATATACTTTCCCATAAAATCTAATTTTATTTCTTTTTCCTAAATAAATTATTGTAATAATTTTGGTCTTATTTAAGATCAGACAAAACAAACCAAAATCCCCACAAACAACTGAAACAGGAGATGCTTCTTATGCAATTTTAGTTGCCCACAAGCTAGAAATCTACTTTAAGTTGTCCTTTACGTTTCCTTTATAGAGAACACTGCTCAAAGATGATTCATCCCACCTATTTAAGGCATTTATCCTTTCTGCTAATTTCAGGAGGACCTGTTGGTTAAACCAGATCAGAACTTCTGGCAACCAACAGCAGCCTGGTCTTTTTTGAATTTTAGTATTTGTTGAAAATATTTCCTGATGAAAGGTTGATTATGTATGTGTGTAGTTCCAGATGAACGAATAAACTGTTGATTGGTTAAGAACAACAGTGTCCTGGTGTGAGGAAAGATGCTTAAAAGTAGACCTGAAATCAGCCTTGTCTTCAAATTAGAAAACTAGTACTCTTTAGAATGAAATCACCAAAATCGCACGCTAGCTTGATGCTGTCACTAAATTACGGGAAGCTAGAACACCTAATTTTTAGACAAAATTTAAAGAAAATCATGTCTGACATAAACTTTCCATTTTTCCATCCATTCTTTTCTTGTGGGTCAGACTCCTTATGTTCCTTCCTACCTGTTTGAGGCTCTGGGCATAGAGAAGTGTATTTGGTGTTTGCTCCCAGCAGAGACAAACCTTGCACTTCATCAAAGTCCACGGGGTTTCTATACACTTACACAGATCTGAACTAATCCTGAGAAAAAATTGCTCTTGATATATATCCACGTTACAGGGAATTCATCCCATTTTCCTAAGAACAGTTTTGTGTTACTGATGGGTGAAGGATTAACATTGTATTAATTGTCTGTGTGTGTGACAGGACCATCTGTGTGGTCATTTCTCTTCTGATGGGTTGGGCCAAATATTCAGTTTATTTCTGAAGAGGAGAATGAGTACGCAGACTCTTTATATTATCTCACCCTTCGAGTGTGTCTGGATCGACTCTCCTATTCCCAGACCAACTTGTGGGGCTGGAGGATGCCCTATAGCCAAGGCTTTGCTGAAGAAGAGTGCTACCATAGCATCATCTCCATTCGCCTCCTGAGCACCAATTCAGTCTGAGAATGACCTTCAGAGATGCAGGTTATTCCCAGCGACAGCACTAGGGAAGAGAATCTAAAAAAGGACAGGTTCGTTCAGCCTAAATATATAATTAAGTCCTCAAGGGATCTTCTGATTTTGATTGATTAAAGGCGCTGTCACTTTTATGGGGTTCCTTCTTAGGGTAGCTATGGAAACATTTGGAAAAAAAAAAGAAGGGATAGGGAAGATCTTGGTGAATGGATGGGCTCTGTAGAGCAATTTTCTGCATAAAGCACAGATTGCCTCAGTTGCAGGGATTTGTCTTTCGTGGGGGATGGTTTGATGTTCACAGGTATAAGGGAGCAAATCCTCATAGATCAAAGGATGGACTGAAAGCTGATTTGGGAGATCCCGACTCCTTTTGCTGCATCAGCACCAGCATTAGGTGAGACAGCAGAATTTTACCCCTCTGGTGTTCTGCCCTGCCTAAAGGGGACTGCAAGAAGAAATAGTGCAAACACTACGAGATATTTTTGAGACACAAAGAAAGTACTATGTGCCAGCTGCTGGGCAGTATCTGTCCGTTAGAATTCATAGTATCATAGAATCATTGAAAGGGAGCTTAAATATCATCCAGTTCCATCCCCCTGCCCTGGGCAGGGACACCTCCCACCACACCAGGTTGCTCCAAGCCCCATCCAGCCTGGCCTTGAACCCCTTCAGGGATGGGGCAGCCACAGCTTCTCTGGGCAACCTGTTCCAGAGTCTCACCACTCTCATAGTCAAGAATTTTTTAACGTTACTGAGTGTGCAATAGCTTATCTCTTATAACATCGTGTAAGGGGGGAAATGAGGGACCACACAGACAACACAAAGCCTGGATTAAAGTCACCAACATACCTTTCGCCTTAATCCTCTGTTTGAAAGGCTGACCTGCCCCTTGGATGTCTTTTTACCGTGTTAAATGTTTGTCAGCCTTTCCCTCCTCTCGCTCAGGGGTCCAGGCCCAGGCCCATGCCCCTGCCCCTGCGATAACTGTGCTAACGTGACGGGTGGGTGGTACGAGAAAGGTAGACACAAACAGTCTCCTACTATTAAGATATTCCTTGAAAAGGTCACTCAAACACCAACCCTGAAATTACAGCCATCCCCAGGTTTCAGAAGGAGCCATTTAAGCAAGAATAAACCCAGTAGAAGAGGGATTTCCATCATTTAATATCTGATGTGGCCTCTCTTCTGACCCCAGAATGGCCCAAGGATCAAACACATTTTGTGACCTGAAAGCAAAATAGATATTTTGGGAAAAAAATAGATATTGGAAAAAGGCAAATAGTCACACCAGCATGTATTCATGCAAAATTAAGGTTGTGGAGGTGAGAGTTAGTTTTGCCTTTGTTTTTTATTTCATCAGAAGAAGGTCCCATAATAATTATCCCATAATCCTCTAAATTATGCTGCATAATAGGGCACTGGGAGAACGAAGGCAAGCGGAGCACCTACACTTACCCTGGAAAAGGTTATCACTCTCAGCACTCTGCCTTTATGACTATTTTGATATTTGCAATTAGAAACTCGGCACTGATTATGTCCTATGCACCAACTAGTAAATGTCAAGGTCTGATCAGGGAATTGAACTTGTGCTTAAGTACTTCGATTTAAAAAAAAAAAATATCTTTTACATCAGGGTCTAAATCTTTGTTTTTGTAAACCGCCACACTTCAGCTTCTGCCTTCGTTTGAGTGCAGAAAGAGTCCCACTGAAGTCCTTTCAAGGTAAGCCACAGATTGAATCAAGACAGAGTTCATTAATTAATGGCACACAGCATTTGCTTCTGCTTTCAGCCTCTTTGTGAGGCTAACTCCATTAATACCTTCCCATCCAGGAGCTTGCCGGGCTGCCCGACGAGGCTGCCTGCCTGAAGTCAAGGCTGCTGTCAACATATCTTGTCCAATTCAGAACAATTGCTCTCAACCTGCATTTAGCTCTGAAAATTATGCTTTTAGTTCAGACACGAAGGAGGGCTTGTATGCCTCAAAGCTTATATATATATTTTTCCCCTCCTTATTGTAAGGTTTAAAAAAGAAAATAACAAAACACGCCAACTATTTTTCCCCACAAACTGTGACTTCTCACTAAACATTATTGAGATGAGTTCCTGTGGAGGCCACAATTAACATCTCAACACTTAAACATGGAATATAAAAGGAGATTTTGAAAGACCTTCATGAAATCCAGGGGTCTCTTCAATGTGAAGTGGCCATACATAACAAGGTCACCAGCAACGGGGGGAAGAGGAGAGAAATCCATTAACGCCTCACCTGGGATAAAATGACACCAGAAAGCAGAGACGGGTGCAATTTTTGACATGATAATCCCAATTGTTGGGCCAGAGCTAACTGCTTCCAGTCTACCAAGGACTGTAATAAAGTCAGCAGAAGCTGCTGGTCTCTCTCTTTGTTCATCCAGGAGTTTATCCTTCCACGCTGGTTAAACAATGACTTTTCCCTGGAGCGGAGGCACTGCATGAAATCCCTATTCTTTGGTGTTTGCTTGACCAGCTCTCTCAGCTTGAGATTCAGGTAGACTTTTTTTCCCCCGCTGATCCTTCTGTCTCCAAATTATTGGCTCTGACATTAGGATGGATTCAGTATAGTCTGAAGCCTGAGTTTTCAAAGTCATTTGACTTCCATGATGTGGAATTCCTTTTCTTTCTGTTAAATATTACCTGTTTAGGGCTCTTGCTCGCTGCTATCTCCATGCACTGTGGCTACTTTGCGGTACCTGGCACCCAGATGGGGGTGTGGGAGGCACCAGGCAACCAATCTACACCTGACCTCACAGCTGTGGTGGGATCTCATAGACATTGCTTACTGTGAGTCCTTCCCACGGCCTCCTGAGGACCAGAATACGTGTCCTCTGCAACCTATGCTTGAGGCGGGGTATTAGACACCTCTTTGGCACAGTTTACACCAGAATCTAGCATGAGTTGTGGGCCCTGGTGAGGAACCAGCTGGGTGGTTGTTGGCAGTGGAAGAAGCATTGGGCACATTGTCCTTCTCCCTTCTCATGGGAGTCCAGCAGATCCCAACCCATAGCCTGCTGTGCAGATACCGGGATGCTAAGGGCAGGGATGGGATGGGACAGGGGTGGCATGACACGGCATGGCATGGCATGGATGTGTGGCATGTTGGTGGAGGCTGAGAGAGAAGTATCTGCATATGCAGAGGAGGAAGGGGAAGGAGTTGTGGACAGCCCCACATCTGAGGCACAAGAGGAGGGAGGATCTTGTAAGATTTGGCCTTTTTTCACTTGGCTGTGAGCATTGTGAAGTGCTCTGGCAGGACATCCTTGCCCTGATGAAGATGTCTCTTACACATGTGTCCACTCACGCAGATGTTTGTGGGTGCAGGACTGCTGAAGACCAAGCCACTCTTTGGCTCATTATGTTCCTCTATATTTCCTCTCCTTCCTCCCCACTGCCCTGAACTGGAATGTTTTAGAGTCAAACTTGGTGCTCTGCACCATGCTGCGGCAAGAGGGATATCAAATATTTAACAGAGTTTCAGGTGCTTCTCCCACATTATCAGGCATGAAAAGATGTTCTGTCACTTGAAAAACGCCAGCAGTGTGACATGTCCTTCCTGCTCGAGATCTCTTCTGGCAAGGGAGATGCCTCTTATAACAAGGGGCACAAGGCTGCCTGGAAGGATCGTCTCTTCTATTAGTTATTTATTAGCTCTCAGAAGATGTTGAGTTTTAAATAATGTACAAATTTGCCTTGCAGGTCTGAACGTATGCATAGGCTCTCAAAAAAGGTATTTAAAAATATTTTGGACTCCCAACATTAGTTGGCAAATGATTTTTTAAATCTTCCTGGCATGACTTTCATCAATCAGATGTAGATATAAAGAATTAAGACACTTCCCCCAGTGATCCATAATCATAATAGATGCCATGTAGATTTGCCTGTTCTCTCCCCGTCTTTGCCATCTCTGTGTAGTGCATGGTTGGCCTGAAAAGGATTTTACACGGAGTTGCAGGAGAAAGAGGGGATTATGTTGGGTGTAAGGATCAGACTGAGTCCAATCCCTGGTGTTCGGTCTCTCCCCACTTGTCTGAAAGTGGTGAAATTGTAATCGGTTGAAATCATAGGAAAGTCACATTTCCTCAGTCAGTCCAGCATTTCATTCCAGGGAAAAGAAACTGAGTTACACAGAGGGAAAACTGCAAATAAAAAACAAATTAAAAAAAAAACAACCACACACAAAACCCAAACCAAACCCACAATCAAACCCTGGTGTCAGCAGAATATGTCTGGAAATACAAGCACGCAGCAGCAGAGGCTTTTCCGGATTGCTGCATCCTGCTCTACAGTCTGCAAATTCACAACATTGATAAATGGGAAAGAGCCCTCCAGGAGGCTTGAATATGTATCTCCGTCTGAAAACTCACGGAGTAAAAGCTGTTTCAGTGAAAAATAGTCAAAGAAACGGGTCCTCTGCAAGTGGAACAAAAGGTACTAATGGGCTACTCAGTCCAAAACCTAAAGGTGTGAGGCTCTCCAGTGGATACAGCTCAGAGCTAGAGAAAAATTTCAGGCTAGAAATAAGGCTAACATTGTTAATAATGAAGGTAATTAACCACTGGAGCAGCCCCTCAGAGGATGTTGTGGTTCCTTTGTCGTCGGCAATTTTAAACCAGGACTGGCTAATTATTTTGTAAATGTTGTGCTTTAATTCAAACTGGAATTACTGCAGGGAAGTCCTGCAGCCCGTGTGGCACCGAAGCCGAGACTGTACGGTCCCGGTGGCCCCTTTGGCTCCTCATCAGTGATCTGTGGGAAGCTGAACATGGAGATGGGGTGACACCTCACATCTTTCTCTTCGTCCCAATGCTACAACTTCCAGCTCTGTTTGGCAGAGCCTCTCCTTCCCTGGTTCCTGCCAAAGAAATATACTCTGGTGCTAAAAATTATTTGACCAACTGCATCATTTCTTTATTTTTCGTCACATTCAGGGTTTCTGTAACAACACAACTTCTGTTCCGACAGGAACAGAGTTAGACTTCTAATGATAGAGAATGGCTCCATAATGCTGCATAACTTAATTTTAGGTCTGGCTTTCTCCCTCTACATGACGAGGAGAAATCAAAGTGTGTTCTGTCAGTCAGACTGTCATATCTGTAAGAGGATGAGAGCAACATCCTTCCTTATAAATGTTGAGGGAATAATAGGAAAAAAAAAGGATTGAAGAGACACACACTCTTCCAACTGGGATATCCAGGAGGTGATGGAAACTGTTCTATTGGTTGTACTTTGTGTGTTTTTTGTGTGGGAGTGGAGCAACCACAAGAGAATTCTTTGTTGTGTGTAACTCTATCAGCCCCAGAAAGCTCTTCTGACAGATAGAGAAGTGCGGCAAGAAAAGCTTGGGTGAACTCACTTCCCTGCAGCCAAAGGCAAAGGAAAACTTTCACCTGAGAAACGAGGCATCCTTCTTCACTACTGAGATATTTAAGGAAGAAATCTCATTCTGTAAAGTCCAAATCTACCAGAAACCACCAGTGACCAGCTCTCCTAATTAAGTGCTGTGGGTTAAGAGACTAACCAGAAAGCTACTGGTCTTAGATCAAAAATGTATGTGAAAAATAGTGGGTATGGGGAAGAGCAAACAAAAATAAAGCCTCTTGCCTCTGGAGTATGGCAGATTCACACCCAAACATCTGTTTTTGGGATGTGCATTTAAAGCTTCATCCTTTCCCCTCTTCCTCTACCCCAGGAGACAGCAGGTAACGTCAAATCTTTGCTGTGACTGTCCCTGTAGAGCAATAGTGGCTGCTATGGAGGACTGTGAATCGCTGTCCGTGTATGGAGGCTGCTTCCAGTAAGACCCTCATGAATCACAGCTGAGACCAGACCAAGGGTTACAGTTTCCTACACAATGATTTAAATCAATTTTGGTTTCTTAACTCAAGCGCACAGTCCAAAAAGGCATCTTAAATTCACCTGGGAATCCTGTTTGCATTTGGGAAACACTCCAGCTACGGCAAATCTGTTTCAGTGCAATACCCAGGTGGCCCCACCCTGAACCTGCAAGACCCAGAAACACATCATAATGGCCAAAATCTCACGTGTTGAAGTAGTCCCACAGTTCAGAAAATAATGTAAGATTCATGGGAGAGGAAGAGGAGAAGGAGAAGCCAAAAAGCAGTGAGCACAATGCTGCAGGTATAGGTTTAGAGAGAGAAACACTTGGACTCTGGATTCTGCCTCCCCCAGCCTTCCTGAAACTTGTGCAGTGATTATTTAATGTAAAATGTGTAAATGAAGGAGACTTAGGAATAAGAACTCAGTTTCGGAGTCAGGACGCCTGTATTGTCTGCACAGCAGGAGGAAGAGAAAGTTTTCTAAATTTCATCCATTCAGTTTCTCCAGTTAACTTGACTTTCTGTACCAAAATTCAGCTCTAAATTAATTGCTTATATTCCTCTTGATGGAATCCCTGTGGGCCATCTGTTTTAGTGGGCTGGGATTGCACCAGATGTGGATATGATTTGTATTGAATCTGAAATTCTACACAAACTAGTGTTACGTTTTTATTTAATTTACAGACCAAATTGGCCTCATTCACTTGGTTTGGTTCTCCAACTTGCCATGACCTTCTTTTTGGACAAGCTGGAAGAAAGATGGGAAAATCAAAAGGTCAACATAATTTGAAGAGACCTTACCAAATACAGAGGGCCTGGCAGAACTGTTAGCCTTTGCTATATATCTTTATTTCTTCTTTGGGGGCTTAGTTTTCGCCTCTGTACTTTGTATTACAGAGGAATAAGCTTGTGGTTGGGGACAAAGCTGAATGACAGGACATGCTCAGAGAATTTTGCACGTGTACAGAAACAGTTTCTGATGTGCTGCTTTAGGATGTAGCCCTTGGTGTTTATACCCAACCACGTGAAGGATGGTGGAAAAGAAAAAGAGAGTGTTACAACTGGAAACAGAAACCACATGGGAACTGCCCAAGCTTTTGGACAGCACAGTCAGTCCTTGTAGACATCAAAAACCCAAGGATTGACTGATGTTCATCTAACCTAAATTGACCAGCTGGCAACATAAATTGTCAGAAGATTTGAGCACACAGTGAGCTCCCTAGCGAACTCATCCAGCCCAGCTTGAAGGTGTGAATCCCCATTCCATAGACTGTTTGGAAGGGGGGACTACAAACCCAGCAAAACTGACTGTCTCATGCCAGCATGTTTTCCTCAGCTGGGGATGTTTTTGCAAATCACATGCATTTTATGTATACAATAAATTATCTCTGTGACTAGAAAGTGAAATACTAACAAGACATTGCCAATACAGGTGCAGCATAAAAAACCCCAACCCATTGGTCTTAATTTGCTATTCCATTACTTATAGAGTGTAGTTTTGGAAGGGAAATGAGTCCTAGAGTGGAGGTATCTCCAACAAGAAATGTAAAAATTTTGATAAACAGACATTGGAGGTGATGCAATGTCTTGGTGAGATGGTGATAATGGTCACAAGCAGTGAATCATAAGGACTCTTACAGGGTTACGTCTCCGACCAGAATCATGAAAGAGAAACACAAATGGATTTGGGATCTGATACCAGATTTGTGAGGAAAAAAATCATGGCTCTTCAGTCCACTCAGGACAAAAAACTTGTGGCGGTATTTATGTGCTCTAATCACAGAGCAGAACCCCATCGTCATGGTCTTGGTACAAAATAATAATAATGCAAGTTTTCGCCCTAAATTGTTCATAGCACAATAACAGCTGGCATTTACTAGTGTAAATTCCTCTTCATTTTTAAGGTTCACAAATCCTGTCTTCCCCACTTAAGGCTCACAAATCCTTTCTCCCCCACAAGCTCACTACTTTTGTGATATCAAATACCCCTCTACTTTTGCCTTTTTGATTCTGCATCCTAGGTGATGTCTCAAGGACTTTTAGCACATTGACAAAGTCTGCACAGCTCTTCTAGCAAACTACCCTGGACTCTCTGTTTCCCAAACAACATCGGAGAAAGATAAGATATTGTGATGATTGTAGGTTATGTATTTGGGGATTAGCTGCCGCGTATGGAATCCCCAATTCTCTCCCTATTATGGTAGTGCAAGATAAGGCCCAGGTTCTGCACCTCTACTAATTTCTTTTCACTTACCATACCCATGCAAAAAGAGATAACCTTTATTCTCTTATCAGGTATCAGCTGCTATATCACACAATTGCAATCCTCTCAATTAACATGTACCATCGTAAGAAGAACCAAGGACAATCCTCTCGATTAACATGTACCATAATAAAAAGAACCAAGGATCATATACCCGTCTAGAAAGGTAAGGAGAACATTTTTGAGACCATAAAGCAAGGAGAAAAGGGATTGAAATGGTGAGAATGCAATCACTGCATTGGGGAACGGCCAACCTGATGAGGATCTGTCTACCAGATCTACAATTCGGACATGTTTAGGTCTACAGTGGAAAGAAAATTGATCCAGCAAAGGTTATTTTGATCTTGATTGCTCTTGGCTGAAGGTTGGTGACTGGAAAGGGCCAGTGGAAGGGCCTGAAGGTGGTTGTGGACATCGTCTAAAGAAAAGCTGTGAAGCTTTGAAGAGGGCAGTCCTGGAAATAGAAAGGTTATGAAGGTTGGGACTCCACCAGCTTGTTAGGATACAGTAATGATGTAATCGTGCCTGCAAGAAGGACTTCTAAGAAAAATTTCTTCGGCACAAGGGCTAACGAGGTCTTATCCTGCAGTGAGATGGGCTGTGCCATGTGAATAAATCATGGATGCTGGGATGGGGTGGTGAGATGATTCATTTAAAGGGATTTAAAAACACGTGCTGGCCACAGCAAGAGCAAGTTGATTCCTCAGCAGTCAGCCTTGTCAACAGGCTGGCCAGGGGCCAGCAGGGAGGGAAGCTGTCACCAGAAGGAAGCTGTCACCTGCAAAGGAAGTCTTATTGCAGCAGTAATGCTAAACCAGAAGCCCATAATATTTGACTGCAGAGACAGAGAAGGAATGGAAGATGGGGTTTTATACAAAGAGGACTAAGGAATAATTCCAGCAGAGTTAAGGTTTTAGATCATGAAGTTGATACGTAGTTTGTACATGGGGACACTTTACACCAGATCAGGTTGCTCAAAACCCCATCCAGCCTGGCCTTGAACCCCTACAGGGGTAAGACATCCACAGCTTCTCTGGGCAGCCTGGGCCAGGCTCTCACCACCCTCACACCAAAGAATTTCTTCCTGAGATCTTGTCTAAATCTCCCCTCTTTCAGTTTAAAATTGTTCCCCGTTTGTCCTATGGCTCTTTTCCCTGATCAGGAGCCCCTCTCCAGCTTTCCTGGAGACCCTTTAGGGACTGGAAGGGGCTCTAAATTCTTCCTGGAACCTTCTCTTCTTCAGGCTGAGGAACCCAAACTCTCTCAGCTTGCTCTCATAGGAGTAGTGCTCTAACCCTCAAATCAGCTTCACGGCCCTGATGCACATGGATGAGAGCAAGAGAAGGGTATGAAGAACAAATACTAGAAGAGACATTTTGCTTTTAAACAGCCCTCTTAGTCTTGTGATCTGTCCATTCCTTATGGCTGGTGTTACCCCCTCGGAGAGTGATGCTCCATATTCTTGGCAGGACCCACCAGCCAGAAGCTGAAGGTACATTCTGCTCAATGCACTTGACATTATGTTTATATAACAGGTCACACCAGGCTGCCAGGTTTTAAATGCCTAAACTGGTGACGGTCCCAGAAAGATAAATTGATATGTGTGCTGAGTGAGATGTGGGAAACCCATTGTCCAAGTGATAGTGTGGCTCCACACACATAGAGCAGGCAGATGAATTCAGGTTTGGATCCACAGTGAGTACATGAAGTATCATTGCATGCACATTAGTAATTTTTCCAGACATCTGGCAGCTGAGGATTGCTGGGCATCTGGAAAAATATCGAGGTGGTGTGATCCGGGAAGAGCCATGCTACTTGTGTGTTTCTGCCACACAGGGATTTGGGTCAAATATTCCATAAAGTTTGTGTTATGTGTGATGAACGGTAGCTCCGGGGTCACAGGGTAGCAGGGCAAGAACATTTCTCCCATCTTGGATCAGAGCACAGAAGGGAAGATGCCTTCCTTGCCAAGGTCGACTATAATGCAAAGCAGCCTGAGAACCTGCAGGACAGAAACTGGCTTTCCCATGGGCTGCATAAAAACTTGGGAGCTATCATGCCCCGAGCTGTGGTGGGATTATTAACTCAGACTGATGCATTGATGTCCACCGTGGAGCGTGATGAAAAGTTTGCACTGGGAGTCTTCAGGGGTAAAAAGATAAGGTAAAGGCTCATTTTCCCCGGCAGCAATTTTCAACCTTTTTCTTACTGTGTGGAATGACCAAAAAGCTTCTGGTGGAGGCTTGGGTCCTCTTAGAAACCCTGCTTGCACAGATTGTGCAGAAATACTTCCACGCTGCTTTCCCTTAACTGTTTTGCCCAAAGCCCTCCAGAGCAGATATTCTTGGAAAAGAGATTGAAAACCAATGCTGGAGGTTCAGCAATTTATTACCAGCTCCTGCCCTGTAAAGGTAACAAAAGCTGGCACAAAAGACACAACAGCAGTTGCTAAATGACAAGATGGAGCAGCCCACATGGAGCATGGAGGGAGAAGCACAGATGGCAGAGAAGGGCTTGCAGGAGACTGCAGGAACGCGGTCAGAATGCAAATCCCACAGAAGTATTTCGGTAAATAATTTGCCTAATAAAAAAGCAGTTTAGTTTTTAGAGTCCTGGAAGTCTTTTTGTGTTACTGCCCCGCATGCTGAATGGGAAACTGGGAGAGATTACAGCTGTGTCCTGCAGGGTAAGAATAAACAAAGGATTTAAAAATAAATCCTTATTATAATCTGAGAGATAAAGCCAACTCTTCTGCAGGAAGAGCCAGGTGGAATAAATAGTTTCCTCATAATTCACAGAGAACCAGGAACATTTGCTGCTTTGTGAATGAAGCAAATGCTGCTCTGTTTCTGCCACAGGAGAAAGAGGGAGGAAGGGAGGAAGGGAGGGATCTTCATTAAGAACTTTACTGTGAAAAATCCAAAATTGCTTTCAGAATTCACGTTCTCGGATTTGAAGTGGCCGACAAACAGAAATGGAATAAAATTGCACATATTTGAAAACAAAACCCCCATTTCTTCCCCCTTTCAAGCCAACCTCCGAAATGCATTGCTGGAATTCTCTCATTTTTCCCTTTCCTGTGCTACCTTTAAAAAGAATCAAAGACACCTTCCTCTCCATCCACCCCACAACCTCCTGTAGCCCTGGGACAAGGTTCTTGCCAAGATCCACGGTGGCTGGAGGTGAGCTCTCCAAGACATCTCCAGTGTAACATCAGTCTTCTAGGATCCAAAACACTGGACCCACATATATGGGAACAAAGCAAGAGAATGATGTATAGTGAATGTCTAAAGTGTGATAAAGATGTCAATTTCTTAGTGGATTTAGCGTAATCTAACCACAGAAACCCAGGAGAAGAGGTCCCCTGGTTCCCAGGTCCCATTGGCACAGCAACCATCTCTTTCCCTGTGACACAGGGGGTTTGTGGTCCCCACGGTTGGGATTTACTTGCCCCATGGGCTCATGGAACCAGTCTATGGATGTGACCATATTCAGCTCCAGGCTCTTGGTTGTGTTTTGGCAGGGGATATCAAGTGCTGGCAAAATAGAGCCCAAACGCTCTCTGCCTTGGAAGACACCAAAGCTTTCAGTGGGCTTGTTTGCAGGAGCCTTACTGCAGCAGAGGGTGTCTGGGCACAAGGTCAGAAGGAACTTAGAAACCAGGTTGCCTAATTTATTGGAATGGCAATGGAATGCCTAAAATTTATAGCCTGACAGACAAGCCAAGGAAATAGGATGGTGCTAGGAAGACAAGATGAAAATTAATCTGAAGGCCTGTCTGCATGATGAGAGCATCCCCCACCCATCTGCACTCCTCAAAATGCTTCAGAGAATCCTTCAGTGTTAGGGTAAGAGCTGCAGAAAAATGTGCTGCATGTCCAGGCCACTGGTGCCCACCTGTACAAGGAGCAGTGTCCCCTGCAGGACACGTGCAGGATGAAAACTCTTGGGTGAGAACTTATTCAGCAGGCTGGTTTGTCTCTAAATATATATCAGGGCCATAAATGATGCCACACAGCACAGTCCCTCAACTGTCTTCTAATGTCATTTTGCCCAGGAAACCAGAGAAGAGAGGTCTTAGGGGTCTGAGAGCAGGCATGATGAAAGAAGAGAAGATGGTTCCCAAACCTTAACATCAGCAAATACGGTCTGGGCTTGTTCCTTGCAAAAGGTTGTGATGTTCCCACATGCTCTGCTGAGATCCAGAGAGCTGTGCCAGTGACAATAGTGATGAGTGGGACCTGAGGGTCTTGATATAAATATATTAATTTGCATATGCTATGGATAGGTACTGTAAAGAACATCCAGTAACAGTGTTAACCTTCTTCTTACATCTAAGGTGAGGTTTTTAGAATACTCTCAATACTGTGTTGGCTCCAGAGCCAGCCTAAGTTACCCTTAAACTTAAATTACACTTGAGAAATCCACTACAGAATTTATAGCCAAAAACATTTTGCAAGAAACCAGCTAAAAACAGGTCTCAGCTGCATTAACAAGACTCCTGCAGAGGACTCGGAGCTGCTGCTCAGACTCTGATTGGCAATTCTGCACCAGCAGTGACCTCCTTCTTGTCCGATGATATAAATAGAGCACCTCCTCCACAGAACGAATGCTAAATATTTACCTTCCTAAAATAGCAACTGCCTATAAGGGAAGACCCAGGCTCGGTACCAAGATGCTCAGCACGGTTCAGTGTAAGCAATCGACTGTCATCAGCCCAGAGGTGTAACAAATCCGCCGCGCTCTGCGGTCGAGCTGCGTTTTAACAGGCACGCAAGGAATCCTGCCGGGGCGTAATGTGCAAATCCTGATTCTTCACGTTTGCAACGAAGTGGAAGGGAAAATACAATAGTTATTATGGATTATAGCTCAGACTGTTATGGCCAGTGACAGCTCCGGCCTGTCACTCCGCCGCTCACAATAACCGCTCTGAGACAGCGACTAGGAAAATAATTGATAAATCTAAGGGATGAATTTATTCATTCTTGCACTGGACTTATGTATTTCTATTCCGATATGATGAAGAGTAAAGTGCAGCAAATTTGACACTCAGTGAGCATTCATGCTTATAACTCATTTAAAGGGGAGAGGGAAGGTGGCAGAGGCCTTACTCTCAGACTCCACAGATGGTTTTGAACATTTGCTGTATTTAGAGATACGCCTTCCTGCACCTGCTCAGAGTTGCTCAGGTTGCTTTGGCCAGAGGTTATCTGCAATTTGAATGAGGCAGAGTAGGGAGGGAGCACAGTGCATCCCCGCTTCATAGAACCATAGAATGGTTAGAGTTGGAAGGGACCTTAAAGATTATCAAGTTCCAACCCCCCTGCCCTGGGCAGGGACACCTCCCACCACATCAGGTGGCTCCAAGCCCCATCCAGCCTGGCCTTGAACCCCTCCAGGGATGGGGCAGCCACAGCTTCTCTGGGCAACCTGTTCCAGGCTCTCACCACCCTCACAGCAAAGAAGTTCTTTCTAGTACCTCTATCTCCCCTCTTTCGGTGGGACTGGATGATTTTTAAGGTCCCTTCCAACTCTAACCATTCTGTGATTCTGGCCAGCTGCATTCTTAGGAGGCTTTGAAAATGAAGGATGACTGGATTTGAGGGTCAGGAAGAAATTTTTCCTTTGGGGTCTTCAGCCTTTTTGTGCCACTCTTGCATCACTATAGGTCATACTTAAAATAAATCTATTATTTATTAGTTTGCAGGGACAACGAGCTCTCACAGCTTACTCCAGTTCCGCAGCACCCAGGACTTGTTGCATACTGGAAGGAGGAGTCAGACCTGTGAGCTTTTCAAGCAGGAGCTATCATCCCTTGGAGGGGAGGAGAGGAGAAGATTCAGAGGCTGATCAAACTGCTATGAGTGGGCTGTGGAGAGCCTAGCTGAGGGTTAGGTGGTAAGAGCCCTTTTGCCACTGATTAATCATTTCAACCAAGTGTCATCCTATCATCAGCTACAAGTGGAATGAGAGCTTGGGAGCTGCGCCAAAGCATCCTGGATATATTTCAATTTTAGTTTGCTTCTTCTAGGATGCTTCTGAATTAATAACCTAACAGGGTTGGTTTTTTTTTTTCTTCCTTCAGCAGCTGTCTAGAAAGGAAGAATACATGTAGGAGAGGAGGGAGTGTGTGTGCATTTAAAAAAGGAGGAGAGGAACAGGCTGAGACTGACTTCATTTGATAATTTCTCAAACATCCCTTTCTCTTTGTGAAATTGTTGTAAAACGATGCATGTAGTGATTAGCACCAACCCTGGCAAGGCCTTGGCTTGGGAGGATGACACACACAAACAAGACAAGTGGCTTGCCAAATTATTTCCTGAAATGAAACAGATTGCCAGTTTTGTTTGACTTTGTGTAGGGATTAGATGGCATGGAGGTTTTTGGATGAGCCAATAGCCTGCTCTTCTCTTCAAGCATCCGGATTTTACGGCATCATTCCCAAGATGCAGTTCCTCCAGCGGCGCAGCTATAGATACAGGCTCCCACGGGGGAAGCCTCTGTTAACATTTATCTCCCTGACCCATTTTCAGCAGTGTGGGAGCTGGTGTCTCAACAGTGCTCTCCCTCGGATCACTCAGAGAGCCTCTGAAAATTTCCCTAGTAAAATCCCCAAGAAGTCAAAAAAAAAAAAAANAAAAAAAAAAAAAAAAAGGAATCAGGGCTTGCAAATCTTACTGTTCACATAACCGGCAAAATCCATTTCACTAAATCCCAGTTTGCTCTAAGGAGTTCGCTGCAGAGCAGCAGCATCTTTCTCCCAGAAGGATTTTTCCCTCGCAAAGCTTTTACCTAAGCACTCACTTCCCACAGGTGTTTTGTCTTAGAATAGAGACACATCAGAACCACCGGTACATCATTTGTGATGTTTAAGACTGCTTTTATTTATTTCATGCACCAGACAATTACTCCACATAGTATAGTCTGCCAAATTATATGATGGATTACATCTATCCTACAGATGCAAGATATTTTCTCCCCCTCATTATCTGCTTTGTGGTTGTTTTGTTATTTGGAAGTCAAATTATTTTTAAGAATAAGGTTTCTTAAGTTTGTAGATAACGGTATCAGGTTGTGACACAGGGCTCGGTGTTCAGGGTAATTTTTTGGTGGGTGTTCAGTTCCAGAGAGTAGCCTGACCAGCAGCAGAATTAAATGATTGTGTCTTTTTATTACTTTTATAATGTCATCATTATTTGCAGGAAATTCAAACTGGAGATAGAGGCATATCATGAAGTAGTCTGGCATCGTATAGACTGAGATTCCACAAACCTCACCTGTAAGAACAAGGACCAAGTAACAGAGAAATAAGATCTAAAAATCACTGTTTTATATTCTCCAGCTCTTGTGCTAGCAGATATTTTTAATTTTCTTTTTTTCAAAAAAAAGCCTTTCAGCAGCCCTAGAAGCAAGTGGCTGTGATACAGCCCAGTGATGTTCCATCATTAACTCCAGGCCTAGGGGAATATTGGCTTACCTACTAAATATTACACATTGCATGCGTCAGAGGAGATATTCGGTTCAGAGTATTAGAGATAAGCGGGGCAAATTTTATGAAAATATACCCAGACATACATCTAAATGAATATTATGCACGAACAGGAATCAGCTTAGCCCTTAGGGTCACATTCCAGAGGCAGCCTGCCAAAGAGGTTTACCTGTAGAAAACCTATGGAGATGGCAAATAGAGAAGAGGAACCCTTTCCTTGGAAGTCCAATGTGATCTTGAGGGTCTCAGCAGCCTCTGAGTCTCTACAATAATACCTTCAGGGAGTACGTTTCGACACCATCCATGCAAACCCTTGTAAAAACAACTGGATTTGAAGCGCTGTAGGGACTTGGCCATGCTGTGATGGAAGTGACAAATCAGGAACGTTCCTCTCAGCTCACGTATCACTCTTGGAGAGCAGAGTTACACCAAATGGCTTATCAAGTAGCTAATGACAAGGAGCAGTCACCAAAAAAGTAGTTTTTATATTATTATTGAAGAAAATGAAATAGAAGCACCTCATGAAGCTAAGAACGTAGCAGGGATTTGGAAGCACAAGTGTAGTAAGAAGGTGTGGACTGCACTGTAAGTTTTTGGGCTTTCACTTAACTAATTCAGGAGAATGTGGAAAAAAGCAAGGGGCTGGAGCACGAGATACTTGAATGGTTTTGCTGGCTTTCTGAGTGATCCTTGGTATTTCTCCACTGACTGCAGGAGGAGAGCAGATACTCAGTTTATACTAGACTGCTACCTGTCAGCTGGCTAAAATCAGATGAGCTGAACCCCTTCCCGGCACAATCTTGTAATTAATGAGAAGAGAATTTTAGAGGTGAGACAGACAGAGGAGTGGATTTTAGCAACACGCTGAGTCATAAGAAGCCTGTGATTTATTGCAATGAGAAGTGACATGGCCCTTTCAGCCCAATTCATTCGATCCAGAGAGGGTCAACATTTCCAGACAGTCTTCACAGCTCCGCATTACAGTGGCAATGCTGAGCTCTGGCAATGAAATTGCCAAGATCTTCACATTTTTAAAGTGCTAAGGGTCAGATTTTGGCCTTCGCCTTGAGGCTCTGCCATGAGGAAACCACCATTTGTGGTTTTTTGCCGAGAGGATGCAGAATCAGACCCTGCTTCTGCTGTGTCACCTGGTAGATATAGACACCAGGTGGGAAAAGCTGGTTTTTCAGTGAAAAAGAGAGAAGGACCGTAGAAAACATGCAGACAGATCAATGTTCCTCAGGATTCTTTTTCTGCCTCCTTTCTACTAGTACCTGCTCCTGCTTCCAGTCCAGATAGCAATGCTGAGCTCTGTTTTTCTTCCCTGCTTGCTCTACGTTTGCAGCTGATGATAATCTGAGCATTTTCCTAGTCCAGCCAGGTCAGGACATCTCGAAAGAGAGAAGTTCTATAAACTTGCATTAATCAGCAGATTTTCCTCTCTGTCTGTGAGCCCCACAGAGTGGCCAAGGTGTCCTGTGTCAATCCCTGCCCCAGAGATCCCAGTGCAGGGGGCTGAAAGCGAGGAGGAATGGATGGGTTGACTCAAAAATCACATCTCCTCTCCTTGGGGCCAAGGAAACAGTGAAATTGTGAAGGGGAAGGCAGGATGAAGAGGAGGTGTTGTCATCTCTGAACCTAACCCACGGTTTCTCTAAAGCTGTAGGAATATTGGAGATGAGGAAATCATGGGCATTTCTGGATCTCCTGTAATGAAAATGCCAGTCATCCAGAGGAAGATACCCAAGGAACTCTGCAATATCCCCGTTGAGATATACAATATGACTGGAGTGCGTGTGCTGCAGTTATTTTTAATCTGTCTCCCATCTGAAATACTTTATTACATTTTTAGAGACTCTTTTAAAAGCAGAGAAGGCAGTGCTGCTAGAGAGCACTTTTATATTTCAGGCTGTCTTATGCTAAGTGGTAATATATGTTTAGGTTGTTATTTTACCTTGCATTTTTACTGGTACGATGACAATTTCTGTGTTCTGCTAAATTGCACACCAGCCTCCCATAATGCTGAAATGTTTGTATTAAGAAGCTTAGCTAAACAACGTGTACCAGTAGATTTGCAAAGTATATTTTAAATGTTCTCACTGAGAGTTATTTTATCTTTTTTTTTTTTTTAGCAGATAGAGGTGTTTAGTTTGTCCTTGTATACTATTTTTTTCCCTTCACATTCCAAAGCTGCCAGGTGGTTATGGCAATATTCATGTAGGAAACTTTACTATTCTTTTATATTTGCTTTAAAATAAGCAGACAAAAACTGGAATGGCCTATGGAGTTATCTGAGTTACAAAATAAGAAGTGGGATATTAATAGGTTTGTGTGAGCTATATGTTGTTGACTCCGTTTTGCTTCCTTCAGCACCATAAAAATTACTAATTTATTTTTTTAAATCATGGCTGGGCTATGACTTTTTATGTCTTCATCAACTAAGTAATTAACTACGGCTGGACTTGCCTCAGACCTGGCTTCCTGCTCAAAGCCAATACTGCTTCTGTACATCTACACCCGTGTGTCTAAAATCAGACATTTATTAATTCAAAAAGGCCAAGTAACATTCTTGAACGCACAAGTAACCTTATCCTTGCCAGCAACTGCAAACAGAAAATATCGGGTGCTAAAATACAGACACAAAAATTAATTTGGTCTTTAGGCTTCTGCCTTTTCCACAGGCAGTCTCATGAAGAGCTGGAGAACAAGATTTACAGGCTTAAATCAGTAGACCTATTAGAAATATTTTTCACCGGAACGTGAGCTGGACAAGCCTATTAACTTCAAAACGAGCAGACATCTCATTAAAATACAACCAAATAAACCATGGAATTTCAAACATATTGCTGCTGCTGCTGTTTTGGAAGCACAGGATCCAGTAACAGATTGCTGCCCAGGGCAGGGGGGTTGGAACTGGATGATCTTTAAGGTCCCTTCCAACCCGAACCATACTATGATTCTATGATTTTTTTTTTTTGGGCAGTGGTATTTAGGCAAAAAAGAAGCCTCTTCATCATATGGAAGGATGCAAATTTCACAGGTTGGGCTGCTCATTCCAGCAGGAATTTTTTCAGGCACTTTTTTTTTCCCCATATCCCAATGAAAGATGGATGGAAACAGGCAAGATATTTTTCATGGGATATTTGTGAGCCTGGGTTCATCCCTCGGTAAAAGCTTTGCCATTGTTCTCAGTAGATAGGAGGTCACATGTGTAGTTATCCCCAATAGAAAATGAGGAAAAAGGAGTTTTGAAACAAGGTGGGTCTTTTTGCTTTAAGGAAAATGGGAAAGCAGAGGAACTGGGTCATGAGTATCATCCTTTGAGGAGCATTAAAGAGATCTGGAGCATGTTGACCTCATGGCGAATCCATGTAGAGAGCTCCTCTGGACATCAGCAGGAGGCCAACTTGAAGATGAAGACTGCAGAAGGAGTATCTATCCCACAGTAAGTTCCAGAAGAGCATCAATGTATTATTTTTTTACCTTGAAGTGTGTTTGGAAACCTTAAGTTTTGAACTCCGGGCTTACATAAAAAAATAAGTGTAACACTTTGAAAGAAAATATATCCCTTGTTTAGCTTCAACTTGTTTGGGTTTGCAGGGTTATGTTCCTGTGCACCAACTGAGCCTCTGACCTGAAAGAGGGAGAGCCTGGATTTAGGATGTATTTGCCCTTTTTTTTAAGCAATAAGCAGTCAGGGGAGAGAGACATCATCTAATATATATGGATGATCCCAAACAGTACTGAAACAGCAATTCATGGGTGTTATTCTTCCCCCTCCTCTTGTATTGAATTTGTTGCAAACAGATCAAAAGCTTCTCTAATCACCAGATACTCTTAGAAAGACATTCTAGGGACGAGCCAGGACGTGCAAAGAAGCTGAAATTCCTCAGAATAACTGCGTTTGAACACTCTCAGTATTTTTACTGTTGTTTGAATTCAGAGTTGGAAGAACTCCGAAATGAAATTGCATATTTAGAGGCTTATAGAAAATGTAGTTTCTGACAAAATTTTGCCATTTGAGGAGATGAACAATTATCCCCAGACTTTGGATAACCAAGTTCAAACCAATCTTTAACACATAGAGGAGGTATTTAAATTGCACTGGGAAGACTAAGTAAAGCCCTGGATCCATCTATCAGGAGCTTCGGAAATTCAGCTCCCAGATCTCAGTTTTGCAACTTGGATCCATCTTCCACGGCAGAAATTACAGACATGATTATTGCTGCAATGCAATGTAATAAAGAGCTCTATTACAGTCAGCATCCAGGTTTTCTATTAGATGTGAGTGAATAAGCAGTGATAAATACGCAGTTACATGATTATTAATAACACCAAATACGAAGACACACTATCAAGATTTTAATGCAATACCGTGAGAATGGATGTGATTCTCGTAGGAATAACTGTAATGAGGGAAATAAAGGGTTTAAAAACTGTGCAGCACTGATTTATTACTGTTATTTTATTGCCTTTACTAAACTCTGCTCCTGTTTTTTGCAGTTTCTGGTAGTTTTGTACACACAGAATGAACTATGTTGTTAACTGCTGCACTGCCCAACTAATTATGCTTATTTTTGGCACTATATTGCACTTTAATTAAGAACTGTTTGCATTTTCAGAGCATGCAGATGCCAAAAGTTTGCCTTTTTAATTAAAAGTAAAAAGCAAACTAAGCTGTTCTGCAAGGAATGTGAATGAAGCTCTAATGAACAGGGAAGGACAGGGAAGAAGTTCAGACCCGATGAACTTTAATGCCAATGGTGCAAAATGCAACTAATTATACAACAATTGATTGTTTGCTGTGTACAAGTAGCTACAACCTTTTTTTGGCCAAATAGACTGACAGGATAAACCAATCTCTCCCCCCCATTCATTGTAATCACCAAAATTCTGTATCCCAGCAGGACATGAAGAAAAGCTGCCCCTTTGTGATGGAAATCAGCAAAGGGAAAATTTACACGATCCCTTTTCATAACTGAGAAATTGAATTGCAGAGGATATTCACTGGGAGCGAGTGCTCCTTCCAAGTTGATTAGATGCCCCCGAAACAGATTAAAGATGCTGCCATGAGGCCCCCACTCGATGCTCGTTGCACTTAATGAGGAGGTTTGTGGTGGTGCAGTGGCTGTTGCAGCACATTTTTGGAGCTAAACTGTGTCATGTGATGACTACAACACTTCTCCCCAAAGTTATCAGTGCTTTTTAAAGAGAAAACCTTGCAAGGAGGTAAACTGAATGAACCCAAGAGCGCATATCACTGACTTAACACTAACTTTGGTTTATCCAGTGTGCTGAAAATCTTGTCCTGTGGCTCCCCTCCCTGACCCAGAGTCCCTCCCCGGCTTTCCTGGAGCCCCTTTAGGAACTAAGAGAGGCTCTAGGGTCTCCCTGGAGCCTTTTGTTTCCCCAAGCTGAACCCCCCCAAGCTCTCTCAGCCTGTCTTCATAAACAAGAATAAGATTTGCATTATAAACTAAGATTAGGAACATGCTAGCTTAATTTCTTGACTCAAGCCAGCTGCACTTGACCCACTATGGAACAGACACCTGTGACAACCCAGGACTAATTAATAAATCACATCAAGGACCAGTTCTAGGCACAGATAGAAAATTCAGAGTACTGTGGCAGAAAAGATAATGCACAGATACAACTAAACTAAGGCACGTGAAAATAAATGAACATGTCCCAGGGGAAAGCACATCTCCAGCATTTTCCCATAGGATCAGCAGTGCCACATTCAGAAATTGGGTCAGGATGTATGCATTTCTGATTCAAAATTAGGGTGACGAGCTATGCATGCTCTAGGAGACAGGCAAAATCCTTCATGGAGCAGAGTGAATTCTTAGGAATTCTCTTCTCCACTCAACAGAGTTATGTTTTTTTGTATTAACTACCTAGAGGTAAAATTCAGGTAAATAATGGTCAGACCAGAAATTACAGATGAATGCCCTGCTTGAGCTCTTAATAACATTCGCATGAGAGGATTATACCACTTCCTCCACCTGAAAATAATCCCTCAAGTTACTGAATTCAAAGCTTTTTTTGTTTACTTCTGCAGTAAAGGCAAAGTTTATGAAGGATATATGGGGTTGGGAAGAGCCAAGTTTTGAAAGAATTTTATTCTTTCCTTTTTTTTTTGGCAGCCCTTCAAACCAGAGCCAGCTGCCTGTGCTTGTAAGCTTTCCTGAGCACTATTCCACAACCTCAAACTCCAAATCTCCAAAGCAGGGTTACTGTTTGCTAAGGATAGACGTTCATAACACACAACATGAAAATAGAAACACCACATTTACTGCCATCTTTCAGAGTCAGAAACCTACAGGTTGAAATGAGATATATCAGGTAATAAATCCTTACTAAGTGTGAAGAGCTGAAATTACATATAATACGGAATCACATGGCTTTCTGGGCATGGTCCAGTAAACTAATTTCTTCTCTAGTAACTGATTTCTCCCTTTACACTTTCACGTGGACTCTTCACAATGTCACAGGTTTTCCTGGTGCAGAAAAAAGATACTGCAGGTCAGAGCATCGTGTCAAAAAGCCATCACTTTGATTTCGTACAGTTACAATAATGTACTTACCAGATTCAGGAACAGCAAGAAGTTCATCCTCCAACATCCTTCCATCCCCACTCTTAGAAAACAGCCAGGAAGGGCATGAGTAGGTCATCCTGCCCTTAATTATATACATTCACTGTCTCCTCCCACCACAAGCCCTACTTCCACCTGTGCATTATTACTTTTATATTAATTCATTATCTTTCAGCCCCCTTTCCTGCTTTTCTTTCCAGGTTGCATCCATCGTTAAGTCCTCAGCCCTCCCCTGAGGCAGCTGACATCCGTCACCATGTACCTTTCTGCAACGTCTCTGCTGCTTGTATTTGGCAACTAAAGCCAAACGCAAATATCAAAGCATCTGCAAATATTTGCTGGGTTTGAGTCCACAAACACTCAAGCCCAGGCACCCTCTGGATTGCTGGGAAGTTCTAAATATTATGGATATTGGCAGAAAAGAAAAATATTTTCCCCCCAGCCTTGATGAAAGATCCCTGTGGGAGAAGAAAGCATTCATAGAATCATAGAATCGTAGACATTCTGATAGCCACAGAAACTTCATCCTGCATCTGTAGTGACATGTGTTCATACACCAGATACGTCCACATCTGTGAGAGCAAAAGCTCCTTCTAGGTTAAGGAGTCTTTTTGAGCAAAGGTAGAAATGTTATCAAGCAATCGAGGTGGCCAGTTGTGTAGCACCTGCATTGATTTGAAGATTCTGAATGTAGGAATTAACACATCCAGTAATCGCCTGCAGGAGGCAGTAAAACTGGGAGAGTTTTCCTTTCATGTATGAATCTGTTGATTGAGAATGACTGAAAGCAATTTGTGAAACATAAATAAATTCAGGAAAGAAGCACTGTTTTAATTAATTGAAAAAGCAACGTCTCTCCAGGGAGGGCATTTGACCAAATCAGGGCTGTAGCCCAGTGCCTTTCTTCAGGGACTGAGGAGGAAGACACAGCAAATGTGAAAACCAGTGGAATGAAGTTATAAAGCGATGGGGGACACTTCTGTATCACACCCAGCAACCAGAAACTGCCTTTTGTTGACACATGAAGTTGTAAGGTGCCTGCAGAAGTTGTGTGGACACGTTCCAAACACAACAGCTTATGCCCTTTCTGAAGGGACAGCAGTGGGGGACAGCTTTGCGCTGGGGACCTGGTTCTTCCAGCCCTGGTTGGTCTGGGAAACTGTGAGAATTACTATTATTTTTAGGAAAAAATGAACTATACATCAGTAAAATGGCCATTCCTTACAACTTCTGTTAAATGTCATTCCTGGTATTTTCCCACTCCTCTCCCCAAGTATTCCATGACAGCAATTGCTCAGAATAAAGGATGGCAAAGGATGAAGATTGGGGTCCTTCTGTGTTGTTGATTATCGTTAATTTGATGATACATTAAAAAGGGACACTTCTCTGCAGTGCAGCTCAGGAGAGTGATCACATTCAAGTGCCCTGGAGAGAAGGAATAGGGTGGAAAGAAGGCTTTTAAAGTAAAGTCTCCCTTTCTTTTCCAGAGCAAAAGAGAGGAGTACTTAGAGCAGGACAGCTCAGCCTTGGAAAAGCCATAAGACACCAGATGCCTGTCACTTTTGGGACCTTTTCCATATGATTCCCGTAGTCCGCAGTAATAAGAGGAATCACCAGCAGCACTTGCATCTATTCTGGGCAGCGAATTCTTGTGCAAGAGGAGGCATATATCACATCTACTTATTTTTCCAGCATTTTTAGATGGTTCAGCAGATTTACAGATTATCATCTTCATAGCGCTCTTACATTACTTCCCAAAGCTACAGAAACCAATAGTAACATTTGATGGCCGTGAAATCATATTTATGGGATCCATTAAAAACTCCATGTTGGTAGTTAAATCTGGAACCTGGCATAAGGGATGAGAGTAGATTGGAGAAGTCCCTGTGAAGCAGCATATGTACGGTGATGTTCACAGCATCAGGAGGCATCTGTCACAAATTTCAGCCCTCCCAGCCTGATCTGGCATTAGAGTTCAGGAGGCAAGGCACATCCAAGAAAGCAGGTGTAAAGATGAGCTTTTAAATAAGTGTTTGTGTTCCTTGGGCTGTATCCTGGGCTGCATCAAAAGAAGTGTGACAAACAGGTTGAGGGAGATGATTCTCCCCCTCCACTCTGGTGAGACCCCACCTGGAGTACTGCATCCATCTCTGGAGTCCCCAACACAGGAAGGACATCGACCTGTTGGAGCAGGGACAGAGGAGACCACAGAGATGCTGGGAGGGCTGGAGCACCTCTGTTGGGAGGACAGGCTGAGAGAGTTGGGGGTGCTCAGCCTGGAGAAGAGAAGGCTCCAGGAAGATCTTCAAGCCCCTTCCAGTCCCTCAAGAGATTCCAGAAAAGCTGGGGAGGGACTCTAAACCAGGGAGGGGAGCCATAGGGTGAGGGGGAAGGGTTTGACACTGAAAGAGAGGAGATTGAGATGAGATGTGGGGAAGAACTTCTCTGGTGTGAGGGTGGTGAGACCCTGGCCCAGCTTGCCCAGAGAAGCTGTGGCTGCCCCATCCCTGGAGGGGTTCAAGGCCAGGCTGGATGGGGCTTGCTGGACCTAAATTTCACACCTCTGCTGCTCTTGGAGGAATCAGGAGTGTAAAAGCAGAAAGTGTTTCATCTTGGAGCACACCAAAATGTGCCCTTCCCAAACTGCAGCCCCAGTGTCCTGGTCGGAACCACCCTTCTGCAGCACCAGGGATGGGTTCATGGACTGTTTTCTTCAGAAGAGGAATGTCTGAAATGCTGAAAATCAATTAATAGGATCAATCAATCAATTGTCTTGAGCAGGTCCTTCACACATCCTTGACTAGGTGCTTCACTAATTAGGGAGAGGTGAGTTGACAGCACCCACCTGCTCTCCTTTATGAATCCATTTCTTACCAAAGAGCCATTTGAAGAGGGCGTTTTCTTTACGTAGTTGTATAAACCTACAGGACAAATCCTTCTGGTGTATTCAAAGGCATTGGCAAGGGACTTAACACCAATATGTTTGCTTTCCCCTTATCTGCGTGCTGCTGATTCCTTTAGGTTGCTAATGTGCTTTTAATTTATTCTCCTGCCATTGTTTGGCTGCGGCTCGTCCTTTTGTTCCCTTTACAATGAGCCTGGTTCGAATCCTGAGCTTCTGCCTGGGTTTCGGTGCCGTATCGATGTTTTCCTTTCCTCTTCAATTATTAACCACCGTTGCTGTTGTGCTGAATCAAGGTCTTGGACCTTTCAGGCGATGCCATGACAAGAGCTGTCTGCTTAATTCTTGCCTGAAAAGCAGCTCAAGCAAAGACTGGGAGCACCACCCATCCATGCACAAAAACTGGAGAAAAAAAAGAGCTTTATTACTACATATCAGCCTCTGAGCTCAATTTGGGCAGCAAAACTCATACATTTTATGATACTGCATATTGTCTCTTCTAAATTCTCATTATATCTTTGTAGTTACCTCATCCCGCTACGGAATAATGCGCGGTGTTAATGACGCAGCAATGGTAATAAAGTGTCCCTGTGATGATTTAAAGCAAAAACATTTCTTCCCCTGAAAAAGCCTTATAACTAGCACTTATTTTTTATGATGGACTGCTCATTCACTTATTAAACATTTATTGTTTCCTCAATAAAAGTAATCTTAGATGTATTCAATTATTAATATAAATAAGGCACAAAATGTGAAACAGCAGCAATCTCATTTTCTTTTTTTGCATTAATCTTCTTTCTTATTCAACCAGCACAAGAGGAAAGGGGAAAAGAAAACATTCAGACTGGCTGGAAAACAAATACAGTTGGCGCGAGAGAAGCAAAATTCTTATCTGTATCTCTGTCGGGGAAAAAAAATAAATTAAAACTCCTCGGAAACCCATAATGTTTCTGAATACGTGGTGGAGTATTGTTAGTTTTGTATCCTTAGCCTGAAAATAACTCCTGAAAATTGTGACTTCCACAACTGTTCGGCATTGGACTGGACTGCACTGGGGGAATGCAAAATAGGACTGAGAGAGGTCTGTGTTGTGTTTGTGAAAATACAAATACACACAGTTATTTCTCTCTGTATGCACATTGTTGTGCATAAATGCCCACATTTGGCTATTATTTCTTGCGCAGTGCTCACATCATTAAAAACTAAAAGAGGGGAGATTGAGATGAGATGTGGGGAAGAACTTCTTTGCTGTGAGGGTGGTGAGACCCTGGCCCAGGTTGCCCGGAGAAGCTGTGGCTGCCCCATCCCTGGAGGGGTTCAAGGCCAGGCTGGATGGGACTTGGAGCAACCTGGGCTGATGGGAGGTGTCCCTGCCCAGGGCAGGGGGGTTGAACTGGATGATCTTTAAGATCCCATTCAATACAAACCATTCAATGATTCTATAAATCTATAAAGCCCTTTGGATCAACATTTATGTGATGGTAGCAGGAGTCTTGGTGTTCCTACCTATCAAATGGCCACAAATTAACACGAGAACCAGTTGGGGAAGCCTTTGTACCAACTGTGGCCTCTTTGGGATTGTTTGCCCCATGGCCAGTGGACTGGTAGATTTGAAATAGGTTTACAGACAGTTGCTCCTGTGAAAGTCTATTTTTTTATTGTAAGTGCTTTCAACCCATGTTGTCAGTGACCCCCCTGAAAGCGATAGCTCCATGCTCCCGATGCAACTGAATGCAAGTCATGAACTCTGACTCTCACACTAGACACATTTTCAAGTTTTACTTGAATCTTTTCAGGCTCTTTGTTGAGATTTAGCTGTGATTTGGTAGTTTGGAGTGATCTTTTACTCCAAAAAAAAGCTGGAATAAAATTGTTTTGCATCAAAGTAGAAAAACTTATTTATTCATGATTTTCCCTCTCTGTTCTTCCCCCCATTTTGCAGATGTATGTCACAGAAGAAGGTGCTTGGAGGATGGGAGGGGAAGAATGTCTTCCAGCTCAAATATTTCTGAAGTACTCAGGCTGAGAAGAAACCGTGTAATATGAGGAGTGAGAGGTTCTAGATTGTTTATTGTAGTCAACTCAATGCCAAGCTCCGTTTGCAGCACAGGCAAAACTCCAAACGAAATGGAAAATTGTCCTTTAGTTGGCAACTGAAGCAAGGAAACAGATAAACACAGAAACCCTGCACCGCTTTAGAAATCTTAATAAATCTATCAGGTGAAAAATAATAATTATCAAACTAATATGCAGATGATTAAACTTCCAAAGAGTGGAGAAACAAAGGGATCATCTGAAACCAGGAGCCATCAAAACTTGAAGAAAACGTTGTAAGCTGATTTGAGATTTCACTGATATTTTAAAATTTGAAACGGAAACAATATTTGTCAAGTTTTTGTCTGTGTGATTCTATTCCACAGCAATTAGAAATCAGTTTTAAAAGACAGGGGAGTTGTGAAATCTCTTTTTTTTTCCCCCTCCATTTTTTTTTTAACTCGCTAAACATCAAATTTTGATTCTGAAGCAATGTTTGCAGACATATTTATTTAACACCCGAACAAAGAGCCAGAACTAACATCTTATTTCACTGGCATTACATTAATTATGGAGTAAGGTTTGCTGTCTTACTTCCAAATTAGATATCAGTTCATCAGGATTTAGCCATTTATTCAGTTTTACACATCGTGGATAAACCTCTAAGTTAATGGAATTGCTTGACAGCCATGAAACACCGAGACACAGTTGGGGACCAACAGTGTGAGTCTTATTTATTCTTGTAGACCAATGTACAAATAAAGCGAACTCTTAAAAAACACAAACAAAAAACCTCTGAAATATCATTCTGAGATAAAACCTGGAAATTCTGGTTATCAGAACTAAAAAGAATTGGGCAATAAATATATAAGAAAAATATCCCAGTTTTAGGGCAGAGCAAAAGGAGCAGCCTCTGAACCCAGAAGTGCATCAGCTTTCCGAAAAGGGTAATTCCACAGTTACTCAAATCACTAAAATGGTGCCCCTGTGTGCTTGTGTTCTGTTAACGGTCAGATGATTAGAAGCACCCAGTTGTGGAAATTATACTGCTAAAGATCCCCTTACAGCCCTCAGTTATCAAATCACAGCCAGTAGCACAAACAGAATGTATGGCTGACTAATAGTTCTTATTTTGCTGCTTTTTTATCAGCATTTGCTTATCGTGGTATCACCTTTGCTGACAAGTGCATATATGGGTAGACACACAAAAAGGGAAAAAGAAAACAGCTAACAAAATGGAAAAGATAAAAATCCATTGGAAAAAAATCCATTTTTGTATTAAAATTGGCTTAATCGGGTGCATCATCTATGGCTCCTGGATGGGGAAAACATCTGATGGAATGGAGAGCGCAACTTCAGCTGTGCACACTTGCTTTTTCAGATTCTAGGAAAAGAAAATCAGATATTAACAATAGCTGTTTTAAATGGGGAAAACGTAGCGTCCCTCACAACTGGGATTTGTGAACACTTTTGCTATTGCATTGTCTGCAAAAGTTCCTTATTCCCCCTGCGTGCTTTTAGTGTCGTGAGGAATACACCTAATCATGCTTGTAAGCTAAAGAATATTCTAAATTTCAAAATAAAGTGTATAGATGCAGAGGTGGGCAAAAAGAAACAGGTCATTTTAAAAAGGAAAGGGAGTCAGTTATGAACAGCAATATTTAAAATTCTTTTCAATGAACTGATTTTTTGTTTGGCTTCAGAAACATTGGATTTGGAGGAGACAATCCAAACGGGAATCACGATGCATTTTTTCCTGTGAAGTCTGCAGTTTGCCTGTGAAAGCTGGAGTCACCTCTCAGGTAACCCATTCCTTGAAACAAGAGAAGAACGTGTACAAAGAGATGGGCAATTCTCACCTCAAGAGAAACTGTTGTCCAAAGAGGAGGGGGTATTTTGAATTAACCAAGAAATATTGTTCATTTTGAGGATTTATTTCAGTATCGTTCTTGTTGTACAGGCTCCATCCAAGGTACACATCATCTTTACCACCTGAATATCAGTTTACAATAGATAATTAATTAAAATACCAATGGAGGGCTGTCTTTATTTTTTGGTGGTTTGGTTTCTCTTTTTTCATCATCAATCATGGCCCTGGAGTTGACCATGTTTGGAAGCAGTGGCAAAATTCTTGTAAAAGGAAAATCTCTATCAGATTGCCAGGATAAATTGGATTACCCTCTTGTCAAACATGTCAGGACACTCAACGAGTCCGAAGGCTTAGCACATACTGAGTGGCTTTGAATGGAATATTCTCCAGGGAACATACGCTCCACATGGTGTGATATTTTGACTGTGAAAACATTTCCTAAAGCTTTTCTTCAGTCTTCTTATGGCAGAATGTGCTCGTTTCCATTCTTTGCATGAGTCATGTATTTGTGAAGTTGTTTCTAACAGCTGATGGCTGGCTCATGCTGAGCTATGAAATGATTAAAGCAGCCTTGATTCTTTGGACAATGAATAACTTCAGCAAAAAAACCCCAAACAACCAGCGCAACAGGTGGAGCTTGCATTAAATTGCAGCTGGAAAAATAAAAGGAGAAGATATTAGAATCAGTATTTTTAAGTATTCTTTGGAATGAAACATTGATTTATTACACTGAAATAGCAGGACCCTTTGAACACGATGTGGCCCTGTGTGTTCTTGTTAACACCATCATCAAGCCTTTCAAATCAAGGCTTGAGAGGCCAGTTGGGTGTAACTGAATTCAAGGCAGAGCCCAGAGAGTGAAGAGGCTGATTACAAAAGTACAAGGCTATGGAGCATTTGTCTAATGACTTCCCGAGGAGTTGCTGGTGGAAGCTGCTCTTCAAGGATGGCAGAAGACTGAAGGCAAGGTCTACCTGCCCATTATTGGATGTTTGACAGCTCAGTGACAAGAAGCAAAGCACATTGAAACAGCCATAAAATGGCATGACCTAATTTGTTAGGGAAATAACAGGGAAGCACAAGATGACTCTTTACCATACCTCAGGAAAGGTGTGTCTTGTTTCCGGGTGTAATTAGTTCAACACATTATGTCTGAGTAACAGGGTGTCCCAGTCACATACCACCTCCACAGGTAAATTGACAGTAATTCCCAACCAAGCACTGCTTTTCCAATGTTAAGAAATACACTAAGTTTGTCTAGCTGAAGAAGTGGTAAATCACATCCTTTTCCCTGAGGATTTAAGCAGTATATTACCCCCGCATGGGATTTCCTTCCTAATGTCTGACCTTAAGAATATCATCTGTTTTTGCATGAAATTCAGAACTCAATGAGCCATCCACCTAACCTACCCTGAGCAGCAATCTTAGCCCAAGCACTGCCTTTACCCCCTGCTCAGATCTTTCCTTGGGGTCACTGGTGGGTGATTGGTGTCTGTCCCCCAGGTGAAGTCCCTGGACAGGGGGTTAGTCTGTCCCTAAGGCCCAGGCCCATGAGTTGACCTTCAGGATCATCTTCTCCAGTGCTTCGCCTCTAGACCTCCTGGGAACCCTTATAAGATACTTCACAAGCATCTTCTTTTCAAGTACCTCAGGCATCCTTGTTGTTAAGGATGCTGATGAAGTTTTGCTGGGTTAATCAGCTGAGGATCTGGCACGGAGCCTGTAAGTTTTGGAGTGACGTCACGTTTCCCTGCCTCCCTCAGGATTTACAGCACAATGGTGGCTCTTCTTGTAACTGCCCATCCCTGACTGCCAGCAACGCAATGCAGCAGGTCTGAACGGGATCAGATTGAATTATTTTAGCCAAGCAATGTGACTTACTGCTATAATTCTCCCTCAGGCTGGAGATTTTCCGTTCTTTTTGGAAGAAGAAGAAGAATCTCATTTTTTTCCAATAAGAAAGTGTAACAGAAGGGCTGGGGCTCCGGCTGAAAACCTGCAGGAATCGCCAGCGTGAATTTTCACTGTAGAAAGCAAATGTAGAACTCCATCAGGAGAATCTGCAGCTCAAAAAAAAAAATTGATATTTTTCTATCATACAACATACTCGGCGAGATACTATTCTCCAGCTGACCCACCACTTGGAGGTGGGCTGTATCATCCCGATCACACATGAGCACTGATGTATCTTCATCGCTGCCCCCATGGCTCCTGGTGTCTGTGACTCCTCACACAAATCGGCATCCACAGCTTTACTTACACTAAGAAACAAAAATGGATGCTTTCCACTAGAAGCAGTACAAGAGAATAACCAGCTCTCTACAGGCTGGCTTCTCACAGCCCTCAGAGTTGAGGCACCAGGACTGCGAAACCCCTGGGAGCCCTCCTCACTCACAGTGTTCTATAAATAAACTGCCTACATACACCTCATCAATGATAAGCAACTCTGATTATTTAAGGATTTTTAATATCTTAATCCCATTATAAGGTGGGGTTTTTTTCCTTTTTTTCCCCCATTATGAAAGGGGTTTGGTGAAGAACATGCTGTTATGGACACTAAAACTGTTAGGTAGGCAAAGCCAACCCTTCCAACCAACACTTCTATGATAAACAGGTTTTTTTAACCCTGTTCTCCCCGCACACATGAACAGAAAAAGTAAAATGCTTCTATCTCTCACCAACCCAAGTGGCAGGAGATGCACAATGTAGCCAGGCAGTTCCCCAGAGAGTAACCAGAGCCCCAGACTCCAAGTCTGGGTCCTGCTTCTGGGACCTGCTCTGTCCTGGGCCACCAGTCTCAGGCATGTTCGTAGCATGTGGCGACTCTCCAGGACAAAGTGAAGCTTTTCAATGTGGCCTTTGGCTTTGGAGCCATTTGTGAGATTTTTTATGCTGAAGGTGGTGAGACACTGTTCCAAGTTGCCCAGAGAAGCTGTGGCTGCCTCATCCCTGGAGGGGTTCAAGGCCAGGCTGGATGGGGCTTGGAGCAATTTGCTCTGGTGGGTGGGAGGTATCCCTGCCCAGGGCAGGGTGGTGGTTCAAGATCCCTTCCAACCCAAATTATTCCATGATTCTATAACAAAGAAATAATTTCTTTTTTTATTGTAGTGAATCAACAACATGGAATAAATACAGAAGACACTCTTGGTGGGCAGCATTTCCTTGGCAAACAACTATATCAAACTTCCCAAGAACTTCCCCAGCTGATTATGTGATCTCTTACTGCAATGATTCCAGCAGCTGTCAAAATCAAACATAAAGGAGCTTTAAACCACCTTTTTAAAGAATGAAAAGCATTTTCATAGATTTAAGAGTCCTTCAAACCCAATTATCGAATCAAAATGCAGTTGCAGCCACTCTGCCTAACATCTCTTCAGAAGTATAAAAACAGCCATGTATAACTAATCACTCATCAGCTTGCATAGCAAATGCTTTCCCAGCGTGCGTTTTATGACAGCGTGTAGGAAGAAAGAGCGAAATGTGGTCCTTAGTATTCACCTATAGCCACAAAGAAGGCTATAATGTTCCTCCAGATGCAGAAAAAAACCACCCACAAGCCCAGATCCTGCAAGCCACGCGTGAAGCTCTTGGCAGATGAAGCCGAGTGGAAGCTTTTCAGTACACCCACCCGCTAAGACCTCCATCAGCAGGTGTAGAGATACATAAATAAATATGTATATGTATAGGAATAGGTGTGTGTATATCTATATTTGCATATTTCTATGTGTCCATGTATATAAATGGATGGGTATTAAGTAACACCAACGTGAGTCAACTCCTGTTGACTCAGGAAGTGTAGTGATAGAACAAGGGGTAATGGTTTTAAACGGGAAGAGGGGAGATTTAGATGAGATATTAGGAAGAAATTCCTTGCTGTGAGGGTGGTGAGGCACTGGAACAGGTCGCCCAGAGCAGCTGTGGCTGCCCCATCCCTGGAGGGGTTCAAGGCCAGGCTGGATGGGGCTTGGAGCAACCTGGTGTGGTGGGAGGGGTCCCTGCCCCGGGCAGGGGGGGTGGAACTGGATGATTTTTAAGGTCCCTTCCAACTCTGACCATTCTATGATTCTATGATTAGCAGCCATGATGGAATATATTAGGAAATGTTTTTTCAAAGCAAGGCACCCAGCTTAGCGATGCCAGACATGTCCTCCCCTCGCAAACTTGGAAACCAGGTTTAAAAGCTTGAATAAGCAGCAACTACTCTCAGTTTCTAATAGGCAGCTTCCCTGCTGTCAGCACAGCTCCACGGATTTACACTCTCTGATGCTGCCGTCCCCTAAACGCTTACTCTTGGGAAAAGCCTTAACATATTTCCCGTGTTTATTGCTATCATATATTACTACAAGGAGATTCACAGCTGGTGTGAATTGTTGTGTCTCTCTGGAGTTAACACCCAGGTCTTTTCCTAAATGCATATACATCACCTCCGTATATACATATTTATACCTAGCGCACAGGAGTCGCGGCGCAAGCACCAAATCCTCAAGCTAATATCACTTGCTCTACTTCTCTTAATCCACGTCGTTAAATATATCTCACCCTACTGCTGTTCCCCTTCTGCTTGTATATTAGTGCTGATGGAAGTAAAAATATCGCAGCACATAAAGGGCCAGATGCCTGAAATGCCAAGTGCTCGTGGTCCTAAAAGTATACTATGGCATCATTCCCTAACTTATAAAATACTTTGATTAATTTCTTAACAGGCTACTTCTTGGTTTATTTACTTATTTTTGTTACTACTTTGGGGTCTTATATTAAAGTCAGATGAAAAAGCTTATCTTATTCCTGCTTTTAATTACCTGTGCCTGCAAATAGCTATTTAGGCTCCCACATATATTTCTGGGCAGCATCGTTATTTATTTCATTTCTTTCTTTCACTTTTCCTCACTCTTAAGTTTGCTGTTGGCAATTTTTTTGCCTTTTTTTTTTTTTTTACCTTTTTCTTTTTCCCCAGAAGTCAGCAAAACATTCTTTGCAGAAACTCCGCTGTTCCTGGACCACCATCACAGCAAGAAAATAAAATTCTTATTAAAAAACATGCAACTCACTTTTGCTTACTGACAGAACCTACTTGAAAATCAATAAGAATTAAATTCCCCACATAAAAATATTATTAGAGTTTTATAGGGTTTCTTTAATGCCATGTTTAATTAATAATTCTAAGACTGCTTCTTCGTTTTTTCTGGCCATCCCATAAAAATGAAAGAAAAAAAAGAAAAAAAGTTTAATGAAGTAATTATTAGAAGAGCAAACAGTATCAGAGGGACATTTGTTTTGCAGTATAAGGTATTTTTGCCCAAGGAAAGAAATAACATAAGGTTAATTGAGGAGGGAAAAAGAGCTGTTGGGCAATAGACGGTCCTGGAAAGGTGAGGAAGAATGAAACCAGAGTAAGAAGTGATTTAATTCAGTGCAGAGGACTGCATGCAAAATAGGCAGAAGCAGCTGGGTGCCAGCCACCACCCACGTGTTCAGAAATGACACGGAGAGGGGCTGAAATAAGGACAAAGTCAAAGTGAACAAGAGACTTCTCTAGAAATTCATGTTTTTATTTGGGGAGTTGCACTTGCCTGGGATGTTTTGCTGTTTCTTTTAAAAATAGTAATATTTCTAAAATTGTCTGGAAAAATATGACAGATCCCTGAGCACTTCATGTTCAGGGCCAGGAGGGCATTTGCTGTCAAGACAGAACCAAGGAGAAACCAAAGGGATGTCCAGGACAGAGTTTGTGCATCACTGGAACCAAGGGACAGGATGAGAGTCTGCCTCTTTTGGGACAGACCGACCTGCAGAAAGAAGGAAGAACAGAATGAAAAAGAATTCTAACTTTCTCCATAAAACACTGCTTTTAAGGTCTCTCAGTCAATTAACACCCTCTGGAAATATGGAGGATCTGGATCATTTCCTCGGGCTTTGCTGAATTTTCCTCTCATGAACACCAGTCCTGCCTTGGTCTGGCTCCAGTGGCTTTGGCAGAAATCCTGCTGATCTTCATAAAAGTTGGAGCCCGTGTGAACACGCACGGATTTTCTCCCAGGAAAGAGTTTTTTACTCAACATGCTACAAAGGCTAGAAATTGAAAAATCAAATTGCTTTCTGCTCCAGGTAACACAGTAGCTGATACTGGGTTTACAGCTTCAAAATGCCTGAAAGATTAAAAACATTATTCTGTGTCCTCCTTCCAAGTGACACCTGTTGAGCCAAAACCAGGCCTTGTCCCAGGCTGTTATTCATAGATTCGTAGAATGATTAGAGTTGGAAGGGACCTTAAAAATCATCCAGTTCAACCCCCTGCCCTGGGCAGGGCCACCTCCCACCACACCACATTGCTCCAAGCCCCATCCAGCTTGGACTTGAACCCCTCCAGGGATGGGGCAGCCACAGCTTTTCTGAGCAACCTGTTCCAGTGCCTCACCACCCTCACAGTAAGGAATTTCTTCCTGAGATCCCATCTAAATCTCCCCTCTTTCAATTTAAAACCATTCCCCCTTGTCCTATCACTCCACTCCCTGACAAAGAGTCTCTCTCCATGACCATGTCAGAAGGAAGAAGTGTTTATTGGCTTTGGAAGGACCCACCATCAAGGTGCTGCTGGTCCAGGATCCCAGGAAGCTCATGGAGAGCTGATTTTTTTGGCATCCTCTGTACTGTCTATGTGGAAATATACCAGGCAGGGATTGGGCTTCTGTATGTGAGCTTCCTGTAAATACAGGCCCATTAGAATTTGACAATTTAATGAATGGGAAAGCCACTTTTCATTAGAAACCTCAGAATGAAAAATATGTAGTCATTATCTCTGTAATGAAGTTAAATCAATGAGTGGCTTTTCAATCCTAATGTTAATGGGAAACCCAACACCTTGCCGGAGCATCCCATTCGCTGAGTATTTTGCTATCAGAGCTCAAGTATTTGGCTGGAAACTGGAAGGGAGGAGGTGAAAATGGCAGATGGGGTGGAAAGTTGCCTGAGAGGAATGTGAATCCATGGTTCTCATCTATATTTTAAAGTCATATTTGTACACATAGGCATATTTGTACATGTAGTGGTGACTGGAAAACCCAGCGGAGACAAAAGTATGGTCATGCTTTGCTTTGTATTAGGACAGGACAAAAGAAATCTTCTTTGTGTTGCTGGGGTGAGAGCCCAAGGAGACCTTGGAGTCCTAGGAGAGAGGGTGGGAGGGCAATGCAGCCACTGATGAGGAGGAAGAGAATAGGAAAAGGTGCACAAAAGAATGAAAAGCATTTGAAAAGCAGTGAGAGAAGAAAACAGAAGGTGAACCTGAATCCTCTGTTTCTCATTTTTCTTTTAGAAGAAACAAGCAAAATCCTGCATCGAGAAGTCTCCAAGGAGAAAGTAACATGTGGGCAAGGACAACAGGCACCACACCAGCCTGGGGAAGGCTGGAGGTAGTGTGCACAGAGGAAGGCAGAACTGGAGAGGGAGGAAGGAATGCCTTGGGGAAGAAGTCAGCCTGACTAACACAGGTCAAGACCAAAGGGAAGGCAAGCTGCTGCAGATACAGTGTCCTTCCATGGCAAACAGTCCCCTAAACCACTTGTTTGTGTTTCTTTGCTGGAAAACTCTTTTCCAAAAGTCCATTTTTTTCCCAGTGTTTCAGCGCTGGCTCAGATTGACAAGCATCAATGCAGCCTGGCCCAGGGTTTGCTCACCTGTGCATCATGGTTCAGCAGCTGATGTGCTACAGGAAAAGAAAAAAAACAACCTCCTTTTGGCACATTGCTGTGATGCGTGGTTTTCATAGCGATTGGATGACTCAACTTCCATTCAGCTGTAATTGATCCCGGAGTACTTGAACGTGGTGCCTGTCACTGGCTTGAAGTGCATGTGTGTTCTCCATTCACGGGGAAAACGGAGTGGCCTTCTCCTGCCTTTGCACTGAGAGACAATTTTAAATGTTCTGAAATCCACAGGTATAAACTTGGCATCACTCAGCTGTTAAAACCTGCTTTTTAAAAAGGAAAATGTGTATTTATATAGAAAAGACAGTTCTCACATGGCTTTTCAATTGCCCACCTACTATAAAGCCACTTGTAAAGAAGAGGGAGGGAGTTCTCGGTACTTTTTGGGAAAAATCCACAGTCCCTTTAATTGCAATGATTGTCACTGCTTGCTTACATCGAACTGACACGGAAAGATTGCAGCCCTGGTGGGCGGCTGCTGTGCAGAAGAACAGCACATCTCCAGGCAAAGATCTTAGATTCCAGCCGCGGCGGTGCTCGGTGGTGCAATTACACAGCGGTGCCTTCTGCTTGAGGACACCCTCTTCAGATCAGCTGGGACCCAGACAAAGGAGAAGCTGAAAGGACAAGAGGCAGGAGATTTCTGGCTCCGCGTCCTCCTGTTGATGCAAAGAGCAGAGGAGGGTTTGGCAGAGCTGGGAAGGTTGCCAGAGAAGTCAGTGCTCAGGGGAGCCTGAATGGAAATCTTCCAGTCTCTAGAGAAGGTGGATGGAGGGGAGGGAGGAGAAATAATCTGATCACGCAGTTAAATCACATGGAAGTCATGGAGTGTTTCAGGAACAACCAATAATGATAGGCTGCCCAGCTTTGAGTCACCATCCCTGGAGGTGTTTAAAAGACAGGCAGAGGTGGCACTTGGGGATGTGGTTTAATGGCATTGTTAGGTTAATGGTTGGACTCAATCTTAAGGGTCTTTTCCAACCTACACGATTCTATGATGGATTTCAATTGGAAGAGAGGAGATTTAGATGAGATACTAGGAAGATATTTTTCATTTTGAAGGTGATGAAACCCTGGCCTAGGTTGCCCAGAGAAGCTGTGGCTGCCCCATCCCTGGAGGGGTTCAAGGCCAGGCTGGATGGGGCTTGGAGCAACCTGGTGTGGTGGGAGGTGTCCCTGCCCAGGGCAGAGCGGGGGAAAATGAGGTAACCTTTAAGGTCCCTCCCAACCCAAACCATTCTGTGACTCTATGATAAGTAAAGAGGATGTTGCAATATGGAGAGTCTCTCTAAGAAGATACTTTTTTCCTAACATTTCATAACACATTGCTTCAGAAATTTCACCTTAAGGACAGCAAGGAAAGCCTTAATGCACTCTGGACATCCACCCATCTGGTGAAGCCTGAAGTTGAGAGCAACCATCAGCCATCAGACAAGGATGTGTCCTAGATATCCTTATCTCTTTGTGAACTTCCATGAGACACCCCTCCTTTCTATCCCAGCTCTCCAGCACACACAGCCCGTGTCTAAGGTTAGTCCTCCAACCTGCTGGGACATCTTCCCAATGACGCCTTGCCTGGCTGGGGATGTCTGGGCTGCTCCAGTGGCAGCACAGCTCGCTCGGGCACCACAGGCTCCTCGTTGCTGGGGTTGCAATCAGCAATTACTGAACCAGTTTTTCGCAGAGTCACCAGGGAGGTTGTTCATCTGCATCTATTAACTGAAGGGCAATCCAATAAACTGGGGGAGCCAGACTTTCCCCAGCGAAGCTGTGTAAACATAACTCCAAAGGATTCACAGACATGCTGGGAAGTTTCCTCTGGGCCAAAACAATATTTTTAATTCGTTGATAGCATTTTAATTTTCTCATGATGAAGAACCTCTAAAGGCAGCCACACTGGAGAGTGAGAAAGGGTCAAGAGGCAATTAAGAAAGGCAGATCTTGCTTTTCACTGCTAGGAAAAACAGTTAATTAGATGAAACAAGTGAAAAAGAGAGAGAGAGAAGAGCTGAACTGTAATTTGGAAAATTTAAAAAGCTTTCTATCAAATAAATTGATTAGCAGACTAATCATAATCAGGACTCTCGGATTAGCAGTTAATTTGTGGAATCAATTAATAGTGGTATTTTTCAAATCACGGTTTCCTTCAGAGCTCAGGGAATTCATTGCAACATGTTTTTAGAGATAGCAGATGCTGGATTAGGGCTGTGGAATGATTCCCTGTCAATATAACAGCTCTGTTGCACCCTGCTTTCAGGATTTTTATTTTTAGGGGTTTTTTTTGTGTGTGTGAATGGGTGTTGCCTGAGTGGTTTTAATTCCTTTCTTGTTGCCTCTGCACTTTCTCAATGTTTTACATTAAAAGAACAAGTTATTCTCCCAATAACTTTTTAGTGCTCTCCGCTTGGTTTGAGGCCTCACGTAACAATCTCCTCTCTCGAGGCTGAAGAGCAATTTCCTGCCCCGTGAAATAACAACTGAAAACGTAAAGAAAAGTTATGGGGACTTTGTTGTCCTTGTCTTTTAAGGCAGCTGGCGTTTGGGGTGCTCCAGGAGCTGAAAAGTGGGACTTCCCACTGACTTCAGCTATCCCTGGGGCTGCCCCTGTCCTAGTCACTGGGTTTCACAGGAGGAACGATGGTCAGGTCCAGGGGCCACAGGGGGTTCATTCCATGCAGAACAACAGCCTGCTGCTACCTATTGATTAGTAGCATGCATCATGCTACATAATTTAATGAAGTTAAACCTAAAACACGTTTTGGCAATAATTCCATAACAGTTTGACAATTGCTTCCACAACTAAAGCAAGCTGAAATTACCTCAGGCCAGAAAGTTCTTGAGATCACAGGTTGGTGCATCAGTACAATATGGGTGGTGGTTACTGTGATGTCAACAGTCTGTTTTTTGGGCTACAGGTCCATGGGACAGTTCATAAACTGCTTTTCTGGGGACTGTAAGTCTTAAACCCCATCTAGGTCTTGTATTACTGTGTTTTCTGGCTCCTGTGGATGAAAACAATGATTTAGCAGAAAAATTACTGAAAAATGACAGGAAGGTGGATGAGTTCAGCAGTCCTTGGGCTCTCTGGGGTGCCTGTGCCTGGAGCTGTGGTGGACATCGATGGGCTTGGAGAACCAACCATATTTCCAGCTCCTTGAGCTATCCTGGAAAAACAGCATCAGGTACCTGAACCTGGGCAGCAGGTCCTCCAGCTCCCGGGTTTTCATATGACGAGGGAGGTTGGCAGGGATCAGAAATGAGAACAGGTTAAAACCCATCTCACCCTTCTCTTTAAGAGTCATTTCCACAAGGCTGATATTTCTTTAATGCAGACAGCAATGAATTGTTAAAATGCTACTAATTTCGCTTATGTGGAAGTTCTCCTTCTTGATTCTCCTGCGGACAAGTCCATGAATGTCCACATTAAGCATCTGAGGAGAGACAAAGATTTGGAAGGCCATAATAACGTATACAACTGTAATTTTCAAAATTAAAAATTATCGTTATTTTTTCCATACTTTCAATGGAATTGAGTGCCTGGCATTCAGATTTGGGCTGTCAAAGGGTTCTTTAGAAAGTCTCAACATAAAATTTTGTCTGAGTAGGGTGAAAAGAAGCCTTTTGCTCCACTTCTGTTGTCCCTCTGTTATTAGGGGATCTTATCTCTGAGTCTGCCATTTATTGATGGAAATCCAAACTGTTATGAAAAAAAATAAAATAACTAAATTAAAAGTATTTTTAAGGCATATCTAAAACTCAAAATTACACCATTTCCTCAAAAGAAAGGTGGCAGATGGAGGCAAACCCAAGTCAAACCCCACTTTGAAGCTATTTCTTAATGAATTCCCCAGCACAACATTTCTTGCAGCGCTTCAACCCTGACAAAGAGAAAAGGCAGTGACAAGATGTTTTAGGAAGTTCCAGACTACAACAGAACTAACGATGGCTGTTTCTCAAAACACCACCTCACAACTCTTATTTTATCGTTGTCTAATTCAAATTGCTTTTTCCGTCCATGGTGCAGAAGGAATTTTACTGTGCAAGCTGTTCAATCTCATATGCCTTTTTTTTTTTTCCTTCTCTAGTGATAAACCACCCCTACTGGCAGATCCAGCAAATAGAAACCCATTGCAAAATATTTGCTGAATCAAAGATGATGGTTTATCTAACATCTGTATAATCATTTAGAGAAAAGATGCATATCTGTCATTCCACATCTGCCGACTCCTGTTACTAACTCTTTCTTACCTGAGTGCACTAGAAATGCTTCTAAAATGATCATTAAAATTGATCTTTTTCTGTCCAATTTTATCAGAAATGAAAATATATGAATTATCTATGTCTTTTGAGAAGCCTTTTGGTTCCCCACAGCAGAATGCCAGTGTAATGAAACAAAAAACAGTCACAAACTACCGTGTACAACACTGAAAATGAGGGAATGGAAGGCGTTGTACAGAGCATACTCAGAAGACTCTTGATATTTAAATATATATTAAAAAATTGTGGTTTATGATTTTACATGGTAAAAGGGTGACAAGACAAATGTGCTGGTTGTGTTGATGTGACACATTTTTGCTCTAGAACTTCACTCTTGTGAGGGGGAAATGTAGGTGTCAAGGAAGAGGCAGAACCACTTGTAATTGAGCTTGAATGCCTATTTCCACCCGCGTGCACTTTGTATGACCACTGACATCAACAGAAATTCCAGCTTTGGAGACAAACTTCCTAAACATGGAGTTCTGCACATCTTGGGATGAACAGAAGTGCTTATTTTAAAATGTTTTGTGGAAAAGGTGAACTCAGTTTCGCCCTGCCCTCCAGATGCATGAGTAGGTATGTGACTGAGGTGTTGGGTGGATAAGAGTACATGGAGCACTAACTGCTTTGTCCTTCCAGAAGGATTCTGTGCCCACCTCACCCCTAAAATGAATAAATTCAGGTAGCTTGAGGGCATCTGGGCAAGGGCTCCTGTTGATATAAGTGATTTTGGCTCACTTCTTAATCCAGTTTAACAGTTTAATTGACACAGTCTCATGCATTACCACTCCCTTTAGCCGAGATTATGAATACATCAGGAATTAATTACGCCAACACACTCGTTTAAACTATTCTTAAATTAATGATGCATTTGACTAGAGGACTTCACAAATCAGGACAGCAGAGGGATTACGAATCTCATTTTGCTGGGAGAAAAGGCTGGACCTGAGTCATGAGGGTCAGCAGTCGGTTACTAATTGCCCACGCCAACAAGCCGTGTTGTTTACTTAATCTGTGTACAGCCTGAGACTCTTATCCTAATTAAGTAGCCGCTGTTTCTCTTTGGATTTATCTTAATGGCTTGTTTAAACCAAAGACAAACAACATGCCATTACACCATGATGTATCGTTCTTGATAAATGATATCATGGTATTAATTCAACTATTAGTTCATTAGCCATCTTCCAGCATGTTGGGGTTTTTTTCTGACTTTATAGATGTTATGGCTGAGGAACCCTCCCGGTCATGCAACCGTGTTTCTTGCATTAGAGGTGGTCAACATCCCTCTGGCATTTTCTCCAGGAGCCCTAATAATTTTGAGTTGAACCAAGACTATTTTTACACCATAAATTCTTTCTTAAAGCAAAACTACTGACTGTTACAGCCCACCATGTTTGCTCTAAAAAGTAATTATTCATGTAATTAAAAACAAATCTGTTATATCTCATTTAAATGTGTCTAGTGTCACCTTTCAAAGAAAAAAACAAACTTGTGTTTTTCCTTGTTGAATGAACCCACTATAGTATTAGATATGTTTGCTCTTCAAACATTGCAAATGGGATAAAATCTGATACTGCCAATGGTAAGATGAAAATACATGGCCAACTCAAGGCCTACTCCTACAGTCTGGGGCAAAAAAAAAGGCATGGAGTGGTAAATATTTGGAAGCAGAGTGACCTGAAAGGAAAAAGAAGCCCTGGAGAACAGGCACAAAGTCTCCTCATTATAAAAACCTGATTGTATTTCCAGGATCTGCAACACGGGGCTGGTTGGGGAGGTCAACATCATGGCCCTTGTTGCTCCCCGAGTCCTTGGCAAGTCTCAAGAGCTTGTGTCCCACCACAGCCCAGCTGATGACTGTGCAAGGATAGTGCAACCAAGCCAAATGGAACATCATCGACACCAAACTCCTCTCCAGGCCACTGTGTTCATCTCCACATCTCCAGGTTCACCTATATCATAAAATTGTGGAATGGTTTGGGTTGGAAGGGACCTTAAAGACCATTCAGTTCTAGCCCCCTTCCCTGGGCCGGGACAACTTTCACTAGACCAGGTTGCTCAAAGCCCTGTCCAGCCTGGCCTTGAACCCCTCCAGGGATGGAGCAGCCACAGCTTCTCTGGGCTTCTCATCATCTGGAAGAGTTTGCATGGGAGAGGGACCAGGGCTTTGTACTCATCCAGTCCTGCAGGTCTTCAGTCCATTCCTACACATCCTGCGCTTGAGGCCACCTTTTTTTTTTTTTTCTACTGCTATTAGTGTATTAAATGAGGCCACACATAGTTATTATTATTATTATACATTCTATTATGTTACCTTATATTATACTGTATTAATAATAGTGATAATACTGTTAACAGCAATGATAGCAATAACTCTAGCAGGAACAACAACAACAAATCTTCAAAAGATACTGAATTGTGACAAATTGATACCTTTAAATTTCAGGGCTGTTTTCCCCTCACTGGCTGATTTCCAGCACTGTGTTTTTCATAGCACTAAATTGTGTGGTGATTTCCTCACCGGTTCCCCCAAAGGGGCTCTCTATGTGGGACTTTAATAAAAATCACCTAACAATTAACGTTTATTATATGGTGCAGGCCTGGTCTTTTCTTTTAAATTTCACTTTAGCGTTGATTCAGTAAGGTATTCAAGAGTGTTTTCTAACAGTAGGAATGTGAAGCCACTGCAAAGAAATACACTTAAAATAAGTGGTGGAGCAAACCTGGGCTTTTGTTCCAGACCTGTGTGGGAATATGTAATGAATTCAGCTGCCCTCACTTAAACATTATTTCTGAATTTTGCCCCAAGCTGAATTAATTCCCAAATAGAATATTCTTCAAAGTTTCCCATGTCATGTCAGCAGCTCTTTAAATGCACATATTTTAGATATATGCATTGGTTTCTTGATTATGAAAAAGTGTTATTAAATATGTAATAAAATATTTATGCAGTATGACTTTAAAGCTAAGAATATTAGATCACAAGAGATTTCTCTAATTGAAATAGTCGTTCTATGTAGCTACAGTTTAATTTAAATTCTGCCTAGCCTACTTAAAACTTAAACCAGCAATGCACGGATGACACCTGATCTGTATTGCTTTTCAAATGCAAGTGACTGCAATATTATTAATTCTTTACTACATGGGAAATCGATGGGAAACTATTCCAGTTAGATGAATATCGCCATCTTCGTCACTTGATAATTTGTAAATTTTTATCATGTAATTAACAAATAAAATGCACATGTATGCAAAATTGCATCTAGACACATACATTCATATACTGTATATAAGTAGCAGTATCAAGGTCAAAGTTTTGTGAAATGCTTTAGCAGATGCTTAAAATTCTGTCTTTGAATAATTAAGTCTTTGTATTAATGCCGGTTTTTAACTGTGTTTTTAGTCCCATCATGGTCCACCTGGCTTTTTTTTGTTTGGAGATGGGTTGACACTACTCACTTGTCTGGGTATCTAATTTGTTGGAAATGTGGATCCTGAGCTAATTAGCAAGGCTTCCTTCACAATCTGTGGAGAGAAAAAAGGCGGTTTTGGTGGAGTCCCTTCATCCAAAGGGATGAATTGCCCCCAGGACAGTTCTTTCACTCCTCTGAGGAAAAGAAGAGCTGAGTGTCACCTACTCTGGAGGTGTGCAGTGGTGGGTGATGAGTCCTGCATCAAGTTCCTGGGATCCCCCAGCTGAAACCCACATTTTAACAGGTCTATTTTAGCTCCTGAATAATATAATTCTGACAGTAGGGCACAGTTGTCAGATGTTTAGGAATGAATAGCTGCTCCAACTGGCATCAAAAGCCATAAGGCAACGTAGCCTTTGAGCCAAAAAAAAAACAATTAAAAAAAAAAGGGCAATATTTTTTTGAGGAAATAAAAAATAAAAAATGCAAGGATGAGTGCTCCATAAAGATGAGTGATGGTCTCTGGTGGCACCCAAAAGAGATGAGTAGAACGATAGCATTGTTCAGGAACACATAACACACCAAATCGCTGGGATCTGAAACACGGTTCTGTATTTCCAGAGCTGAGCACAATGAAGGGAGCCCAGTGACAAGGTTGCTGTTAATAGGAGAGGACTTGTAAGCAGCAATCAGGGAGTTTTATCAGCTCATTGTCAAAGTGAAAAAGCAATTTGGAATCCTTGGTCGGTATTAGTGCACGTAAGGGCTCCCGGGGAATAGTTAGACGCACTGAGCAGTGTTTTGAAAACGTGCTTTTAAAGGTCTCCAGGCTTTTCAGCCCACTGCAGAGACAATACGTGGTGGCAGTTTTGGTGTAAGAAATATGAAAAATGAAATCTTCCTCTGTTTTGATCAAAGGGAGACGATTTCTTTCTCAGCTCAGATAGATATTATGCTTTCAAAAGTCTCAGAAATCCCAAATCACACTTAAAGGCTCAGGATTTCAGTGAAATCTCTAGATGAACCAGAAAGGAGAACCTAGAGTCCTGTGATCTTGTCCTGTGTCACAAATCCAAATGGAAGCCACATAATCTGCCCCTGGAGTTCAAGAAAGGATCGGAGAGAACCCTTTTCTGACAGATACACGTCTAACCTGTGCTCCACAACCTCCAGCTCAAGAGGTGTGAGAACCTCCACCTGACTCTCCCACTACTCTTACCCTTCACTCTAGAAAGATATTTCCACAAATCCTAGCCCACGTCTTCCTTTCAACAACTGAAAGCTATTTATTCTTGTTAGAGGCTTCTTGGGAATAAAGAAATGGTTAATCCTTTCTTCTTTCTGGTTGTTGTTTTTTTTTTTTTTAAATCTATTGGAAAATTTCCTCTGAGCTCCACAACCACGAGTTTGCAGACTACTAGGGATGAATTTCTTACTGAGTGTTTCAAGGGTTCATTGTCCTGTATCCATGTTCTGAGTCATCACTTCATCACTTTGAGGAATTACAGCTGAGAGCTGAAACATGCACTGCCACCAGAACAGGCTGCTGGAAATCAAGTTTGCTGCTCCAGACTTGATTGCTTCTTGTTAAATATTTCCAAGATATATAGGCTTCTGGAGCTTAACCAGATCACCTGTGAACTAAAAACGGCAACAATATAAAGACTGGAGCATTTCACAGCTCTCTTTAACAAAACCAAGCGTTTTTTTTAATGAATCAATACTTAAAGCCTCTTAGGCTTTTCCAAAGTGGGACTTGCTGTCTCTCAAAGATTCAAGGAACCAGCATGGTAAATGGGAACTGCAAACATTCAGGCATTTCCAAAGATATTCTGGTCACTAAGTAGGTGTGTGGGAAAGAAAATGTTAAAATTGCACTTCTCTGAAATCTCATTTAACATTTTTTCCCCTTTAGAAGCTTTTGCCAATATACTTCATGAAATATAAAACTTCCACATTGATTAGCATGAAACATGTATCCTTAAAAGTCAGAGCTCAGGTTTTCCTGGGATAAGGTTCAGCAGAGATGTCTCAGAATTGCTCCTGATGGCCAATACCATTGAGAAAATCAGTGAAAATCAGTGACTTGCTAGAGGTCACACAGGTGGAAAACCTACTGCACTTGCTTGACTCCCTGTGTCTCTTTTCAGTGCCGCAGCACAAGTTTGTTCTTTGAGTGAAAACTTGATTTTCTTTCTTAGCCAGTATAAAGGCAGGATGAAAGCAGCATAAGAAATCTACCTTTTCCTTGTGCTCCATCTGACCATTGTAATAAATTACAGTGACTTGGAAGACACTGGGAAATAAGGTGGGAAGAGGGGAGGCACAGACCCTGCAGGAAAGAGCCTCTATCAGCTACCCCCAATTACTATCCGGGCACTTGAAAACATACAGCACAGGCTTCTTCCATTCTTTTGGAGAGCATAGGAAAGAGGAATCTTGGTCTTTGCTTGAACAGAAACATGAGTTTCTAAATATGGCCCCTACAAAAATTTTCATTCAGCATTTAGCAGTTGAATCAGGTTTTATGAATCTCTCTCTTAAATTGGTAAATAAAAGAATTCAGAGCTATTTTTACAGGCTTAAGGAATAAGGATCAGAGATGTGGGATATGTGCATACTATATTAGTGTGCTTTGGTATTCTTATCTTCCTGCTTTTTAAATATTTAGGCATTGTTTGCTCCTGCACTTGCTGTAGGATATTGAATCATCTATTCCACATTAACTTTTATGTAGCAATATTCCTGAAGCACAGAAGGCTTTCATCTACTAAAAAAAATAAATAAAATATATTGATAACTAAGCTTCTTTTCATAAGTTATATTAAATCAAGGCATTTGGTGATAGCATTAATGATTGTGCATAGCCCAGATTAGGTGAGAATTATCACAAATCCGGCTATTCATATTGTCAAATGTGAATGTTCACTCGCCCTCCTTAAAGTCTCCTTCTTAAAAACAAAGGCAAATAATGATCCCCAAGCCTGTAGATTCCACCTCTATAAAACAGACCAGCATAATGACCAGCTAACATGCAACCGGCCTTTTCTATCCCCTCGTGCCTCTACTTCCCCATGCTTGTTCCTCTCTAAATCACCTACGTCTGTCCCTTCCTCTACCTTTGAACATCCCATAATAGGATATTCCTCCCTGAACATCCCATAATCAGTCCTGTGCAATCCCAAACACCCTTTCTTGCATCCCTTAACACGTCCCACACCCATGGGCAGTGACCCCCCAGACCCAAAGATGCTCAAGCATTGACTTCTCCTCATGGGTGTCACCTCTGGCCCTTAAGGCTGAGGTTCCCTGGGTCAGGCCAGGGAGGGTCTGGACAGCGGTGTCTCATTCCCAGCTCTCATCCTTAGATCTATGGAGAATGCACAAGTGATCAAGCAGAAAAGACACTACACGGATATTTTTTTAAAAGGTAAGAGACCTCAGCATGCTTGGCTGAACTATCAAGAAGCCACCTGGGGTAGCTGCTTTCAAACATTTGTATTTTTGCTCCACTATTCAGGAATTTTGGTGTTGTGAAGAGGCAAACATGATTAGTGCTCTGCTCTCCATGGTTCATCAGGACAGCTGTGACAGAGAAAGACACCATTAATCCTTACAGTAGCAGTTTCGGGTCCCTGTCCTGGTCATGCTTCTGGACACGCTAGAGTAGACCAAACCCGTGTCGTAAAATCATAGAGTGGTTTGGGTTGGAAGGGACCTTAAAGATCATCCATTCCCACAACGTGTCCTGGGCAGGGACACCTCCCACTAGACCAGGGTACTCAAATTCCCATCCAACCTGGCCTTGAACCCCTCCAGGGGTGGGGCATCCAAAACTTCTCTCTTCCAGTGACTCACCACCCTCACAGGAAAAAATTTCTTCCTAGTAGGAAGCCTAAGTTCAATGGCATCTCACTCTTTCTCTGTTATTATCACTCTATTATTGATCCATATAACACTGCTCCTTGGCAATGACCACGAGGAACCCAATAAGGCTCTTACATTGTGTTTCAATGTAGTTGGTACCAAGCTTCAACTCTGGCAAGAGAATGAGGTAGGCATCCACTGCTAATGGCCTTCATTACATATTAATTGTCTCTCTATTTGAAACAGATACAGCATTTAAACCCGTCACTCACTTTCGACTCCGTCACCTCTTGCAACTCTTCCAATTCTCTTTCAGCGTGAAGGTGCTCTCTGTGGCAGGAACAACTGTTTTCCCTTCCCTTCTTCTTCCTGGCTTCCCACCCCCAAGGTCTGGAAACGCAGCTTTATGACTTTTAACTTCCTCTCCTGAATATACACTTGAACTTACTTAAGAAAGTTAATCAGAGAGAAGACTTTCCCCATTGTGGAAAATTTCCTGATCAGAAATTCAAATGAACCCGTATTTATTCATTCAGATACTCAGGCATGGAAATCTCTGCACTTTGAGTACAAACACAAAGATGTTTTTATTTTAATCTCACTTCTGCAAATTAACATAGGCATATAGTTTTCAAAATTAAAAACTCAAAGGATTAAACCCAACTGGCAAACACGGCTTGGAAATCATTTTGTGTCCCAAATATTAAGATTACTAAATGTAGATGAAAGAGGCAATTCCAGAAGAAATTTCTGTTCCTTCACGACTAAAGAAGATAAGCCTTAACTATATGTGCATGCAAAAATGTAATGTGATTTTTTTTCCCCAACAGATGAACCACTGTATATTGCTCTAGGTCACAGAGCAACGTGACACGGAGCAATAAAACCCCAGGAGGCTCACATGCTGATGGGGGCTGTAATTATTGATTAATTCTGATTTTAGAAAAGCTTGAAAACAAGTCCTTCTTGAAATGGCCCACAACATAATGCCTCTCTCATTGCGTGAAACTCAAATGTAACCCTCATTAGAGCTGCCTGAGGCTTTCAGACTTGCCGAGGGATAGATGTCATATCTGGCAGGGGGGAAAGGAAATTAATACCTTCAACTTTTGGGAGAGAATTTTAATGAGGATTAAACTAGGCTGTTTAAAAATAAAAAAACCCCAAACCAAACCCACCATAAGCAGGTTTTCCAACCTGAACAGAGATAGGAGGCTCTTGTGGTTTTTAAGAGGAAAACAGGCTTCTTTCCCACACTATCTTGTTAAAGCGATTACTATTTCATCCTTGTATATTAACAACACCTGGAGGCGGGTACCCAGCTGTGCTCAGCACAATGCAGACAGCCAGGGGAGGCTGGTCCCTGTCCCCCGGCCTCTGCCATTCACAAATAGGATGAGAGACACCTGACTTTCTCAGGTTCTTCTTCACTCCAGCTCTAACCATTCCACCCTGGTGGAAGCTCCGTCACATGGTGGGTGGTATCACCTCCTTCGACTCGCTGGGTTCTGTTTCAATTAGGAATCTTGTCCTTTTGCTTTTTGAAAGAATCAGTCGATGTCTCCATGCTGGGAGCGTTGCATACCCACATGAGCTGTGCTACAATGACCAGCGAGGGATGAAAAAAGCTGCCTTTCAGCTGTTATTATAGGCAGAAGTTACCTCCTACTAAGAAAACACCACTGGATACGTGTATTACGGAGAATAGAGGGTTTATGTTGGTCGGTTTGAAAACACGAACTGCAGAAAAAAAACACCTTATGAAGCAGATTTGGAAATGCCCACAGCTTCACACTCCCCCGTTGGTGTGAGAGCCTGCTTGCTCTCACATAGGGGACACAGCACCTCAAAAGAAGGATTCTGGAGGTCGTGGGCATCATGTTTGCCTTCATTTATGGCAAAGGACATAATAACGTTGCCAAGGCATCTCCTGGCAGAGGGTTGCACCACCAGTGCCTAAAATCTGCCATTTGACTAGGGTTATCTGAGAATCAGCTCTGGGACCACCATGGTTAGGGGTTTTGGGGCCACGTTTTGGATTAATTAGCTTGGCATCTCTCTTCTCCCCCGAGGTTTGGAGACGTTTACAGGGGTAGCTTTCAAACCTTTGACTTGTGGTGGCACAAGGCTGAAGAAAACAGAGACATGGAGACATCATGTGTGCACTAGGTTCTTGTTTCCATCCAGAAGCACCAGAATTACCAGATGCATGGGAGTTTGACACATGGGCATACATCTGAAATTGAAGGTCTGGTTTAAAGATTTAAGTTTAAGAAGTATCCTGAGCTCCATTGGTGTTTCAAAAATTCAGGTTGTACTTTATTTTCAGTAAGTCGACTTGACAAAGATGTTAGTGTGGGTGTACAGATGGGTAGGCTCATAATTTGGGATATCAACTTTAAATTCTCTGCATATGGATGGTTGGCCTTGTGACCGTACACATTTTGCTCACCTCCAGTCCCATCCTCTCCCAGTCCTCAGAAGAGTGGCAGTGTCAGGGAATTTTTCATTAATGTGGAGAAAAAAAAACAACTCACCCAACCAACAACAAGTCCATCTTACACTCTATCATGTAGTGATTAAATATTTTCCCTTCCAACAGTATTTTAGCAGTAGCCAGACTATTAAAAATTGAGAGGGTAGGGACCTGAATGCGGAGTCAGCCTATTTGATAAGTTTTATAGCTTCTGTGGCTGCCCAGCTAGAAATATCTGTGCTAGCTCTGTTCATACCACTGCTTATATTGATGTATCCTTAGATGTCCATAAAGCATTTGGTACCACCTGACCTTCAGATCAATGACTAGGGTGATGCATAGTTGGCACAGCGGTTACTACGTGAATTAAAATCTTTCTAGCAGTCAGGAAATTATTATCTAGCTGATATCTCTAATGTTGCATCTTAACTATGCTAATATTTGAAACAATAACCAAAAATTCTCAGCAATTAAGACTATAGATGACATTAATTAGGAGAGCAGCAAATTACAAAGAGAACAGGGTGCTGATGTGTAGCTATTGACTGTTAAAATAGGTAAAAACAAACATTGAGTGACTTAAATGCAGCCTACTAAATTCTCGGACATAGAGGACCAAGGGGAGCATGCCATCCCTTTTCATGTTGGCTATTTGTTCAGTTTCTGTGGAAGGGTTTTTCTGTTTATTCCAGTAACTAGAAAATTAATAAGGCAGATTTAGAAATACGGCACAGCTTTTAGGTGGTGATATAATTAATCCTGGAACAATTTTTCAAGATGCAAAAAATTCTAAATGGAGACTACAGCCTTTACTGCACAATATACTGGATTCAAATAGGAATTAAAGCAAGGAGGACTCAATAGTCATGTTAGCTATGAAGTCAATTAGAATATTTTCTGGTTTGTGAGGGTTTTTGGGGTGGTATTTTTTTCATTTCTAGATCGGTGTCAATACCACAGGGATGTATCTTGGGCTCTTACTGTGAGATAAGGATCCATCCACGATGGCAAAGTCCTCACAAGGAGGAAGATGTATAAGAGCCTATATAGGTTTGGAGATGGTGCCACAAGACATATTGAGATGTGACTTGTCCTCCTTGAACTTCCTGCTAAATGCCAGAGCAGAATTTGATATGAGCTCTCCTGTATATAAACACCCCTTCCTGAGTGTGTGCAAAGCGTGGTCAGATTTGGAAAAGAAATCTGTGAAAGTCAGAAAATCTACATGTTCTTCTCCTTAAGGACTATCTGCAAGAGATAAGAACATGCCAGGATGCACATACCACCCTCAAATATGTTCATCACCTTTGTGACATTGCTAATTCTTTTCTCTGTATTCAAGAATGTATGGAAAGCAGAGAAAACGCTTCTTAAATCTAAGGTCCAGAAAAAAACCTCTCTGCTCCTGGCAATATGAATGCAAACAGAGCTTTAGATTTCTCTGTCCTTTCTGTAATCACCCCAGTTTTCCATCACCACGCATATAAATCCCTTCTTGAACATGGATTGCTCTGATTTCTTTTTATTCTGTGTTAGAATTGGTTATTTGAGGGGTCTTTTCTTGTTAAGTTTCGTATTTTCACTCTCTCAGTTACTGACTGCTCCCAAGGTGTTTCCTTGCTGTGCTATTTTAGGTAGGAGAGTTTTGCATAGTCACTTAGATCACTGCTGGGTAACACGCTACGAGGAAGATTTTGAAAAGAAGGGCAGAAGAAAACATGGATAAATATTTTAAAATATTTACCACATGCTGCTTTGTGGAGAGGGGACCCAGGCACAGAACGTGTGAAATAAACTTGGAACGACAGAGAGGAGCTAAAAGCGCAATTCAAAGGAGCAGAGTGATCTTAGTCTATCACTTTTCCCCCAGAACATGGCAAAACCAATCATTTTTTTCCCCCCTGGAATGTGTTTTACAGAGGGAAGCTGCTGCGACCGACTGTATCATCTCTACCTTGTACATGATTGATAAACCACGACCTTCACTGTGTCACTCAGGAAAACAATTTCCTGTGAGCTAAACAACGCTGCAGCGCACACGTTTGTGCTCAGCCTTAGAAGGTGGATGCTAAATAATTGACCCATTTTGCCCATGGCAGGAGCAGTGTGTGCCTATTCTGGAGCTGCTGCATTTCTTTAGTCTCCCAGACACTTCTCTCCGTGCTCCAGCATGGCTGGCAAAGGCCACCGCACAAGGAGAAGGATGGAGCACCCCATCCAGCCATCTGCCAGGGTTCATTTCTGCCTGGCCTCATCTTTGTGAGCAGATGCCCAGGCCCGTCTGCTCCCCACGTGGCTGCAGAGCTTGTATGCTCGATACCCCCCCACCCCGTATGCCGTTGGCTGACATTTCCTCCCCGGCTCTCTTCACGGGACAGTGGGAGTGTTATTTCTGTCCTTCCCCAAAGACATCGGATGGGCTCATCAGCATGTAGCACAGCCATCTGAAGGGTAAGTTCCCAGGATCCGCATAAAATCATGGGGTTTGAGGAAATGTCAGGCTTTTATCTGTATTTTGGAATGAGATGTGAGCATTTACAGGCTGCAAATCCCTGCTTTGCGTAGTCCTGGTTGTCAGCCTCATGAAACCGTAATAATCATCTCTTTTTGTAAGACCGGGTACCTTTTGGTGTGTATATTCATGGAATCATAGAATGGGTTGGGTCGGAAGATGTCGGGAGGGGCCCGGGAAGACATGTGGCCGACTCAATATGAGTGATAAAGCAAGCTCCGGCGTTTATTCGGATAGCTCAGATATTTATACACTTATTGTAAATTATGCCTACTTGTCACACACTAATTGGCTGGGCTTCTAAAGATTACATGTTCATACACCTCCTACTTGCAGTTTCTGCTTCATGGTTCTCCAACATTCCAGAAGGACACTCTCCCTCTCTCCTTGTTTATCATTCTCGCAGGGTCTGTGTGACCTTGGCTCTTCTTCCTTGTCAGCGTAACTTGCAGTTCTCACTGAGGCCTACTGTGGCTAAAATCCTACTTATGCTAAACACTTAGGCTAACAAGAGGATTGCTTGTACAATGCTTCCGTGGATCCGGGGCCCTGCTCCCGCGACCATTCTGCAACAGGAAGAGATCTTAAAGATCACCCAGTTCCAACCCCCTGCCCTGGGCAGGGACACCTCCCACCACACCAGGTTGCTCCAAGCCCCATCCAGCCTGGCCTTCAACCCCTCCAGGGATGGGGCAGCCACAACTTCTCTGGGCAACCTGTTCCAGTGCCTCACCACCCTCACAGGAAAGAACTTCTTCCTGAGATCTCATCTAAATCTCCCCTCTTTCATCTTAAAACCATTACACCTCATCCTATCACTACACATTTCATGGCCACCGACTTGACACTGTTGGACTGTGACTGCTGGGGCTGCCAAGTAGCCTCAAAACATCATTGCCAAACTGTCCTCTCCCCTTTTGCTAAAAGCAGATCACCTCAGCCATGGCCATGTGAAACAGTTCTCAGTGGAGTTGACTGCTAAAGGCTCCAGAAATGGCTTTTTTCAAGCCCCAAGTCCTGTCACGGCTACTTTTTCTCTTCACTAACCTGGAAAGCAAATCCTAATTAAGGTCTTAGCAAGGCTGAGGCACAAGTGAGTCCAGGCCCCCCTCATCCTGCTGGAGGTGACACCACTGCTGCCTTCTGTAGGTTTATAGCAGAGCCAATTTCCAGGTGTTCCCTACTGTGGTGTTGTATGAGGTTCCAGCACACTAAGCATCTGGTATTACGCTTATCCCTTCCACATCCAGATTTGTTTTATCTCTTCTGCAGCTGAAGATCTTTTCTTACATTATCAATGGCATATTCTAATAATACCTGATGAAGAACCAACACAATGAACTGCTTTCCTCCTTTCCCATCGCGTTTCAATCTGGCTATTATTAGCTATTATTATTCAGAGTACTCAGAAGCGTGCTTGGATCCACCCAGGGATACAAAGCTCTGAAGAAAATACCATTGAAGCCAAAAGGAAGCATTGTAGTACATCAGCACAAGCTTTGGAGGATGCTTTATGTCTATTCTCGATTTATTAACACTGTTAATGACCTGTTTTTTCTTTTTCCCACCACTTCTTGCCCTCTTGTGTTGAACATCAAGATCGTAAGAAATACAAGAGCTGTGTTTTTCTACTGTTCTTAGAGGAACAATAGCAAAATAGGACCATGATCATTAATAATAATAGTAATAGTCATCATCCTCATCTTCAAGCACAAGGATTTGTAATTGCTGATTCCCTGAACAATTATCGCAAACAAAAATAGATCCAAGATCTTGTATTCCCTGCGACACCCTAAGAGCACAAAAAACCCCAGCCTGGTGACTTGTCTGAAGCAGGCTGATACTGATCCACCAGTTCATACCCATCTCCTTCCTCAGCAGGTTGTTCCCAGGTAAAATCCTGGATAAGAAACCACAGGATTTCTATAAATTTGCAACAATTTGGCCTCTGTTTTCCCAGCGTGCCTATGGACATGGGTCATCCTGCCTGATCTCTACCTTCCACGCAAATACACAGACACAGATCACCCTTGAGATGTCTACTTCTTTAAAAAACAGTTTGGCCAACGGATTCAAAAGAACCATCCTGGGTGTTACCGTGGGAATCGCAGTGGGGGAGGTATGAGACGGCGCTTTTCAATCAAGCCTGAAGGGATTAGGTGAAATTTGGTGGGATTTGCATACTTTACTGCCAGAAGTGACTGGGAACATCTCAGCCTCGGGAACATTATTTTTCACTGCACAGCTTCATTAGAAGGGAATCAGGTTGACGATAGTGAGGACTGGCTAAGTTCTTTCCAGTTCTGTATAGAAGAAAATAAGGATTTTAACAGAAATACCTAAATGTTGTTGTCATGTCCTACGTGCAGTACTTGGAGATATCTGGGTCTGCCATCCAGTCAGGACTGGTGAATCAGAGGGGATGTGTAGGAAAAAACCCCCATATTTTATGGCAGCAACAAAAGTCCAAAGTCTAAATCCCTTCTTCCAGCATTTATTTTGATTCATTTTTCAGAGCACGCTGTTATCTTTGTCCTATGAGACATTCAGGACATGAATCTTCCTCATTGTTGGGTTGGTAGACAGTGAAGGGAAGGTCATTCTATGGGGCCATGTGTCCCAAGGGTGCCTGAGCCTGGGCCTTTAGGGAGAAAGAAGTTGCAGTTTCCTCTGTGGGTGGGTTTGGCAATTTTTTTTTTCCAAATAGGCACTGAAAATCACAGCAGGTTCATAGTCCGATATTGTTTAAGACATTTTTTTCCATGACTCAAGCAGAAAAGCTTCAGGAAGCTGCTCCTGTTAACAATCTCTCTGCTCTCTGCTCCCTGCAAGGACTAAATAACAGGAATTACAATACATGAAAAACCATGGTAATAAAAACAAGGGGCTGAAATGTGCAGCCCCTGATATCCATCAGCCCCCGGAGCCTGCCTGGCAGCAGACTGACCACCCTGCAGAGTCGCAGGTCCAGAGCACAAACCTCACCTCCTTAGCTCAGCTGGATATTTTTTATTTCCTCATTTATCATTTAATCTCCGAGAAGAACGCAATCATGGGGCGGCCAAAGCTATTTGCCAATTCCAGCTGAATTCAGCAAGCAGCTTCAGCCATGCAAAACACGGGCATGAATCCTGGACATGAGAACACGGCTCAGTTTGTCACTTATACCATTAACAGTTTTGATTATTTGTAGGATTTTTTTGAGCCATCCTTTTGGCATAATTCATTACATGGGAGAAGAGCTCTTCCCCCTTCATACTCCAATGGCTAGTGATGAGAAAAAATCCATCCCTGCCAGATTTGCATTTCTCTCTACAAATCCTTCCCATTTGCCTGTAGTGAGGGAGACTCCGAAGGGCTTAGTCAGTGTGTGCTGAGTGTCGCTCCTCGGGCACCCACTGGTTGAAAATAAGAAATAAGAAACAAGAAGTTTCACCTAATTTTTGCCTGTTCAAACCCAGACACTTGACTGCTGATAGGATGATGTTCACCATCACCCCTGGGTAGTGCCAGCCCAGAGGAGTCGGAAAAAAGGCCCCAGCCACAACCCCACTCTGAAAAGGCACAGGGGGTCAGTTTTAGAGCTGAATTTCCTTTTTTCCAGTGGGTTAAACCCTCAGGAAGCAGGCAGAGATTAAACAGAGACACGGGCAAGGGGCATGATGTGCATTCATCTGCCTGCAGAGCACTTTCCCAGTCTGCTCCACAAGGCTGAAGACCTTGAAGATCTGAGCTTTTTCTGCCGTTAAATTCAGCAGAAAGATTTAAGTAAAACAAGAGAGGCTACCTTAAGATAATAATTCCCTGTGACAAAGTGCTAAATATATTCCAGTTGTGCTTTATATTGCCATTAATAGGCATGTGAGACTAAGGAAATGTGCCCACTGGTGAGGAGCAGTCTGGTAAGTGCACGCTTAAGGAGCATCTGCACATGGAAGTGCTACATCAAGGCACAGTTACTTTGTCTTCATGGGCAAGTGGGGATTTTATATGTATAGATATAAGTGAAATAAAGTTTGGGAAACCTATTCATATCACTGACAGAAGAATTTCCCTCTGAAAAGCGACGTGCTGTGAATCCCTTTGACCCTCTGACCAGAGCACCAAGCCACATGGTCCTTCCCAAGAGAGCAGCAGGTTCGAGAAGGCTACAGTTGTGGCTCCATGTGGGTCAGGATGTGGGGTTACAGGCTCGGGAACCCACCCATTCCCCTTAAACTCTCACACTTTGGCAGATATTTGAGCCCAAGAAGGAGCCTGCGTGAGAATGATGAAGAAAAAAAAAGAAAACACTCGAAAATACTATTTTGAGACTTACGGAATTTGAATAAATGAGCATATTAACTATTCAATTATCTATGGCATTTTGAATATTTCATCATTCAGCCCACTCCTTCCTCTTTGCTGTGACAGCATCCCTGTGCAGGAGCTGAGTGGTCTTTGGGAAAGATGCTGGAACTCCTCTTCTCCAGGCTGTGTTTCCCAGGCACTTCGATGAATTCCCAAATGCGATGCCCAGGCAGCAGCTAATAACAGTGGTCACTCTTCTCGTTGAGTTGGCTCCACAATGTTATAACTTAGGGCTGCTTTAGGGTCTATTTTACCACTTTCCTACTGCCTTTTCTTTTTTGTGACTTATAGGCTGGACGGAAATAGGTACTGTTAGTTTAGTTTAGTGGTCTGAACGGGGTGGGTGAGTTCTGGCAAAGTTATTGTGGGTTGTGGTCAGCTACAAGTTTCTTTCTGTTCAGTTTTCAGAAAAGCCTTCAATTCTAAAGATCTCTTGATCCTATCTTAAAGGTGTGTTTATATCAAGGACGATTTTCAAAAGACATATTACCAAAGTACCACTATTGCACACAAGATGTGGGATTTGTCTGATCAAAAGCAGGTACCTATGTATGTGCATAAATCATATCAAATATACACATATCTCACCCTATAATCTAGATTTCCATTAGAATCAGCTGAATGAGAAATCCCATCACAAAATGCTTCTCATCCTGATGTAGACAGTGGAAACCAAATAGAGTTTTAAACATGTTTTCTCTCCACTAACCAAGGATAGAATCGAGGCTGACAGTACGACTCTTTAAGGACAATTTTGCACTGGATTTAAACACTTATTTGTAGTTTCATCAGCCACAAGAGGAAATAAAAAAGCTACCTTCACAAAGAGTTAATTAGTAGGCAGGGTTAAAACCATCCCCTCATCAGCTGTGGGCCAAAGCCCACGGGAGGTGGGGTTCAAGAAGTTATAAAGCCTGTTACCTGGGTTTGAGGGAACTAATTTTTTGGCTTGTAGGAATGGGTGATGCTCCTTCTCAATGAGAGCAGCTATTCCGGGTAAGCAGAAGAGCTGCACTACAAGGATACACTAGAAAATGTTCTTTTTGTTCTGGAAGTTTATTTTAGCTGTCTCTAAATTTAGTTTGGATTTTCTGCTCCTCTACTCCACTTGGTGACACCCCTCCTGGGGTGCTATGTCCAGCTTGGGGCCACCAACAGTACAAGGACATGGGTTTTAACTAGATGATCTTTAAGGTCCCTTCCAACCCCAAGTTTTCTATGATTCTGTAGAGGTCATTGGTGAGATGTCGTTTATAGGGGTTTCTGGTTGGGGAAATGAGAGGTATTTCCATTTCTTGGTGGGTTTTTCTGTGGAGTCCCCAGCTGTGTTTGCAGCATGTGTCAGGCTGGCATGGGCAGAACAGGCCGATGGTTCTAGACATGGGGATGGGTAATCTGTCGCCCTTTTCCACCTGTCTTTGTCTTTAGCAAGTAGAAAAAAAGCTGGGGAGTATTTAAGCTGAACCAAGAGCAGTCATGCTTCTCTTCCCGTGGCTGTGATTGCCTCCAGAAATTTCTAGAACAAGCCTAGAGAGGCTTCTGTCCTCCTGCCTTTTAAATGTCCTTCTCTTTCACTTATTGCCTGAGGTTTTTCCCAGTGCTGCTAATGTTACTTTGAGTTTGGACTGTGAGACTGTCTGTAAAATGAGTGGTAATTTAATTTGGTGGGATCAAACCTCTCTTCAGGTAGACAGCCCAAGGGCTATTTAGCTATTGCAGGTGCTACTGATCTGCTCCTGATGCCCACATTACCCATGTGGAGAAGATACCTTAGGAATAAGAGCCGTAGATGTCCTGAAGGAGCAGGCATCTCCCCCAGCCATGATTGAAATGCAGAGCTTTAATGAGCTCCATATTCTCCCTTGTTCAAAGAGAGCCCCAATGTCCTTGTTCCACTAACATCCACTTTAATTAGCTCATTCATTTTCCAAGCATTTGCATAGGGGATGATTGAGGAATTAGGAGAAGTCATTTTATGAATATTGCTATGAATAGCGAATGTTGCTCCTATTAGAATGGATAGTTAATAAAACATTTTTATTTCCTATTTTATGCTCATGCTCTATTTTCAAATAATGCGATGAAAAACAAACTAATATTTACTTTCAAAATGGGAAAAAATACTTGATCTCTAATCAAAGAAGCTATGATAAAGTGCTCGTTTCTTTGAGTCAAGTTGTACAGGTGAAAGCGAAAATAACCTAAAAATTAAGAAATAAGATCCCAATTAATTTTTAGTAAGTTGCTTTAATTATGGAAAGCAGGGGCAAGAGTTTTGGGGTGTATAAAATTAATTTGTTAGTGAAATTACTGTACACCCAGGAAAAGATGAGGTCAAAAGGGAACAAATGGCAATTAAAAGTGCAATGCCTTTGTTCCAAGCAGAAGCAACACTGCAGATGGTGCAAAAGTCAGGTGTATGGGAGATAATCACAGTTCTCAGATATCCTGAGATAAATTCAGTTCTCACCTATTGCTTGTTTGCAGGTAATTTCATCCTGCAGACCTTGGGTAGGCATCTTAGATTATCTTCACCTATAAGGAAATCTGTATTTTAAACCAAGAATTACAGTTGTCATGAATTCCTGAAGAATAATAAAAGCATAACTTGGTTCAAATGGGCTCTGGGGTGAGGGGTGGGGATGGAGTAGGTCACTAAAATGGCAAAGAAGCTTTTGTTTCTGAAAGCCACAGACAAAAGAATGTATTTAAGGAGATATTTTATCTCCCAAGAGCCAGTTCCAAAGACACATTAGTGTGAAAGTAAAGGATAATTGAGGATATCGCCAGATACAGTGATGAACACTAAATACTGACCTCGGAGCAGACATCGTAAGGCAGAGCAGCGTGAAAGGAGGTGTTGGATCGGGAAGCTGGTAGTGGGAGAGAGTTTTATTTAACATCTGTGTCTCTAGCTGCAATGCAGGGGATTTAAACAGCAGACTGAGGCACTCGTGGGTGTTGAATAAACTCCATGAACCCTCTCTGTGGTTGCAACCTAGTTCCTGCTGAACAGGGATTTTGCCTTGACTGTAGCTTGAAAATGTCAATTAATGGGGTTTTAATGCTTAAAGACACTCTGCCTTTATGGCACAAGTCTGTTGGCACACAGATGAAATCCAGGCAAGATCCCCCTCAGGTGTGGGTGTAAGCACCTTGCTAGGTGAATAGGTGGAAGAAGCTTTCTCCTTTGTTGTAACCTCGCACTTTGATGCCAAAATATAGAATCATAGAATCATCTAGGTTGCAAGAGACCTTTGAAATCATTGAGTCCAACCATCAACCTAACTGATAAAAACATCACTAAACCACGTCTCTAATCTCTATGTCTACACATCTTTTAAATATCACCAGGGAAGGTGCTTTAGCCACTTCCCTGGGCAATGATGCAGTATATGGTGAATACTACAAACAGTAAAGAACACGTGAAGGTAGCCTGGTGTAGGAATGTTTTCTCCTGTATTAGCAAGACTTTCCCACATGGGTAAGCCCTGCAGATCTCCAAAATTATGCTCTTGGAGAGCAGTTTCCCCAAAGCACTCAATACCCAGAAAAGCTTGCACCTGCTTGGAGCAGGCTGGGGGCTCAGACACCATCCTTCCTACTAATGAGCTCTGCTCTTTCCACCAAAGGGCAAAAGTCACTAGCTGGGAACAAATGTTTGCATCTCCTGTCACTTAAACCTCCAATGTGTGTGTGCTGTGACTTCAGAGAGTAATGAGGGGATAAAAAGTCTTGATCCACAACATTAAAAGTGCGGAGAAGATAATCTCAGACGCTTTGCAAAAGCTCATAGGAAAATGAGCCATGAAAAGGCAATTCTAAGTCTACGATGGGGCTTTGAGCAACCTGGTCTTGTGGGAGATGTCCCTGCCCATGTCAGGGGGTGGAATTGGATGGGCTTTAAAGTCTTTTCCAACCCAAGACATTCCATGAGCTAATGACTACAGCTGGACCCTGCAGCACCCAGGATCTGTCTGTCAAGAGCTGCAAAAAGGAGGGGGAAAAAACCCCAAACCCTAGTGATACGTGTCAAACCTCAGCTTCCAAACAGGAGTAAGCTCTTATGTCCCATAATGTTGTTAATTCTTTTGTATTCCTTAATCTTTTTCAAATGTTCTTGGAGCCTAGCCAGCCTGGAGCACATACTGTAAATCACTGATATTTATGGTATATAACTCTCAGTATATTTCACTTGTCAGATTTAGTCAGATTTAAAGTCTGTTTTGGGAAACAGTCTGAGGATTACCTCCTGTAGAAAGTCTCTCTTTCAAAGTACGCTGGCAAAAATGCAAATGGGTTCGTCTGAAACACTTGGAATAATTGTGCAAGCAGCCTTGGCATGCAGCAAAGGTCCTGTCAACCCATCCATACCCTTGACCCATTGCTTGACATTACAGGATCTAGGTTGGGGTGGGGTGGAGGAGAAGGTCGGGCAAACACAGACATGATGCCAGTGGGGACCTCCTGGAGATTTCTGCAGGATTTGGGAGTTTCCAGGCTCTCTCCAGTGACTGGCTTTGCTCAGTTGGCATTGGCAAAGAACTGTTTTTCCAACAGGCTCACCTTATCACTACTCTCTTGAGCCCAGAAGTCTTGGTTCTGACTTTAAAATCAAGGGTCAAGTGAGCAGAGTGGCCTTTGTGAACAGAGTTCAAAGGGTTTGGGTCCCATCATAGTGGAAAGCTCCAGCATAGAGAGATGTTGCGTCCAGCTTTACATTCATCTACATCCATTAAACTTTGGAAGACTATTGTGCCTAAAGCTGGCTTCTTTTTAATCAAGGACCTCGGTTCCACTTTTCTTTCTGTTATCAGTTCTGCCATGGCAGCCCCTTTGGTCAATAATTCCCTTTGGGTCTGATACTCCACCATGGGCAGTTGTTGCTTCTCCACTTAGGACTGGAGCTCTACTGTCCCAAACCACAGACCAGTGCCTGTAGAAATATTTGTGAGAATGGATCACCGAGTGAGAGCTTCGTTGGAAAGAACAACTACTTGAACAGATCCTGGCACAATCTTAGTGAAAATTTCAAGAAATAAGCACAATATGAATTCCAGGCTGCCTTCAGCATAAAGTTATGGATGGGAAGCAGTGAATGAGAAAAGGTAGCGCAGTCCTAATACTGTGGGAGTAACAAAAGAATACTAAAAATATCCTCTGATGTGATTATCATTGCAGATAATATTAAAGACTGCGAGGCCCGAAGGAAATTACAGCACGCACTGGAGATTAAGCAAGCCATCTCCCAGCTGACTGCGCTGTCTGCTCTGCCCAACTCAGCTATCACTCATTAAACTCTGAAGTATGTGTTTGTTGCGTGGCAAAGGCAGCGGGATTCGTAGAAGACTCGCAGAGTGTGCGAGCTGTCACTTCATACCAAACCTTGTTAGTAATGACGTCTATCTAGATTACCTGCTTGACTAAGCCAAGTCAGGCTGCGAGAGTAGATTAGGTTTCCACCCGGGAGAGCAGCATCTGGGCTTTATTGCAAAGCCAGAAGAGTCAAAATAGGTATTTATGGCAGCTCTGTTAATATTGATGGCCTCCTTTCACAGAATCACAGGATGATATGGGGTTGGAAGGGACCTCAGGAGATCATCTAGTCCAACTCTCCTCCCAAAGCAGGTCCACCCAGAGCAGGTTGCACAGGAATGCATCCAGGTGGGTTTAGAATGTCTGCACAGAAGGAGACTCCACTACCTCTCTGGGCAGCCTTTTCCAGGGCTCTGCCACCCCCAAGGAAAGAAATTCTTCCTCATGTTTAGATGGAACTTCTTACATTCAATTTTGTCTCCGTTTCCTCTCAACTTGTCACTTTGCTGTGTCTGAAGCCTCATTATGTTCACATTAGCAATCCTGCCTTTGAGGAAATCTAAAGGGTCTTCAGCACAGGCAGGAGGCCAGGAATCATGGAGTCAAAACGACATTTCTGCACAACGTGCCTCTTACACACTGATGGGATAGTTTGGGGGTTTTTGGGGGGTTTGGGCAGGGATGTGGAAGGTGCTTGGCTGTGCAAAGGTGCCAGAGAATCGTGCCTCTTAAATCACCCTTGAAAATTCAACAGTCTGGACCCAGTTCTGCAAAATCCCTCAACATGAAGCAGGGAATCACTTTCCACCACAGGCCGATGCTCAGGTGAAGTGAGCAGCTGGTCCCAAGAAACCGAAGGATTTACTCCCCAGGCATGGAAAATGCCGGGTTGGGAATGAACAGTTATTTCAAAATCCAGCAGGTTTATAATGAAATAGTCTTCTTGGCCAGGGAAGTGAAGATCAACTTCCAGGAAAATGTGTGGGTCTTCATTTTAATTTCAAATTCAGTTCAACTACGGTGCTAATTACCATTTAAAGCCAAAGGCTTCTGTTCACATTTGAGAATCTCACAAGCAGGGTTTTTAAAGCCTTTATGATTCACCTTTAAGTAGCTGGCAGTCATCATCGTCACATCAAAGTTTAATTTGCTCTGCACCAGCACAAAGTCCTCTCTACTTGGTTGGCAAGGCTGCTTGGGTTAATTACTGTCTACCAGGAAAAAGAAAAATTAAATGTAAATAGCCAACAGGTCCAACTAAATAATGAAAGAATGGCCTGTTACATCACACGCTGGGGTTTGCACCTATTTAATCTGAGTGTATTCATCCATAATGACATCATTTGTATTTCTCCCTCTTTAAATGTCTTTTGCAATGTTTGCATAAGAAACGAGACAGATTTTATGAACTAAGCTGGAATTTGCATTGGCCTTGGCGTAATCCAAAGTAGAAATGTTTCAGCTGCCGCATCCCTGGAAGGTGTCAGCTTGGAAAAGGAGAGGCCACCTATTCCTGGTACATCTGAGGTAGCAAAGTTACTACCATCTGGGGTAGACGCTCCTCATCTAAGGACATACAAAGCTTGGGGTGGTTGATCCAGTGGGTCAAGAGGAAAATCAGCCCAGCTGGTAGGTTTGGTCCTTCTTATGTCTCTTTGTCAAGCATGTAGAGAGATAAGCAATGATGTTTTCAAATGTTTCACATCCCTGCAAGGAAGTATCATGCTCTTATCTGCAAAACATTGAGCCCTCGTTTTTTTCCCTTCAGAAAAGCATTTTCTGATTTTATTATAGACTGGGCTCTGCTTCTAATACTCAGTTTGGTGTCTCCTGCTCCATGTGAGAAGCTCTGAGAACTGCTGTGGCTCTAGAGAGACAGGTATCTTGATTTTAACCTCTAGTTTCATCATGGCCCTCTAAGCTCCAAAAAGAGGAATCCAAACACCAGTGCAAAAAAAATAAGAGTCAGTGTCTGGTCCAGTTTTGCCTGAAATATCCTAAGACAAAACTTTGCGAAATAAAAAGCTTATTAATCCAAAGAAAAAGCCCACAGCATTGCAGTAAGATATCAGAAGATGGCAGAATTCAGAATGACTTTTCGAAGGGCTTCATAAAGCCAAATGAAGAGAGAATATTTAGAATATTTAACGGAGCTGTTATGTTTGAATGTGTTTCCTTTATGACCAGACACTAGTCCCCACCTCTCCACAATCACTCTGAATTCTATATGCTGAAAGGACACAGCTGAGCACCTACAAAATATGCTGTAATAAATACAGGCAATTCATTTGGAAAATGACTGCAATTCTTTCTTTTGACACAGAATCAGGAAAATCATATTCTACTCATTTGTAAAGCACTTCAAAATTATCCTAAGTATGTATATTACTTGAGAAGTTAAAAAAAAGTAACAGAAAGCTCTGGATGATGCTGGTCTGTGGTCCATAAAGCACATACAGGTTGAATCATGTCATGGTCAGAAGGTCGAACCAGGCAAATTATCAAAAACTTTTGAGTTTTGCATTGGTGAAACTCGGCTGGAAGGTGCCTGGCCCAGCTTGCTGCGGGGGGAAAGTTCAAAACCAGCAAAAATTCAAGTAAAATAGATAAAATCAGATTCTGGCTTGAAAAGACCATGTTTGGTGAGCAGAGGCTGAAAAGGTGAGGATGGATAACCTGGGAAAAGAGACACAGGGTGTGGGAATATCAGGGTTTGGCAAGTAACAAGTGGCTTGGAGAAGGTAGCTTGGGGAATTCTGCCTCCCCATCTCAACACGGGGGCATAAAGACATTCAAAGAAATTAAAAAGAAAAATGTTTTTATATGCAAAACAGTGATTTCCCCATGGAACTCACCACTTCAAAGAGTCAATGAATTAAGAACATGGCAAGACCTAGAATTAGTGGCTGGGATGAATATTAGGAATATCCGGAGTGTCTACAATCAGTCTTAACAGAAATGCCGTGGAAGAGATGAGAATTCACGTTTTACCACTCAAAGCAATCCCCAGCTATGAAGGTAAAACCTCATTTGCTTAGTGGATTATTCCTCTTCTGTTTATTTCAGGCTCTAGCTTTCCTTTGAGGCACCTATTATAAATTCTTGTCATCAGAAACACTTCCTCTTTATGTGAACATTGAGCCTAGGTCTATGAGTTTGAGGTTTTTAAGCATAAAAAGTGCATCTTAACATGAGAAATACCTGCAAAGCAACTCTGAGAATGTGTGAGTTACAGGGATCATTTACTTTTTTATTTCTTTTCATGACTGAAGTGAATCTGCACCCTGTATTTATAAGCTCTTCTTTTTCTTCTTTTACTTAGCCAAGCCTTATGAAACAAGAAGTTTGCAATTTTGCACTGTATGCTACGGCTACAGTCCACAAATTCAAACCATAACTATATTCAGAGCTTCATGGCCAGGCTGGAAGTTTATTTTATTGTTATCTCTGCATGCACCATGTCCACTGCAATGAAGGGTCATTTCTAAGCCACATGGAAATAACACTAAGACAGGTTTCCCTCCTCAACAACCTGACTGATTTAATTTTTGCCTTTCCCATCAGCTGAGAATCAGTAACTTCAGCTCTGCTGTGTCTTGATTTTTTCATCATTATATAAAATGACTCTTCCATAGGCTGGAAAATAATCATAATTTTCAGTATTCTTGTGAAAGGTTTCATTTCAGAAAAAAACCTCTTTACTTGGGCAGCTTTGGGGAAGGCAATGATAGAATAAATTTTCCATATTTTTTTTTCAAGATGATGGATCCAAATCTTCAAGTCCTCATGCCCCCATCTCAGAAAAGCTATTTTTTCAGTGCAGAGCCCCCATTCAGCGTGGTGCTTCTCACTGGCTGGGCACTTTGCCACCCTCCACTCACCATAAATAGAATTTTTACTCTCTAATACCTTTCCTTAGTCTATGCAGAGAGGGATGGCTGTATGTAATTTCCTTATCTTTCCTAGGTGTGCAGTTCCCAGCTTTATCATGTAATTTTCCCAGCACTGTTTTGAACATTTCCAGATTCTTGCTAATAGTTTTCCTTCAGTTCTTGCTCCCAATTAACCTTTCCGACTTCCTTTAATCCAGTAAACTGCACTTTCCACCATTTACATATTTTATCTTCCTAATTGAGTTTTTTCATCTCCATCTTTTGATTTCAAATCTAATTATATTGTTAGCGCTGGTGTAAAACCAGTAGGTTATTGATAACTGCTGCTCATTACTAAATTAAACTCTGCCTTATCATTGTTCATTGCTTAGCACTCTGATGTGGAAATCAACCTCTTCAGTCCTTTTCCACTGTTTCCCAAAGCCTGATTTACTAAATATCTCGTGTGAAATCATTCTGCCCAGCCTTCTTCAATAACACAACGCAGCCGTGGCTTTGTCCAGGCTTTATTAAAAATACATAGCAAGCAGGGAGAGATTAGTCTATCACTCCCTGAAAGGTTCAAGTGTTCCTAAGGAAAACTGTGGATATATTACCAGGGAACAGAAGAAACTTTTCTCCAGGAACCTTCAAAATCGCACAGTAAAGGCAAAATTTCTGTCGTGACAAACATCCCTCAAAAACGTTTACATTTATGTTACCTTTTGTGTCAAAGAGTAAGAAATATTTGGTATATTATATATATATATTCTTGTGCCTGCAATATCTGAGAGCTGTTGCATCTTCCTTACCAGCCTATGCTTTAAATGAATAAATCAAACACAAATTTGAGTCTATGTTGGCAGAGTAAAACCAAGGAACTGGGTGGGGTTTTCCTTCTCCCAGCCAAAACTGACCAAAGGTGTATCATATAATGGTAAAATAAATATTTTGACTATCATGTTACATATAAGAAAGGTCTTTTTATCAGTGGAGAGAAAAAAAACACAACCATCAGCAGAGACCTGAGACTGGACACAACTCACTCAAGACACGCACCAGCATTGGGATCTATTTGGGTGATCTGGAGATACTGGATGTAGGAAATCCCATCCAAGTGTACTGGTTGTCAGTTGATTTTCCTGTTCAGATGGACCGATGCAAGGTGATTTCTATCTTCTTTTCTTTTTCCACTCGGATTTTAGTAAGGGCACTCGCAGGGTTAATTTTTTCCAGAGCTTACAGGGCAGGTAATTATTTCCCCACACTGTGGAGAAATGTTTTTTCTTAAGGATTAAAATGTTGTCTTTTCTGTGTTCCTGTTGTAGTCTCCCAAGCTTCCAGGCCAACAAATTACCCTCATCCGATGCTCGTAAATACCAGATTTCTGGACACCCTCAGTGGCCAAATAATAAACTGGAATGAATTAAATTAAAACTTTCTTGGAAATCCAGCTCAGGCAATTTCTAATCACAGCAAAGGCTACACCAGCTGACCTGACAAATCTTTATTCCACGATGATTAACTCATCCCAGATTGCATATAGTTAGCTTCTGCTGCGAGAGACAAAGCCCCTTGTTCAGAACAAGTGCAAATCATGTGTGGAAAGCACTTCAGTGGAAAGTGAGGGTCATCTCACTTCCACAGCACAAAAGAGAAGAATTTTTAAAATTTCAGAGATATTCAGTTACTAATGGTAGAGGGCCACGGAAGTTCACGGAGAGCTCTGAAGGGCAATATGGTACGGAATAAGAAATAAAGTTAGGTATCAGCTGCATAGGAATGAAATTGAACTGGACATTCATGTTACAGAAGAAGAAAATTACTAATGGGATGATCAGACAAAGAGATCAAAAGCAAAGAGGGCAACTGCCAGAAAATTATTTTCCAGCAATTACTGGACAAGGCAGAACTGGAGCTTTCTCATGACAGGAGGATAAAGCCAGCGTCTTGCTAATCTTTCAGAGAAGAATATTTAGAAGATAAGACGGGCCAATGTCAAATTTAGTGTAATTTTGCTGAAATTACATCAGTAACTCAAGAAACTGATGCAGTCCCAGGAGTTCAAAGTTATATGAGAGCTGAAATCCTTTGCAAGGTGACAGTGATCTGGGAACAGTGTGGAGTTCTACCAGCTGCAACTCCCATTTCACCGTGGTCAATAATTTATCATATTGGATTTTACAGGTTATTCATATAGTATCTTGGCATAATATAATTCCTTCTATAAGATTACAGTAAAAGGTTTACACCTCCTTCCTATGCCCAGTGTAGCTGCTTTGCCGCCAGCTCCAGAGATCCAGCTATCAAGTTATTATCCTTACTGGAAGTTCAATCAAGCCCAAATGATTGAATAACGTGCAGCACAGGATTTTAGATCCCAGCCTTTCCCTTTCTCTTTCATTCCTTGCCACGAATTGAGAGTCCTATTGTCACCTTTCTCTTTTTTTTTTTCTTTTTTTTTTTNNNTTTTTTTTTTTTTTTTAACACTGAATATTTTCTTCCTTGCTCCTTCACTGATGACTGAGAGGTGTTTTGCAAGTGAGACACAGCAAATGAAACGAGAGAATCTCTTGTGCTTTCCCACGTAAATTGCATTGCAAAGAACCATTCCCCATCGTCAGAAAACAAAGATGAAGACTTAGTTGCTCTCCAGACCCCTGTTCTCAGTCTAAGAGTTTCATGAATCCTTGGTTTTTTTAATTATTTTTGGAAGAGCAGTGGATGTTAAGGAGTGGGATATACAGCACAATTAAAGCTAATGAGTATTCTCCAGTCTCTGATAAAATATTGTCTAGATCCTCTACTGGAACGAGCTCAGGGACAACTTAGACTTTGGGGAAGCTTTAGCCATTTGCACCTGCTTAGCTTCTGTGGCTTAAAAACTGCTAACATAACGTTTATTTTGGGAACAGTCAAGGTGTGCTGCCATTTAAATGAGTGCCATCGTGCATAATTTTCGCCTTCTTGAAATTCCCTGTTGCTCTGCTGTAATAGAAATAAATGGCTGAATACACTTGTGGAGTATTCCGTTTTCTTAGGATAATTTGGAGATCATGTACCTAAATGTAATGTGGTTGTGTGTGATTTGTTGTTACTTGTATCAGGCATAGGCTGCAGGATATGCCATGGTAGGCTAAAAACCTTCAAATCCTATTCTTGTTTGACTGAAATCAATGTTCCTCCCAATAATTTAATGCAAATACTGGTATTTACTGCTGGGCACATTGAGCCTTCCAGCTGATAATACCCTGCCCCACAGCAAAGACCAGGGACTGTTTCTCTGCCCCTGAAGCCTGGCCAGAATCCTTTAACTCCATCAATCAGCGTTATCTCCTACCTCAGATGTCCTTTGTCTGCCCAGGGAGCCCTCAGCTCTCCCAGAGCTGGAAGGTGTAGGTGGATTAAGCACGGTTTGCTGAGCCTGAAATGAGTGCAGTAATTCAAGCCCTGAGAGCTTCAGGAGCACGTGGGTTTGCACTGGGCTGGAAACAGCTTCCTAACTCTTCTAAAGGTGCTCCAGGGAACAACTCCTCCCCTCTCGTCCAGGTCTGATCTTCAACATCCCTCTCTGCCTTTCATCCGGGAAGAAGAGAACAGGCAGAGCTCGATGGCTGGGAATTACATGTCAGACTACGTTTAACTCCCTTTTCCTTTCATACAAATCCCTCAGCATCTGTGAACTAGGAGAAGAAGTTCTGAGCGTGGGACTGACATCAGGGAGGCACAAGAAGAACTTGTCCCTCAGCATTATTTCCTGACAGCATTTTCTGTTTCATGCACAAGTGTCCACGAACCCCCTGCATTTTTTCATGATACGATTTACAGGTCACTCCTCTGTGTTTGGTACATGTGCATACGTGGAGTTTAACAGTACTGGTTTAAAGGGTTCATGAACCCTCCCTGGCTGCACCTCCTTCTTGTCTAGGTGAGACATTTGCAAAAATTAACAGGCTTAAGCCATGTCGGAGGTCCTGCCCTGTTTTCCTTCTCATTTAAATGGGAGATGTAGGAAAAAGAGGATGTTGGGATGTTCTATCACTCCACCGTGGAGGCTGAATGCAGTGGGACCTTGCGGTTGAGCCTGACAGCACTACTCTGTCCTCTTCTATTTCTAACTGGGGACAGGTCCCATGAGGAGAGAGTTGTCCCTTTGGAGTCATCTGGAGACCTGAAGCCGGAGGAAGACAGTGACAAGTGTCCTGTGAGAAGCCCTGGAGGAGCAAGGAGTGGAAACCTCTGCAGAGGAAACAGCTGAGTGGGAGGAAAGAAGTATCTCCTGGTTTGTTATGGGGACAATCAGGCTCCAGAGATTAATACCATGAGGCAACTGAAAGCAAAAACAAGGCTGCTTTTCCCCAGTGAAACCTCAGGAGCAAAGCGTGGTGGAAAGGAGTGAAAAAATGGGATGTAAGCCCTCCTTTTTACTACCTATTTTGGTACCTTCTTCTGCTCTGCCTTGCCTAACAGACCCAAGTATGCACTTCCAGAAATAAGGAGTTTACTGGGCTCATCTTGTCCGTCTTGATCGGGCAACAGAGATCCTCTGTGCTTCTCTTTAGGTAGGAGGATTTTTAAAATTTTTTAAATTAAAGAAAATCTCTACCTTTTTTTTTAAAAAAAAAGAAAGGTTTTTTCAAAGTCTTTCTATTTTTGGACGCCTGAAAAAAAAAAAAAAAGAAAAGAAAAAAAGCCTGTATGATGCTATGGATACAAGAGGAGGGAAAAAAAAAAAGAGGATTTGCTTTTCAGGCACGCCATATAGCACAGAAAATTTACGATGCTATTGCAAATGAAAGTCAGACTTTGTGACAAATGAGCCATTATTAGCCTGTGAAAACTATCACTCAGTTTAGTTAGCTGGGGCATTATTAAGCTGGGAAGGACGTGATGGGACATTTACAGGAGCAGACAAATGGTTGGCCGTGGCGCCCACCTGTATTGTTTATGACACGCGCTTTGCTGGGGTTGGCAGGGAGCCACACGGGCTGTGTTAATTTTAGCAGCAAGGACACTAAAGAATGCGGACGTGGTTAATAATGTATGCTGTTGGGGTCCTCTATTGTCTCTGCTCTTCTTGTCACGGTCCTCCCTGCATTCACTGCGAGACGAGGGAGGGAGGAAGCCAGTCAAGGGGGAAAAATAAGAATATAGAACCCAAAATACCCAGCACTTGTCATCCTGGAAAGGCACAAGGTTAAATTCCTCGGTTGTGTAAATGGGGAAGGGTCTGCAGAAATCAGTGCTTTATTTAAAGATGAGGGTGTTGAGAAACTGGCACCATCCCATCCCAGTCTGGTTTGAGCAATGCTGAGTAACTCCAGTATCCATGGAGGTCAGGGGTTGACAGAGGTTTCTGCTATGCCTAACTGGAAACTGAGGCAAGGTTGGGTTTCCAGCTGCCGTTGACTGTGGTGCCAGTAAACACCACTTAGCAAAGAGGCTCCACATCCTACTTCGCCTTCACCATCTCTGGTGAGGATCAACCCCAAGTTACCATGGCTTAGTGAAGAAGCTCCACATCCTACTTCACCTTCACCATTCCTGGTGAGGACCAACCCCAAGCTACCATGGCTCATGGGCTCACCTGCCCAACTGCCTCCACCCAGAGCTCCCCCTTCCACGCTGTATGAAAACAAGCACAGCGTTTCCCTTTAAATTAAGGATAATCCCCTTCTCATTTCTTTTTTTTTGCTTTTCCCCAAGTTCTGGATGCTCTCAGCCGCAAGCTCTGCTGGAGAGGACTCATCCGTCTTCATGTATCTGAAACGAATTTGTCTGCTATCACAAACAAGCCACAATGGAGAAGGCACATAGACTAATGTAGATCTTAATATGAAGGATTTAGTTTTTAACGCACTTATTATGACTGATTAATTAAACGTCTCATAAATACAGGGGAGACAGCAGCAATTCCAGTTTCTGAGCAAAATAAGTCCACCTACCGTAATAAATCTGTTTTTTAAAGCTTTATGGATCCTCTAACCTTTGAATTAGCGTTGCCTTTTTTGCTACTGTCTCCAGCAATGAATCAATTGTCATGCCATTTTCCAGCAAATGTTATAACCCAGTCATTCACAAGCCCCTGGTGCAAATCCGCCTCCCTGCAAACTCTTATTTGTTAATGCAACAACCTTCAGAATCATCCATTTTAAGAAGAGCGGAGTGGGATCAAATTTCGGAGCATAATGACAATGTCAGTGTAGTTTATGAAACCATAACAATGTAAGAAATGACATCTGGTAAGCCCGTCATGCATGTAATGTATGGTTAGGTTCAATGCTTCCTCGGAGTTTTGCTCTCTCTGTAATGTATGGGTGGCAGCGTGCCACTCAAAGGAAGGAGAATCGCTCAGCTGCCTGGAATATAAAGTGGAGAATATACTCTGCTTCAGCGGGCAGGCTGGTGGCACCGGAATGTTGATGCGGATGCCCTGTGGAAATGCTGCTGAGGAACAACGTCAGAGGAACAACCTTGCAGGTCCATCAAGGAAGGTCTAGTGGGCTTTTGGATTCGTCCCTCTTCTGCAAAGATAGGCTGAGAAAGTTGGGGTTGTTCAGCGTGGAGAAGACTCTAGGGAGACCTCATAGTGGCCTTCCAGTCCCTAAAGGGGCTCCAGGAGAGATGGGGAGGGACTCTGGATCAGGGAGGGGAGCCATAGGATAAGGGGAAATGGTTTTAAACTGAAAGAGCAGAGATTTAGATGAGATCTCAGGAAGAAATTCTTGACTGCTGGCGAGACACTGGGGCAGGTTGCCCAGAGAAGCTGTGGCTGCCCCATCCCTGAAGGGGCTCAAGGCCAGGTTGGATGGGGCTTGGAGCAACCTGGTGTGGTGGAAAGTGTCCCTGCCCCTGGCAGGGGTGGGACTGGATGGTCTTTAAGCTCCCATCTAACCCAAACCATTCTACAATTCTACGGTCTTGGTGGATAACAAGTGACTGGGCAGTGGTGTCCATTCAGTCGAGCAAGATCTCTCAGCTTTAGGTACAAAGAAATGCCTCATGGTCTGTGCAAGCATCTCATTCTCAATTTATTACATATAAGGCTTCCTTCACACCTGGGAAGAAACCTCCAGATGAAGTTCTGAGGTGAAGCAACACGGACAAGTGCCATTGTTTGTGCCTCCCAGGATCACAATCTTAAACTAGCCATCACTGCAGAATCCTTCCAACAGCAAAGTGGGGCTTGTTAGCAACTGTAACCTTCAAATATATCAAGATCACTTCCAAATCTCCAGTATTTTAACAAAATTATTTTTTGTTGTTGTTGTTGATGACGGTGTCACAGGCTCATAACTGAGGAACGCAAATAACCGACAAAATTAAAGCCTTTCAGGCATTCCCATGGCTGACTTTTATTTATTTATTTAACTTTAATATATGATGGTGGGAAACCATCTCCTATTGAATTATGGGCAGCAAAACACAGCCTTGCTCTCAAAGCAAGGTCTCACTGGTAGGGAGAACTCATTAATGTCATTCAAATAAATTGGTGTGAAATATGATCATCCCAAGCAGTACATTTATTTACACTTGCAAATCAGAAATAATACAGTTAAGATATATGAGGCAACAATTAGGGAATATGTCTGCAGGTATTCAAGGAAATATCATTCAGCTTCTACTGCAAAAAAATGAATATTTTATTGCCAGTGTATCTGTCTAATTGAATAATGAGGATGCTAACACTCTTTTACAGGTACAGCAGCAATGGAAATTTCAACTAAATATAGAACTAATTCCCCTGAAGTAGTCCTGGTATAATAAGAGGTTTTGTGTCCTCTCTGCACGGATTTCTTCTGCTATAATTGCAAAGCCCTGGTGATGCCCAAAGGGCTGCTGCAGTGGATGCTCCATACGAGGTGCACCCCAACACGGCACGACTTCCCAAATGTGGTGCTGGTGATGTCCAGGGTAGAGGAGGAGGCAGCAATGGCAGCAAAAATGGGCAGAACAGGAGGCAACTGCTCTGGCAGTGGGTGGTAGATGAGCTGGTTTGGAGCCACAAGGTTATTCCTCCCAATTTGCAGAAGATATTTTTAACAACGGGATACTGGAAGGGATGTTGCCTTGGAGAGGACTGGACCAACCTAGACCTTTTCAGGTTGATCTAACGCAGGTCCTTTCAGACTGATCTAATATAGGAATCTTCATGCTTGTGTTACCCTAGCTCTTCTCCTTTTTACCCTCTCCCCGGGGCAAAGAACAGGGCAGAGCTCAAGGTAGGGGTGATGTCTCCACCCTCTCAAGGAGCACCAGCTCCAAAGCCATCATCCACTGATGTCCAGAAGATCATATCAGCTAACTTCATCACAGAATCACAGAATGATTGGGGTTGAAAGGGACCTCTTGAGATCATCTGTTCCAACCCCCTGCCAGAGCAGGGTCCCCCAGTTACACGGGATGGCATCCAGGAGAGTTTTGAATGTCTCCAGAGACATCCTTGAATTGGGACCATTCAGAGCCAGGGGAGCAAGAAGATGACAGCTCCAAAGAGGCTGCTGCTGCTCCAATCTCACCTTCACGCTTTACTCTGGTTTTACAACAGTTCTTCAGCACACACAGAGAGTTTAGAGAGAGCAACCAGGGCTTCTCAGGTTGGCTGAGGCCTCCAGCCCATATCACAGCACACTTCAGTAATGTTCTCTGCTCACTTCAAGAGAAAATGGCTTTGCCCTTCATTTACCTACCAGTGGAGCAGGGTCTTATTCTATTAACCTTAGTGCTTAATTATACTGTAAAGCCCTGTGGCAATACCTTGAACATCAATATCCACCAGTGTAGCTTCACAGTAGAGTGTAGTGTGAGTCTACTGTGTTTTAAAAAAGAAAAAGAAACAGCTGTTAGCAAGTTTATCATCAGTACAATACAGTAATTTTTATTTTTTTTATATTCCTGGAATCAGCCAAAGTGTCATGACGAGGGCTACATCTGGGGGATAAAACAATACAACTGTATTAGGAGGTTATGATTACTACACATGTCGTTGTCATATCAGTCATTTAGCAGTCATATCCTAATAAACTGCTGTGAAATTTGTCATTTCAAAGTCAGATTAATTCAGATTCTTATAATAAAGTCATCACATCGCACAGCTAAGTAATTATGTTCAAGCTTTGTCACTGCAACGAATGTCTGTGTGCCTAAGTACTGAGAGAGGCTTTTTTTTTTTTTTTGGCTGCTGTTTTCTTATTGATGAATTAGCCAAATAAGCTCTTTAATAACTTTCCTCTGGAAAGGTATTTTAATAAGAATCCAGAAAGACAGAGAAAGGGAAAAAAAAAAAAACGAACACATCACCTTATTTGAATAATATAATAACTATTGGATTCTCCACGCTGTTCTTTGGGAACCTGTGGATTCATGGCACTCATTACAGATCAAAGAACTTAATTCATCTGTATATCCTTGTTTGTGCGCAGAAATACAGAATAAGTTGGAGAGTCAGCATATGTTAGAGTGAGCAGCAATCTGTTATGGCAGTAATTTCTCCTCTTGCTGTACTACAGAGGGTTGTGCTACAACACGGCTCATTATAATGGATGGGCTTTATTTTGTTCAACCAGTCAGGGTAAAAATATTTGGCTAATGTTTTCATTGCCTGCCATCTGTGTGGTCAGAGAGGTTGTCCAACAGCATCCGAGACGCCGCTGCTTTCAAACGAGGGCTTAATTGAAATTTAATCGGACAGATCTTTTCTATTAATTAAATACCAGCTGATTAATGCGACGCACTTCGATAGGAAGTAACTGCGGCCCAGATTCTGCTCTGCTTATACACAGTGGGAGTTGTTCCCTCTTCCCAACTGTGGTAGAGCTCAGCCGGTGTAAGCAGCGTGATGAAGACCAACTCCATCCCCCAAAAGCCATTTAAATGCTGCCAAGCCCAGTATTGGGCAAAAAAAGCCATAATTAGGGTTGCAAGCACAGTCAGGATCCTGCCCTTCAGTTGTTTGTGTTGGGATGGATGTCTATTTCTTTTCTCTCTGGACCTGATTAGAGTTTGGAGAAAATCTTGAGGTGTTTCCTCTCCCCAAACCTGTGTAGCTTCACAGACAAGTCTTTGCCCTTGGAGGCTTTCATAGATGTCTTATTTTTCTCATGTACGTTACGGGATTTGCAACTCTTCTCCAAGATGAGGGGTCAGTACGCTTCCACAGAATTGTAGGAGGTAGAAGGGACCTTTGGAGATCTAATCCAACCATCTGCCAAAGCATTTCCCTCTCACAAACTGAAGAGTGAGGTACATCTTCACTGAGATGTGCAGAAGGGTGTCCACTGATTGCTTTTTTGATCCCAAATTAGTCAAATCAATGACCCAAATATGAATTTATTTGACCGATAGGTTTTTACTGTAGCTAATACAGAACTTATCATCTGTGACAGCACCACTCTGAGTTTTGGAATGCTGTTCTTAAGACCCCAAAATGATCAGTCCATGGCTGATGGAAGTCCTGTCCTTACTTTCACTCCAAAATTGTGTGTTGGACAAGTTTGCTTCCCTGTGTGAAGTGGGAAAGGCAGGGTGGACAGCTGAGCCTTCTCTGAGTCAAGATGGGATCAAGAAGTACATCCAGATGTGGGAACCCAGAAGTACATGTGGCTTCTACAGGTTAGGTACTGAACAAATTATTGTCCCCAAATTACAAGTCCTGACACAGAAGATGACCATTTTAAAAAAGATCCGAAGTCCCACTGCAGACTCACATTTTATTGTATGAACATTGTCAGGGAAAAAAAAAAAGTACTCACAAAATGGAAAGTTAAAAACATTTAATAAATAGCATCGTTAGGGCAAAAGCAATCATGCTGCATGTTTCTTGGCCACCTCTTGAAAAATGAAAGAGAGCCTGACGGAAGAAAGCTGCAGTTCTGATTAGTGTCATTCTCAAAACATCTGAACATTTGGAAATGCCCCAGTAACCAGCAGCAATATTCCCAGGGCTGCCCTAAGGTTGACATTGAAGAAGAGGGTGCCAGGATGGTGTCATCAATCTAAACAGTAATTTAAATTTATCATGAGAAATAAACCCTGGAAACAAATGGCAGCTTGCTACAATAATTCACCTAACTGGTATGTGGAGTACACCTTGCAATTAACTTTTCCCAATTGAAGTTCTATAATCTCTATGAAAAAGAGTGATGTAAAAGGAGCATCAGGCTGTAGCATCCTATGGCTTGCTTTGAAATATTTATTGCATATTTTCACTCAAAACCGCGAAAGAAAAATTGAGTCGTTAAGAAAAAAATAATAGCCTGTGAGCAATTCTTTAACCTACCAGATCCCTGTGAAATCCAGATCTTTGTGTTACCGAAGCACCATGATAACATTGTGTGCGTGAGGATGAAAAGTATAATTGATATTGTGTTCATTTCTTCAGGAGTTCAGTGGAATAGCCTCAGGAAAGACAGGAATTTCCACACAGTTCTCCAAGCCCTGCATGCAGCAGGGAGTGGGCAGCACCCCTTGAGGACGGGTAGGTGTTTGGGAGCATCTGAAAAGCTGCAGCAGGAAACTAATGAGCCCCTCTCTGATGCCAATCTCTATCAACCCATAGTTGCTCATTGACCACTCAGATATTTCTGACAGTTTACCAGTAATGCTGCCCCTTAAATCTCCTTTTCTTCGTGCCCTTGGATTTAATTTAAGGCAGTAATTTCAATCTGCAGCTGGAGCCATTATAAATATTGAATTTAAATGATTTTTTCCCTTTAAGAAGTCTTTTTTTTTCCAAGAACATCGAAACTTTCAGAGTTTTACATCCTACGTGGACATCCACTTTTTAAAAATTCCTTATAAAAGTCACAGGCTACAAGTTATGCTCTGTCCTTTTCTGATGTTGTGGAAACAGGCACCTGGAAGTAATGATGGTTTGTCCTCCCAGCTTAAAGTATTTAGTTTTAATTGACCTCATTCTGCTGAAAAGGCTTCATACTTGGAGGTTGTGTTGCTCAGTATCCAATTAGCAGCCCAAGACATCAGCTAAGAGGAACACGATGTTGCTCCTTGGATGGCCAGTGCCACTACTGCCTCTCCTGAGGTGCTGAGGGACCTGCAGACCCTTTGGTGACCCCAGCCAAGGGATCTCCACATGCTCTCCTCCATTCTTGGGACAACCCACACTACACAATCAATAAACAGGCACGTTCCTCCAGCAGCTCCCTGGTAAGATGAGAGGGAACCGCAGGTAATTCGGGGTTGGACCAGAGGCAAATCTACCTCAGGATTCTGTTCTTGACCTGCCCAGTAAGACTTTTTAGGGTAAGGTCAGGAAAACATGAGTTTTCCAGCTCCCTGGACCCAGCAGGTGGGAGACTGTTTGTGCTGGAGGCTGTATCCTGGCCAGTGCCAGTAAATGCAGCATCAGCACATCTGCCAATGATTTTTTCACCAAGTAATGCTTTTTGGCCTTCATCACATCCTTCAGCTGCTAAAAAACTCTGTGTATCATCTCCATAAAATCATTGGTGGGAGCCCAACGGCCAACATCTGATGTCAGGAATCTTCCGAATTATATGAGCTGTGCAAGGGAAGGTAAGAAAATGTCCTGGCTCCACACTGGGTGAGGAGAGGCATTGTGGAGGAGTGAGCGGGTCGTTACTGGTCTTAATGACCTACCCAGGTCATTACCTGTCTTACAGCAGAAGGAGCACAGACTTTATATCTTGACCCGGATCACAGGGACCTATGGCAGACCCAGGAACATAAACACATCTTCTAAATCTCAGTATTGTTCCATTTAAGAGATTTTTTTTTTGTTGTTTATGACATTTAATAAAATAGGTCCTTTTATCACAATGTTTTGGGAGGTCAACTGCCTCTTCGGATCTTATTTCTCTATGTTTCTAATTAAGTTACTGTGAATCCCATCAGACTTCCAAAGGAGGGATCAAGAACCGTTGCTTTCATGAACTAGTTAATACCTGCAAATATCAGCTGTCGCCCAGTTCCCACTATGAAGTAATAGGTAGAAAGAGGAAGAAACTATAAAACATGTTTTACTTAAAGGCAAGAAGCAATAAAAGATCTCCATGTCCTTTGAAACCTGTGTGGCTTTTCCTAAGGCAATAAATTTCTTTTTAGAACCCGGCAGATGTACCCATTTTATCAGTCCATAGTCTTTTTTATTGCTAAGTTTGGGGTGGTTTTTGTGATTTTTTTTTTTTTTTATTTGGTCCTTGGACATCTGCCTTGAAATCAAAGACATCAGCTTGAAATGAAGGCTGATGGCATATAACAGAGGCAATCCATTTGTCTGGTTGTGAGCTGCATGTTGTGTTCTTGGTTACATGGTATAAATCGTAACAGAAGTTGCAAAACCACGCAGGAATAAGTTAATGAAGGAAAATTATTTGCTCTGATATATTTTTCCCCAGCTTTAAATGACCTGTAAATGCAGTGCAGCAGGCACAGAGCTCTTATAAACAGTCCAGCTTTTTTAATAAATGACAAATATTATAAAAACATCTGCAAAGGGGATTTACGAAATGGAAAACGCAGAGCACGAAATATTTCCTCGTTTTCTGGCAGAATATTCTGCTGCTTTTATAACATCGGCCAGGAAGCAGAATAATACCTTAAATATTTGTAAACTTGTCAATACACAGGAGCTGAGATCCATCCCAGCATGGAAGATGAATAATAGATGTTTCACCACTCTATGTCATGGACCAGTTGTGAGGCACTGGATAGCATTAAAATGGTTGTACTCTTAATGCAAAAATTAAGAAATCAAAAAGGAAAGAAATGCACATGAAAATACCATTTGGAAATCCAATTCAATGGAAATCACTTTGAGCTCTTGATGAGATGAACAGGTTCTGTGGAGAATGAAGAAAAACACCAGATATTCCTTCTTCCCTCACCTGGACATGCTGAATGTCGTCTGCTGCCCTTGAATGGTCTTGTTTGCCTGACACAAATTACAGCAGAACGGGATACAAATTACAGCAAAACAGCATGTTATGGGAATTAGACTTGATATGCTGGGTGACAAAAAGCCTAAGCATATTCTTGTTTAGTCTTGCACATAAGGAAGACCATCGGAATTGATTTTATGCAGAACATTATCTTGCTTTTACACAAAACCTCTTACTTATCCCCGTCCATTAACTTAAGGAACTTTGCAGAGAGAGCTGAGGAATGGGGGGGATGAACCCAGGAAGGAACATTTCAGTAGGAGCCTTGCAGCCAAGTGACCCAGCAGCTGGAGAGATGCTGCCTGAAGGTTATACCCATGTTCAAAATTAATTGTTGGGATGATTCCCTGGTGTCTATATTGACCAAAATAAAAATAAAAAGCCAGAGATAAAAGCACACAGAATATTAGTTGATAAGGTCTAACCAGCTTGCTGTAGGTAAGAAATACCTTGAAAACCATTAAGGGATGACCAGATGAAGGAGTGATAGCCTGACTACAAAGGCTCCAGGCCACCTCCACGCAGAGGTTGTTAGTGACGCTGCAGAGCCAGGAGAGGAGGGGAGTGTTGCTACGGGTCAAAAATCCCGTTTCACATTTCCTGAAGCTCCCTCAAGGCTGAATCTGGTTTGGCTGGAGATGTGAGAAGGGCTGTTGGCAACTGAGGCAGTAGATGTTATGGTTTTCACTTCTGGACCTTGTCAGATAGATGAGAACAGGCAGCTTGTGAAAAAGTGGAGCATCTTCATCACGATAAGAACAACATTAACCAAGGGGAGGGAGACTTTGGGAAGCAGCCAGAGCTGTGTGGTTACACGTCCAGGCACCAAGCAGATTGCCCAAAGATGACAATCATGGCTTCAGTATTGACCACTGCCATAGAGCAGGTAATGAATTAAGTGTTAATAATTTGGTTTAAAGTGGTCACTCTTCTCCACGCCCTTCTTAAATAAAGATTTTCAATGTGGTGTTAGGGCAAAATCATTATAATTGCTCCAGCATAGCTTGGAGCAGGACAGAAACCCTCCTCTTCAATGAAGCTCTGGTGTCACGGCCCAAAACGTCTGGTTGTCATCACTGCACAGTGTATCACCCAAAAAGCACTAAGTATGAGTGCAACAGAAGACAAGAATCAAGAGAAAAGCGACAGAAACCAAGATCATGTTGCTGGGTGAAAGGAAAATCCTTGGTATGGCTTAAGTTGTGTAGTTTGAATGAAGTTCTCGTACAGGGAGGGGACAGCGGGCTGCAGGTGGCACTTGAGTGTTACCAGGAGGGTTATTTCATTGATGCCTTACGGCAGAACCAAGAGCAGTGAAATTAAGTGAAAGAAGCATCTAATAACACAGCGGGAAGAAGATCTTCTTAGCAACAGGAATTGACATATTTGTCATCTAATTTCTGTTACGTTAAACAAAATTGATTTGGGGGCCATGTAACGTGACTCACCTGTCAGTCTTTTTGTTTCACTCATGATACAGGTGCATTATTCTTGGGCAGGAGCCATTGCTCTGTAAGTGATAGAGTTGGATACTCCAGAGCTGTCACTGGGAGAGTTTCACCTCCTGGAACTTTATCAAGAATCAAATCAAATTAGTTTGTGAGCCACTGATTTGATACAAGATTTGCCAAAAAGCCACTGTCTTTGCCTTTGCATTGTCCCATTGCCTTTCCTGACAGCTCTTCAGTATTTATTTATAATCTACATGAGGGAGCAGAAAAAAACAAAGATCTTTCTTGGAAATGGTAGTGGAAATCGAAGTGCATGCCTTTGCTTAAGCCATATTATCTTCTATTTTAATCCAGTAACTCACTATAAATGGCCTCATTCACTATGAAATCAGGTCTTTTATTCATTAAACAGAATTAAAACCCCTTGAGAATCGTCTTTACCTTCTAAATCTAATAGCATGAGCAGACACGGAAATTGCCGGAAACGAAAGGTCTTTGGGAAGTCACCCGTTAATCCTGTCACCGCTCCCCACAGGTCAGAGACGTCAGTTCTGGGGACAAAAGCAATCTTTCAGTATCTGTTAGGGTGACTCAATGAGAGAATGGCGCTGCTGGGAAGGTGCCTCTGCAGACAGAAGCCTGGGGGCAAGCAAAGGCTCTCCAAACTGGGGCTTTGGAAAGCAATGAGCTTTGCTGAGTGGTTGGACTCTCAAGCCAGGTTACAGCTGGATGTTCAAAGCCAAGGGTGATGTCAGAGTGGAAGTAAAAGTTCAGCAGCTGCTGAGCATCACAGGTGAATGCACCCAAGTGTTAGGAGATGCTGGAGATGTCAACTGGACTTTAGAAGAGTCTTGGAGTTAGACTTCAAACAACAAATTCAGGAGCATAAGTTTAAACTAGTCTCCAGGAGAGCTGGAGAGGGACTCTTTGTCAGGGAGTGGAGTGATAGGACAAGGGGTAATGGATTTAAATTGGAAGAGGAGAGATTCAGATTAGATCTTAGGAAGAAATCCTTTGCTGTGAGGGTGGTGAGGGGCTGGAACAGGTTGCCCAGAGAAGCTGTGGCTGCCCCATCCCTGGAGGGGTTCAAGGCCAGGCTGGATGGGGCTTGGAGCAACCTGCTCTGGTGGGGATTGCAACTTGATGATCTTGAAGGTCCCTTCCAACTCTAACCATTCTATGATTCTATAAAATTGATTATCCCTTTACGCCTACACCTTGGTGTTTTTACAGCTCTAACAAGCAAGCAGTGTATTAAAGTTGTGCTATAACTTTTGATAAGCTAGTTATATGCTCACATTATTTGCTGTGGGAGCTCTGAAGCCTCTCCAGCACTAGCAGGGATAATATGTTACTTCCAAGTAGTGAAAGGGCCAGTTACTCCTCTTTTTAAGATTATTAATAACATTTGGGAAAAAAAAAACAAAACAAACCAGATCAAACCTCTTGCCACCTCTACTTGCAATGCTCGCTCTGCCTTATCTTCTACTCTGACATCATAATCTATTTAGAGTGATATTTCCAAAACTTGAATAGGGGCATTTCTCAAAGGGTGTTCTGCCCCTCTCACCATCCAGGCTTTTCCTGCCCTCCCTTTCCCAGTACCTTCTACTGAATTTCTGTTTAGCAAAGCAAAACTGAAGTTTCCCTTAGCACTGGTGGTATCAGAAATGGCAGATGAGGTGTTGCTTTGCACAAAGAAAAATTAGTGGTAAGAACTGATTAATGCTTACCCAGCAGATATTGAATCTGATTCAAATTTCAGACCAATTTTACAATGATGTTACTCTAGTGAGATGGATGGAGCTGCTTCTGATTTACCCTGAGGCCCATGCCTTTAATAGAAATGAACTGACTAACAGAAATATGGGCAGATTAAAAAACAGACAATGTGATTTATCAGCTACTTTTTTTTCCACAGACACTGGTTTTGAAATTTCTCATTTGATCTTCCGTCTTGTCTCGAATTCCATTTGTGGCCCTCTTCTTGAGTGGTCTCTGTATTGACCTAAGGATTTTGCGCCTTGGTACATTAATCAGGCTACATTTCCCACACTCTATTTTAGTAGCATTCCTTTCATCTGAAAAACTTCTCTTGCTTTGCAAAAGAAAAAAAAATATAATAAAATACAAGCCTCATTCTACAAAGTTTTCAGCAAAAGCATTAATAAATGTTGCAACTTTCTGCACTTGCTCTTTATGTCCATTTTTATTACACAAGCCTTTATGTTACATCCTACTGAATAATGGAAGGATCCCCAAGGAAATTTAAAAATGGTTTGACAGATATTTTGGGAAGCTAACATGATTCTGGGAGCATCATCCTCAGAAGTAGCTTGATGCCAGTGTACGGACATGATGCAGTGCCTAGCAGCTGAATTTCCATTGTGTTTTTGAGTGGCATGCTGATGGAAGATGACTGAGGTTTTTTTGTTCCTCACTCCTATGAAAAGATTGATGGGAAGTTAAGGAAAGGAGATGGAAATGCTGCAGAAGATGCTGGATCGGCTTATTGCCAGGGTGAGAGAGAATGTGGTACTGGGATGTGTCATGATGGGAAAGAAGCTCCTAGCTTGAATGTAAAGAATTATTCCTGAAATTACTATTGAGAAGAGAACTGGTGCTCGGCTCTAAAATTAAAAGCAGAGTTGATAAAATGACCAGCAATATTTTGAGAATTTTAACTGAAAAATGTGGGTAATCTTTTCAAAGAGTAATCTCTCCCCTTTTGCCTGTCACTAAGTAACGCTGCCAGGCGCCCCAAAGACCCCCACACATTTCCACATGTAGAGAAACCTTGATCTCATAACAATCAAAGAGGCAGTGCTGTGATATTTTTTTTCCCATTCTCCTCCTGCTATGTAAAAGGCTTGGATGTAAAGTAAAAAGCCCTGCCCTGCCTGACAACCCCAAATAACATCTTGACACAGACTTTTCCAGGCACCTTCAGCCCCTGCTGTGATTGAGAAGGACGTTTCTTTGCTGCTGGCCTTGTTATGCAGCAAACTGTGTCAAGTGCTGGGCATGTTCTCCCTGCAAGTGAGCGCAAGTCTTTCACCCTAATACTCTTCCCTGTTTCTCAGAGACCTTTTAATTTGATTTCTAGATTTTATTTAATTTTTTTCCCTCACATATTTCCTGCATGAGAACTACTCCTCTAAAGCTGGGGAGACTTTTCTTCATCATATTGTTAACGTTTGGCTTCTTCTACTGCTGAGGTTTACTTTCTTCCTTGAGCTGAGATTCGGGAAGATACTGTTTATTTCTTCATTAGGTCAAGCTGCTCAAAGCACCATCCAACCTGACCTTGAGCACTTCCAGTGATGGGAAATCCACAACTTCTTTGGGCGGCCTGTTCCAGGGTCTCACAACCCTCATGGTGAAAAAACATTATCTAAATCTGCCTTATTTCAGTTTAAACTGTTGCCTGTTGTCCCATTAATACAGACCATGGTAAAAAGTCTCCCTTTATGTATTGAAAGGCTGTGATAGTTTCTCCCTGGAGCCTTCTCTTCTCCAGGCTGAATGATGCCAATTCTCAGAGCCTTTCTTCACAGGAGAGGTGCTCCAGCCCTCTGACTGTTTTCATACTATTTTCATAGTCCCCCACTGGACCTGCTGCAGTAGGTCCATGTCATCCTTGTGCTGAAACAACGATAATTTAATTTTTACACAATTAATCATGGAATTTGCTATGTTTGATTTCTTTTTCCATTAGGTGCAACGTTCCCCAGTAGCTGAAAACTGCTGCTTTGCAACTAGAAATTAAAATAAAGAAAAAGACATATCTTATTTTGGAGAGCCGTTCTAAAGCCCCACTACAGCCCTCTAAAAGTACAAAGTTATATTCGGGGATATATCAGGACCCAGGAGAATTAATGACCTTAGAGTAAGTGCAAATGAAGCCCTCTGTGTTGTTGATGTTGTGGATTTGGGGGTTCTTTTTACTTAAGAACTTTAAAAGGAGTCTTGAAAGCAACCAGTGGTAACCTGTTGGCTTTCTCCTCCTCCTCCTCCTCACAATGTTCCCGACATTAATCGAGCCATTTCAATTCTCACCTTGAGCGAGGCAGCTCAGCTCACACTGCTCCTGGTCTGTGGGTCTTTCAAGACCAAGGTGCGAAGAACATTTTCCAAAAATAAAGCAAAGAACTGGCACCAATCAACACTCTGAAATGTGTCTTGGCAGAATTACATCAGAGAGAAGCAGGAAACTGTTTCCCACGTAGACCATGGTCAAAAAAAGCCCTACAACTGTAGAGATGATTTCACCAAACCAGAGTAGCCCTTGGGAATTTAACTTTAGGCCATTCCCTTCTTTTTCTTGAGATGTTTCAGTGGATTTGACCCCAGTTCCAAAAGGATCATTAGAAACAACCTCTGGTCCCCGCTCCAAGTGATGGGTCAGCAAGCCTCCCCTGATCCGAAGGAGGAGAATGTTGGTGGCAACAGGCTGATACCAACCACGACGTCTCGTATCTCTTTTTGGGCAGAGTTTGCTTCTCTGTGCTGTCAGTTTTATCTCTTCATTGAGATTTTGGGACTTGAGCCCTTCAGTCAAACCCACATTCACATCTGGTGTTAAGGCTTTCAGATCGCGTTACTTTTGTCTGAAGGAGCTCGCCCTGAATGAAGTGGGTTGTTTCACTCCTTTCTGTCTCTCTATCCCTGCCAACAAGCTGGTTCATAAAATATTCATAGAGTAAATGATGAGCCAGAAAATCAGCTCACGTTGGCATCTTCACATCCCAGCCTACAAGTGCCAGGAGGATTTTTGGGTTCGTAAGATTTGGGTCTGGGAGGGACAACCAGGACTGGTGGCTCCGATCAGCAGCCAGTGGAGAAGTTGCTGCAGTGACCATCACGGGCTTCTCTGCTGGGTGTCTGGAGGGTTTGGAGGCTGCAAAGATTTGATTATAACCCTTCTGAGCTATTCCAGGAGCCTCATTAAAACAAAACAAAACAAAACAAAAAACCCAAACCAAAACAAAACCAAACCAAAACAAAACCAAACCAAACCAAAACAACAAAAACCCAAACAAATAAAAAAAAAAAAACCAACAAACCAACCCACCCCCACCCCCCTAAAACCATAAAAGAAAGAAGTAAAGGATAAGGAAAAAAAATATAAATAAATAGAATAACTAGTACCTTTTCTACCTTGTCTCTGCTGCATTTTATAGTCATTGGATTCCGAGTCCTGAATTAGAGAGCTGCTCCGGAAGAGGAATGTTTTTGCCCTTTCATGGATGCTTCATACGCTGCACTCAAGCTAACTCCTAACTTTCTTTTTTTTCAGCGAGTGAATGCATTTAGTGTCTCTCTGTAAAGAACCCTCTGATAGCAGCTCTGCGCAGACATTTCAATTTATCAATCTCTTTTCAGAGCGCAGATGCCAAAACTGGACCCGCTGTTACAGTAATGGGCTCAGAAATGCCATGTACAGAGTGAATATTGTTCCCCGCATTCCTGTTCCCCCAGTCACGCACACGAAGATCATCCTGCCCCTTCTTCTTCCTCCCCTCCTCAGCATATTTTATATTATTTATAATATAAATTATATTATATATAATATATTTATATTATTTTATATTATATTATATAATATTTTCTATTATAATATTTATTGAATTTACAAGCAGTGTTCCCTATGGCCATTGAAGGCAGCGCTTGGTTTGAGGAGGGACTATCACGAGGCACTATAGCTTTCCCTTCAGCTATCTGCTCTCTGCATTTCACTGCTTTAAAATATTGTTTAACAATGGAGAGACTTTTTTCCAGGGGAGCCAGTTCACTCTCCTTTAGTAGTCTCTTCTCATGTCTCTCTCGCGCTGGGAAGGCAGTTGTAGTTCTCTGAAATGGGATGGTTGCCTCTATCCAACCAGATCTCCTTTATCAGAAGGGAAAAAGCCAGTTTAGTCACCTAAAAGCTTTAATCTTAAAATATGATCATCAGAATTTGCAGTGCTTCTAAAAATATTTTTCAGTGGTTGCTTTCTGTGTTTTAAAAAATAAAGATTATTCCTGCATCTCTCACAGGCGCCTCCTTCACAGCTTTCAGGGAAAGCACAGGTCTGGCTTCCACGTCTTTCAAAATATTAATTATTTTTGCCCTTTTCAGCATCACCTCATAAAATGAAATTATAGGAGTTAGAACTGGGAAGGGTGATGGTTTAATTTCTCAAAAGCGAAATAATCGCTCAGGCTTATGGAAATTGGCTTGTCCAAAAGGAAATGGGGAATATAAAATGCAAATGTCAGGTGGTTGAGGGGAGGTCATGGTTCCAGCAGGTTCAGTGTAGTCCTGGGAGCTTTTCCCCCCACAGAACCTAAACCCAGAGCTGGTGGTGGGCATCACATCTTCATCACAACGGGCTGAAGAACCACGTATCTTAAAAAGAGGACTTCCAAAACCACGCCAAAGGAAAGCTGTCTCACCTCCAGGATCCCCAGGGTGTCCCCCTGGGAGACCAAGTGGATTTTGTGCTGCAGGGACAAAATCCTCCAAGGGTGAAAATCACTGTGGATCTGATGGGGTCATGGATGGATTTGTACCCACGGTGAACGTGGCCGTTCGCAAAGGACATTCACAGCCTTATCTTGTTTTGCCTGTTCCTGAATTGAATTGACTTGATTATTCGTGAAACAAAAGCCACGGGTAATGGATGAGATTTATGCACCAGGCGTTTTGCTGCCTACTAATAATAATGGCTCTAAAAAAATTAAAATTTACTTAGCTTGTGAAGGACGTTGTGTTGTCACCGGGACGTTTATCCTTGCAAAATTCCCACTTTGATGCCGAATGGGAACTCTCATATTAGATGGAAACATGTGAGATGCTCCTGGCAGCCCCTTTGTCATCCCTGTCAGGAACGAAGGGCTGAACTCCAGCTTCTCAGTGAGCTCAGAGCGGTTTCGAAACGTGCAGCTCCTTTTCTTCACCCAGCCGTTCAATATTCAAAACTAAGTTTGACAAAAAACAATGTGCCAAGAAATATTACACCGAGGTGTTTTCAAGGGAAATAGAAAGGGGGTTGGGGCGGGGGAAGCTGGTTACTAGAATATAAAATACTGCATCATTAAGAGAAGAGCACGGCGTACCTCCCCTGCTTCCCTTTAGGTCCCAATTCATCAGACAATTCCTCTTGAGTAAAGCACGTGCCAAACTTTCTGCATGTGCTTATGTGCCTGGCTGAATACAGATGGACTTAATCATGTGTTTGTGCTCTTTACTCAGCGGGTTTCTTAATTAGAGAAGTTGTTTTTTTAAAAAAAAAAAAGTCCTACAGTGATGGCTTTTCCATTCCTTCTTTAGGAACCAATGTCTTTAAAACCAGCAACACGCAATTGCATCTCAGCATGTTACAAAATATTAATTAAAGCCACACTCATGCAAACAATCCCTCTTTACCAATGAGCCCAAGGGGAAAGAAATCCAGGCACCAGCAAATCACTTCTTTATCTGAGCACAAATTCTTTTGTAAAACATCTGAAAACCAGCGGCGTGATCATGAAACAAATGCCAGGATAAATTAGCTGGCCTATTGCCTTTTTCCTATGGCACCTATCAATGCTCGTTTGACTTTCCAGCTGAAACAGCAGGAACACAAAAATGCTGCAGCCAGCTCATTTCCATTCACCGGGGGAAAAACCAGGATGAAAATGCCACCCTACATCCACTGCAGCTCAGGCAAAAAATGCCAACAACCTGATCGTGGAATCACAGAGTCATAAAATACTTTGAATTGGAAGGAACCTTAAAGATCATCCAGTTCCAACCCCCCTGCCCTGGGCAGGGACATCTCCCACCACATCAGGTTGCTCCAAGCCCCATCCAGCCTGGCCTTGAATCCCTCCAGGGATGGGGCAGCCACAGCTTCTCTGGGCAACCTGGGGCAGAGTCTCACCACCCTCACAGCAAAGAAGTTCTTCCTAATATCTAATATAAACCTCCCCTCTTCCAATTTAAAACCATTACCCCTTGTCCTGTCACTCACCTGACAAAGAGTCCCTCTCCAGCTCTCCTGGAGCTCCCTTCAGATCCTGGAAGGCTGCTAGAAGGTCTTCCAGAGCCTTTTCTTCTCCAGGCTGAACAGCCCCAGCTCTCTCAGCCTGACTTCATAGCAGAAGTCAGGCTGAGATAGTCACCTCTGATCACTTTTGTGGTCCTCCGCTGGCCCCGTCCCACCAGATCCATGTCCTTTCTCTGTTGAGGACTCCAGAGCTGGACACAGGACTCCAGGTGGGGTCTCAAGCTGCTTTTGCTGCAGCCCAGGCTGGGGTTGGTTTCTGGGCTGCCAGCGCGCACTGCCGGCTCATGTGGAGTTTCTCATCCAGGAGCACTCCCACGTCCTTCTCCTCAGGGCTGCTCTCCCGCCATTCTCCACCCAACCTATATCTGTGCCTGGGATTGCCACGTCCCAGGTGCAGGACTCTGCCCTTGGCTTGGTTGAACTTCATGCCAGATGTCATTTGCCAAGACAGGAATTCATCATCACATAAGCACACAATATACTTACTATTGCTTTTTTGTTTGTCTGTTTGTTTTTAAGCAGGTTTACATTGAAGTGCTTCACAGCTTGTTTTCCTTTTTCACACGGGGCTTTCTGTGCATACACGAGCAGATTTTGGTAGCACCCAAACTCAAGCTATGCATGTATTGAAAGTAATGGCTTTACCGACTCAAAACTATGCTTAAACTAGGGGAATTTCTTTAAAATTACTCTCTAAATTAAACCTAAAGATTATAATCTCTCTTTGCCCTTGTTACTGCTGACAACCCTTCAGCTCCCTCTCCAAAGAGAAGCTAGGTGCCACCCAGGGACCACTGCAGCTCGAAACCAGACCAAATGGCAAACAGCAGGACGTTTGCTACAAAACAATGAATGAAAATTATTTCTACAATCTGAATACAAGGGGGAAAAAAGAATAGAATTTTATTAAACATGTATTTCTAGAACAGCAGGAGCTTCAGTTTGATTCAGTTAGTGAAAAATATCCGACTGGCTTTGCCAAGTCTGTATAGACACACAGGCAGGGACCCTGTTATAGCAGCCAGGAGATAAAGAAAGGAAAAGAACATCCATTTTCATATTTTATTGAGCATTTTTCAGATTAAATTTTGGAGACAAGAAATGACTGATCTAATCACATATGTTGGACAAGGAGGCAGAAAAAAGGGAGGGAAGGGAAGGGAAGGGAAGGGAAGGGAAGGGAAGGGAAGGGAAGGGAAGGGAAGAGAAGGGAACGGAAGGGAACTCAGNTGGGAAAAGGAGGCAGAGAAAGGGGAGGGAAGGGAAGGGAAGGGAAGGGATTCTTTTGCCAGCTAAATACAGGGACAGCACTGCTTTATTTCCTTGCAGAATCAAGATTTCCTTCCTTCCTCAAGAATTAACACTGCTAACCCATGTACATGTTCTCTATTGACCATATTGAAGATTGGTCTCCAAAAAGTCTAAATTTTTTGACTGCTCAAAACCTGTGGCTCATGTTCTCTACATGGTGTGAACTCTGCAATCGTGGAGGATTCAGAGTCACCAAAAGGGAGTAGAGAGTAAACTACTGCAAAACACATTCCTTTTTAAAGGAATTTTGATATCCATTTAGGTTTCTTGAGGGATCTGTGGAACTAGCTAGTGCGAGGATGAGAAAGAGAGAAGAGCATGCTGGAGGTTGATAAAAACAAATAGGCAAAAGTCACGCAAGAATAATATCTGCATTTATCCTCGCTAGGAGAGTCAAAACATTTTTAGTTTTATCCAAAGAAGTGTTTTGGAGATTATCAAAACATTTCACTATTATTGACACATTTTAGCTTTATCAAAATGAGGGAACTGAAATGAATCATTTCAACTCCTTTCTTTAGAAAATGGTGTCAGAAATGACACGTTCCCGTAAAACATTTTGATCTTTACTGAACAATACAGTTTAGCTACAGAAGCTCTCAGGGGAAAACAACTTTTCCCTGAAATAAAAACTCCTGGGCTTTCCCTCTCCACACACACATCCTGGGGTGTTTCTGCCAAACTCACTGCAAAGGTGAAGGATCTGGAAGGAGAAAGATGTTGGCTGGATGTCTCATATGCACTGCATAGCATCGTCCAGCTGTACTCCATCTCCTTCTGCCTCCAAACCAGTTCAGCTGCATGAAATCAGTGGGTTGTTTGTGTTAATCATAGAATCAAAGAATGATTTGGGTCAGAAGGGGCCTTAAAGATCATCAAGTTCCAGCTCCCACTAAACCAGGTTGCTCAAAGCCCCATCCAGCCTGGCCTTGATAATACCATGGTTGTCTTCTCATCTAGGCAAACCAACACAGTGATGACCCACCAGTGTCAGCCTCAGCACCAACTCTCTGTGCCACCAGCAAGAGCTGCAAAAGAGTGGATCAACAGAGCCACCAGCAAGCGCAGGCTCCATCCCGCTAGGTTTCAGTACTGGAGGTGATCATATGGACAATCTCACATCTCATCCCAATGATGATATGGACAATCTGAAATGATAGTTGTTTCCCAGAAAATCACAAACATCCTGGTGGCTGTTTTAGATCTGGCAACTGATTTAATGCCTCTGATCATCAGATTGTGCTCACATCTTGATGGTTTCTTGAGCTAATAGATGGACCTTGTAGGGGTGGTTTTTTTTCTAAAGAAGCCTCCAGCTAAGCGGGGTGAAGGGCCACGGGACAGTGCAGCATCCCTGTGCAGGAACCCCCACCCGAGTCTATGTTGCAGAAGTGTTTGGGTGGGGAAGTGCAGCTGAGTGTGCAATCACCCCCCTTCCAGGCAGCCCTGAGGTGCCACAGCTCCTGCTCTTGTCATTGCAGAAACTCCCAGGTTTCTCCCCAAGGAAAGCTCTTCAACAGGTGAGCAACATTTTGAGGAGCAAAGTGAATTTCCTCCTCAAGGGGGAACTGTTAAGCTGTTTCAGAGAGCAAACCCCAAGGCGTGTTGAGCTCTCATCTTCTCTGTCTGGGAGACTGTGGGGGCATCTTTATGATAAAAAGTAGTGCTAAAGACGCTGAAAGTTGAAAAAAACCCAGGCTGTAACAGGTCCTCCAAGGATGTTCACTGCTTTTTTCCACCTTTCTTTTATCAACACTGCTTGAGAAGGGTCCTCTCCTCCTGGAAGTGAGCAGCACCCACGTAACCCTTGTGCCACAGCAACATGAACACAAAAGATATGCAAAAGATGAGTGGGGTCTTAAAACACAACTTGTTTGTCACATTCCCATTCCTGCCCCAGATTTTCTTGGCAACTGGTGGCAGCAAGATGCAATTTTTTCCACTTTACAGGAGTGACACCAATGGGGACAGGGGAAGGTAGATGTAGCAGAAAATAATAAGGCTTCTCCTTTGTTCGCCAAAACAGCAAAGGTCTAACATGATTGACTCCAAAACCCTGTGCAATTTCCCCGATGTCAGGCAGAGAAACCCACTGTCTGATGAATCTCTTTGCATGCCTGACCTGAATTCCATGTGAAAGTGCTGGGTGTGCTTTCTTCTGAAGCTGTGCCCTGTAAAACAAGGAAAGAAACAAATTCCTTCACCAATTTGCCTTCTTTTTAAGGGTATGGATCAAAAAGGCGCCTCTGGACATTGAGAACATCCATCCTACATGAGTGAGAAACAACTGCACATCCTCAAGGACCAAAAATAAACCTCGCCAAAAAAACCCTCTTTTTTTTTATGTCACTTAGGCTATTCTAAGTGTCACATCAGAACTATCAGGCATATGCAGCTCTTTAAAAATTCCTGCAGAAATTTAAGAATATTTTATTGCTGATTTTTTTTGGCCAGCTGTTTTCCAGCCTCTGCCTGACCCTGAATTCATAAGAAGATTATCTTTGGAGCTGAGGACGGGTTAGGAAAGGAGAGCCTGTGCATATTATGTTCACTTTTATATGCTTGAAATGAGGCTGAAATGAGGTTGGAACGAAAACTATCCTAGAGGCTTTGGTTTCAACTACTCTATGTGTGTGTCCCGAAGTTGAAGGTAATATCATAGGTGAGAGGTGCAAGGAAATGGTCACCATCAGTGTTTTGGGGGAGGAAGGAGTGGGGAAGAAAGTGGGTTTTTAGGGCTGTGGGGAATTCAGTGTCACAAACCTTTTCCTGATATCCAGTGGGGATGTTAAAGCCTTTTACAGGCTGCGGGACTCGCACCAGAGCAGGCGGCAGCTGGGTGTCCCTGTGACAAGAGCAAGCCAAGTCCAAGTTTTCAGCAGGAATCAGGTCAAGCAGAAACTTGAAAATGCGTTTCCCATCTATCTATCGGGTGAGCGCGTCAGCTGCCAGGCTACCGCCTGTCCTCGCTTCACACCTGGAACTTGTCAAAACTCATATGTTCCTGGGAAAGGCTCTGGTTTTGGCAGACACTCTCCACTGAAAAAGATGCTTTTGAAAACTCCTGTCGAGCCCTATTTATAATCCAAACCCGCCTGCGTGAGGGTTGAGCTCCACTGATAATGCACGGATTCAAATGAAAAATCACCAGGTTAGCACTTAGGGCTGCGATGTTTTAATCTCTCACAAAGTGCTGCTTCTCCAGTTTTGCAGCTCATTTTTTTGCCAGGTTCAAAGAGGAAGGGAGCTTTATCATTTGGAAAAGGCCAGAAAAATCTAGGCCTCTTTTTTTCCCTTTGAATGTTAATAACCATATACCTTCCCCTCTACCAATTACAGCAAAACTGATGTCAATTAGTACGTGTACATCAACTAAAATCTGTCTCATTATTTGCTGTTTTCGACAAAAAGCAGAAGGATGTGCCAAAAGGCTCAGCAGCCACCTAGCTTTTGCGGTAGAGTGTGTTGCAGAGGGAGCAAGCCCCCAGCACCCCTGGAGATTAGGCTTGTGTCAGGAATTAGGAGTTACGTTTTCCCTCTTGTGAAGAGCAAGGAGAGGGCATGACCACTGCATCTTACTGGTTTTATGTGTCTAGGAAATGAACTGGCTTCAGAGGCCCTAACTGGAGGTCCTGGGGAGAGCCCAGGAGACCCCAGGATCCTGGGGAGACACCAGGAGACCCCAGGAGACCCCAGACCTCCTTGACCAAGGAGCGGAGCAACGTGGTGGGGAGCATCAAGATATGTGAGTGACAGATCAGAGCCATCCTCACTCAATAGAAATGATGCTCTGGAGAGGGACATGGGCATGGGGGAGGAGGAGGAGGGAGAGAATAACTCTTTGTGCCCTTCAGGTTGGAATATTTTAATTTATGCTTATTATCTCACCAATAAAACCCGTTTTATTGAGTGAGAACTTGACTCTGCTGAAGGGTTTGAGACTTAAGGCAAGAATTCAGGGGCTTCACACTGTGAACAATCAAACCCAAACACAAATATTTTTTCACTATGAATTTTTAACAAGAAACATCATTTACATGCTTGTACAGCTTCCAGTTTAACAGTGCCTGGGCCCAAAAAGTCAACATTCATAATCAGAGTCTGCCTGGTTTCTCACTAGTTGTCTTGGTTCTTTTTTTTTTCCCCTGAAAAACTGCCCTGCAGAGATCAGAGTGTCATTCTATGGTCAGGTATAAGCAATCTGTCAGGGAAAAGCACCAGGTTCAGAATTAAAAAGTTTTCTATTTCCACAGGGCTGTGAAAGGACACGCTGAGATTGTGCTTCAGTAGGAAAGGAGCCAACACTGCCGGGCCAAACTCGCTCCTCCATAAAAAAATAATCCATTGAAGTCCAACCATGACCATCCTCTTCTTATTTCTATATCAATGCCCAATCCCTTGCCTACAATAAACCCCCAAATCCCTGATTTGAACTTAAAGGTGCCTTGCAGCTGCTGGGACAGCATAACCAGAGCCAGATGTTTGTCTGAGTCATCAAATGGGAGTGAGATTCCTTGGAAAGACTCACCTGGCCCGTGAGTTGCTGGGCAGCTCTGAAGGTCAAGGTTTAAACCTCTCTGTGTCAAATGAGAGGGCAGTGTTGTGCAGAAACCTTGTTTCATGGAGGTTCTTCAAGTTCATGTTGCTGGGAGGTTAACGGGTGCAGATGACAATGAAGGAATTTGGGGAGTTGATGTTTGATCATTTTTCCCATTCCTGCCTTTGGTATATGGCCTAGCTCTGGAGAGACTTGTTTTCTTTTGTGCCACTAAAAGCTGGTACATGTTTTGAAGCACACACTTAGGCAAACAGTATTTGCAGGACTCAGGGTAGTTTGTAAAACAAGGTCTCCATCACTGCCAGCAACATTGTCTACCTGTGTACAGGAGAACATTAAGGCTTTGTGAGATATGATCATCTTTCTTCTTTTCAAAGAAAAATTATGAACGTCTTTCACTGTTGGGGGAACTGAAATGTGAAAAGATTCACTGACTCCAGTGGCCATAGAGTCCAGGGAAATAATGCAGTTACATCTCCTGTGCAACACAAAGCTTGGAAAGCCTTAACTCATTCTTGCATGGACCAGGAGCCACAGAATTCCCTTTTTATTGTGGGCAAGGGCAGAAGGTCTGAACAGTGAATGATACTGAACTCCCCTGGCACAAATGCACGAGCAGGAACCCTGTGAGGACTTCTTCAGCATTAGTCTTCATGAAGACACATGCTTTGCAACCTGCTCTCCAGTGTTTGTTTGTTTGTCCAAACACCTCGTAGATGCTTCAGGCCACAATAGTGAGTCCTTCAGTGGAAAATGTAGATGGGAAAGAAAGAGGAGGAATCACCAACTTGGCTTTCAGGGGGAATTTTATCCAGTTGCTCTTTAACTCTGAGTCCTTCGTGTAGGGTTTGATGCACTCTGTAATTTTTTTCAGTAGGTTTTTAAAAACACAGGTATTACTTTTGTCCTGGTTTGAGGTAAAATGAACCAATTTTACAGTTTTACCTTCTTAGCTGGGCCTTTTGTAACTAACTAAACTCTGAAATTAACAGCACACTGTTCAGAGAACTGTTTCGTCTTTAAATTCAAGGCAGTGAGAGGCGTGAGGTATTCCGAGCGTGGCAGATGAGACTGGGATCTGTGGCTTCTTGTATGCGCTGATTTGAGAACTGATTATTTTTTGGAACAAGAGAGCAGGTTTGGAAACGGTTATTTCCTCTCCTCAAAGCTTCCCCAAAGTGCAACAGAGCAGATGAGGCTGCAAGGCGCGTCTTGCTCACAGATAGAACTAAACAGGTAAAAAGCTCTTTATCCACAAGACAATAGAAACGCAGTGAATATCCTTATTTCCTGGAGGGGTTCAAGGCCAGGCTGGATGGGGCTTGGAGCAACCTGGTCTGGTGGGAGGTGTTCCTGCCCAGAGCAAGGGAATTGGAACTCAATGATCTTTAAGGTCCCTTCCAACTCTAACCATTCTATGATTCTATGATGCCTCCACACTAGAGCAAATCTGTTGCTTCCTCATGTGTGCTGCATTCCCATACTCCTTTCCTCCTTTGCCGTGGTGCTGGCAGGGCCCCTCCCCAAGGAGCAAGATCTTCTACATCCTAGCTCAGATGCTCTAGAAGAGAAGTGGCAGTGAGCCTGATAGCCAAGAGATTAGTGCGTGTGGGAGGTAAGAAACCCTTGTGAAGAGCATGCTTGATGAATTAAACACTATCCACTCCCTGTTTTGAATAACAATTTGATTATTCTTAGCTGCGTTGGGAAGAGAAGAATGCTTCTAATCCTGTTTAACCCTCTTTGGTTTTTGAATTAGTTTCTTAAGCTTTTAGGATAATGAAAAAGCATTACTTCATTTGGCACCATTTCTTTCCTACTACCTTGCAGCCCCCCAAGTCCTGGTGGATCATCATGGTGCTGAGCATCCCCCATGATACTGGTGACCCCAGGAACCTGCATGGAGATAGGTGCTGCCAGCGCAGGATGGAGAGGTGATCCCTCCTCTTCAAGTGGTTATTTCCTTGAACTTTGTCACCATTTTTGGTCCAACACAATTTAAAAATTGGAAAAACAAACAAACAAACAAAACAAAACAGAAAATAAAACAACACCATTGGAGTTTGGAAGGTGGCCCTTGATTTTTTCCTAGGATTTGGCATTTGCACTTCTTTAGTTCTCATGAGCTGCTCTCATGTCTCTCTTTTTCTTGAGTAGGAAAATACATCTGTGCATGTGTATATATGTGTGTGTCACACCAGCTGGGCTTCTCTGGGAGCTTTTAATGAAGAAACAGGTCAACCTTCCTCTCTTGGCTGAGAACACCGTCTCTGCTTGGCTTGACAACAGTCAGCCCTTCCCGACCTACATGGGTGCCCCCAGAATGTTTTGCCGAAACCCTGGGCTTCAAGCTGAGCTCTTGGTTATTCCTTTTTCTGCTTGCAGGGAAGGTAAGTGGCTCATCCCTGCGATCAGCCATTACTCTGTTCCCTCCTCCCTGAGACCACCCAGTAGCTTTGCACTTTCCCTCTCCCCCTGAGGAAAATTAAAAACCAGTTGAAAATCGGACAGGCTGCATGAGCTTTCTTCTCGCTGCCGTGGCCCAGCGAATAATTTACTTTGTCAGCGGGAGACGCCGTTGTGCCCCCAATCAATAAGGCTGACACAGGCGAGAGTCCCTTCTTATTAAACGCTCCTCATCGGCTGAATTTGAGTCACAACTCTATTTTACAAACACACATCATATGCATGGATACATTAACAGTCAATACCTTTCCCCCGTTGTTTGTTAGGTAGATTGGGAGACACCAGGGAGTTTTAAATTTTATTCCCAGCCAGGGAGGGATTTTAATGTCATTACTCACACTGAGATCTTCTCCGCTCTACGAATAGGCCGTTGATTTTAATGGGGCAACTTGTGGCGCGAGGCGTTATTTAGTGTGATTAAGAGTATTATAATTTGATGACTTCTGTTCGTTACCGTAATGGGATGCGCGGATAGCGACAGGGTAACTGGTCGTTGGTTTCCCACTGAAACAAAGGAAGTGTGTGTGATATGGGAAGCGTAATCTGTTCTCCAGCTCTGGGAGGTATAATTGAAATGAAGGGGAAGATGATGAGGGTGGCATTTGCCGGTATTGTGCGGCCATTTCTGACTGTGGTGTTTTGCAATTTCCACAGTTTTAGAAACTTCTGGACTTTTTCCATATTTCTCTCTCCTGTAGGAAGTTTCAAACACAACAGACCAAATTTTCTTATCCTTCATTCAGCCATAGTCCCAAGGGCTTTGGACCTCTGGGGGTACCACAACTGTCTCCCAGCTCTAGATGACTAAAATGATCAGGTACCCAGGGTTCACTCAGTAGGAACCTCTCACATAGCTCTGCCCATCAGCTGGATGCTGTGAGGACCCCTGTCACCCTGAAAGCCCCTTCCTACTCCGGGTACCATGGACTGGGGGCGAATCAGTGTCTCCTGTCCTGGATGGAGAGCGATCTCCTGCCCAGGGAAGCACTGGAGTCACCATCTCTGGAGGTATTTCAAAGGCTGGTAGATGTGGTGCTGAAAGACATGGTTTAGTGGTGATTTTTGTCAGTGTTAGGATCTGATCATCTGAAAGGTCTCTTCCAACCAAGACAGTTTTATGATTCCATGTTTGGGTTCTTCTCCAAGTTGTCCGACTGCAAGGAATTGGCACAGGCACTCAGATCTCCTTTGCCCCCACTGCTCCCAACACCACCAGGGTACCTCCAGCACATTTGGGAGCATCAAAAAACACATCTTTTATTTTTCTAGAATAGAAATGATTTTTTGGTCAGATGTGTTTCCACGACATCATCATTCCTGGCAAGAAGGAGAGCCAGCAGCATGGATGAGTAAGGAAAGGTACAAATATAATTTTCAGTGGTACCCTTTGATTCAATTGCCCCATCTTTACAGGTCAAAATCCACGGAGAGGATTAATGCTGTGGCAGCAGGTGGCCCATTTCATTAGAAGAAGCTTTTCTCCTAAGAGAGAGAATGGGCACATCTATGTTTCTACATAAATCTGGGAGATTTACACAGTAGCTCAACAAGTTCAATTCATTTGTCTATATCTTAATCAACTGTTCAAAATACAGAATTGAGGGTAATATCCACAGGCTACCTAATCTGTTTTTTCTCAAAGTGAATTTTATTTTGAAACATTTTCTCTGCTCCTCCTGCCTTTTATTGCCTTTGTACTGGCCAAGGTTTCTGATTGTGGGGAGAGCATGTACAGTGAATATTTTTACAGAAAGAGCTGAGATGAGTCATTTACTCCATCCATACAAATGATGATGGAAAAATTGAATTTTCGGGGACTAATTACATAGAGGTTTTTAAATCAAGGCTTCCAAGTAGTATATAATAACTCATGCGGCTGCTAATATGACCAAAAATCTGTTAGATAAAGAACAGAATAGAAGGACTGGAAATATTTAGGATTGTTTAATGATGAATTAAGGAATTATCATTGTTCTTCCTGGGGATTTTGATTTGAAGCAAAGAACATTAAATGCCCCTGTTTCTTGCCTCATTTAACGCTACCAGGGGTAGTCTGCTCACTTGTTTTCTGGACGTGTTCTCTGCAGTACAACCTATCACGTTAATTGTATTCTGACATTTTTATTACTTTCTTTTCTCTTCCCCCAGGACAGAAAAAATATCTCCTGTGGAGCAACAAGCTGCTCTGCCCCATGAAACATGTTCTTCCCAGAAGAGCTCTCATGGCAGAATGCCCCTTACCTGGCTGCTGGGCTCCCCCAGGGCAGCATTCTCTGAGAAGACACAGAAGGGAAAAAAATAATCACCAGTGACAATTGTTTCCCTGAAACCACAATGTCAGCGGCCAGTGCTACCTATTTACATGTATATAGTGGCACGTATCATAAAATTATAGAATCATAGAATGGTTCTGATTGGAAGGGGACCTTAAACCATCATGCTCCAACCCCCTTCCCTGGGCAGGGATACTTCCTACTAGACCAAGTTGCTCAAAGCCCCATCCAACCTGGCCTTGAACACTTGATTGTATGTTATAATTTGATTTATTGTCTGGGCCAGCCTGGCACATGCACCCGTCCTCTCCAGGCAGCATGATTTGCAGCAGCTGCTGGGTTGGGTATTGCAGATGCTTGGTTTCATCCCACCCGTGCTACCAGCCCAGTGTGTCTGACCCAGCATCGCACTGAGGGGACAGCATTTTGGCACCTTCAGGACCAGCTCCTTGCATGATGGCACACGTCCTCCACCCAGTGCCCAGACAGCATCTGAAGGACTGTAAGACAACAGGACCATTTCCACGCAGACACTAATGAGCAGTAAAACTTGGCAGTGTCCTTCATGCCTCCCCAGGTTTGCTGTCAGATTTGGAAGGTGTTACTAATTTTACTGCTAGCCTACACATCAGCTTGTGTTCCCTCAAACACTTCTTGATGGGCTTGGCTTGAATTTCAAATCCATAATGAAGTCTGGAGCTAAGCTAATTAAACATGAGCTGTGGTTTCATTTCAAATCTGTGCACCGGCTGTCCTCAGATGAACCACAGCAAAGGCCCAGATTCACACAAAACACTCAACCACGTACCTTGAAGGACCAAACTTGGTGTGCACAAACATATCCATGGAGGCCCTAGCTCTGCAGGGCAGAAGGGCCGATCATCACGAGCATCAGCAATCTATGCAGTAATATTTTTGATGGGCCAACATTATTTGGTCTGATCTTTCATGCTTTGCTGAGATTTTTGAGGTTTCTTCCTTGAATAAAGGGCAGCAAGATCAAAACAGCTCCGCAAAGCCCCCCTGCATCCTGGCTGCTTCTTGAAAGGGAAGAGGGGAATTTCACTGCCTAATTAAGGATATGAGTGTACTTATTCTCTCCTTGGAGGAAGAGGGCTCTGTGCAGGCTGTAAGGGGTTAATCAGTCTACTGGTGGGTGTTGAGCAGTGCACAGGTGTGGATTCCTCACTTGCTGCCTCCTCTCTGGGTGGAAGGACCTGTTGCTGTTGGGTGTTTCACCTTCCAAGAGCTTCCAACGGTGGGACGTAGCCGCTGGCTACAAGGACAACCACAGATCCTGTCCCCAGAGCCACTCTTTGTGTGGCCAGGGCTGGTGAGAAGCTCCTGCAATGAACCCAACCCAAGCAGGCAATCTCACCTGGATGAAATTTGGAAGAAATACAGCACTTTCACAGGCTCAGAGAAAGCTGCTGCGGACATTAGCACCGCAAAGTGAAAAGTGCTGTTCTCTTACTGGCTCTTCTCATTTCTGAAGCTTCAGCCTGACTTGATTTATTCCAGCTACCTTGTGCCTCTTCCACGTCTTGAGAAACAGACTCCTTTTTAAAGTACTGTTTTAGAAGGTGTTTTCATCTTTCTTGTCTAGATTGAATTGATATCACAGCTTGTTTGTCCCTGACGTTGGAAAAACAAACAAATGCATTCTTCTGTTGTTAAATATTAAAAGAGTGCGAAGTACAAAACAGATGATTAATGACTTGGATGCTTCCACCTGGCAAACCAAATTACTGAGAATATTGGACAGCACAAACTTCATAATAAATTGATTATTCCATCCCTGCTTCGACGTAGGGTGGAAGGAAAACAAAGCCAGATGACTGGTGGATGAACTATTCATGCATGGACTCAGACCCTGAAACTTCCCTCAGATCATTTTATTGACCTGCTTGTAAAGCTCTGAATATTTTCTCTGTGCCAAATGGTGGAGGTAAGAATGGTCGGTGTGTGGTCAGGCCCCAATGCAGGCAGGTGCCTCAAAAGATGGGATGACTCTTTTCCCTACATGAAGCCAGGAATGAGATTCCCCTTTATTTCAGCAAGGCCAGCATTGGATTTTCACTCTTCTTCTGCAAGCACCTAACTGCACCCCGTGTCATGCACCAGCCCCAGCTGAGCACAGATAAATCCCCTTTTTTAACTGATAGCAAAACCCTGCTTCTTGTTAAAGATATGGGATGTTCTTATAAGCTGTTTTTCTGACGTGCTGATGAACCACCACCAGCACACTTTGCAAATACAACCCACATTCAACTTTATTTTGCCATCTCGGCATGGATCTGAGACCTTCCTGACCCAGACAGAGTGAACCACTCCAGCTCCTGAGTGGGCACACACTCATCCTGATGTGCATTTAGGTTTGTACCAGCTTTTGATATTTTAAAATGCTGAATGCTGAGCTGACACCTACCAAGGGAATACCAGGTTTCCACACACACACACATCGGATTCGCAAAACCTCCAGAAACTGCTTTTCCCCCCAGCCCCTGTTTCAAAATAAAATGAGTCAGAAAGAAATTTCAGAATGAGTCTCTCTAATCTGCTGCTCGGTGTCCTGCCCACACAAACGGACCCTTCTCCCCAGCAATAATAATAATAATAAAAACAGTGCTTCTCATCAGTGTTTGACTCCTGTTCACCAGCTACAAAAAGGGCTGGAGAGGACAAACTTCATCCCTTCTGATGGATCCCTTCTTCAAACTTCATCCACCTCTGATGGTGGGAATGGGGCAGCTCTGAGCATCATACCAAAAATTCAGGTCTAAGGGATGAAAAATCCCAAAATTATACAGGGTTGGAAAGAACCTCTGGAGATCATCTAGACCAATCCCCCTGCTAAATGTTTGTGCTTGTGCTGCTTTTCCAGTGTTGCCCCTGAGAGTCCCTTCCCCAAGTACCTGGTATCTTCAGTGCCCGGTACAATCACACAACAAAGGGTTTTTTCCTAGAAATATGTCACCTCTGGTTGTTTTCTTCCTCTAAAAGGCACCTTTGAAATTGTAAGAGATTATGGAATCACAGAATCATAGAATGGTTCGGATTGGAAGGGACCTTAAAGATCATTGAGTTCCAACCCCCCTGCCATGGGGGTTGCATGGTTGAGATGCGGTGGGGCATTTGTATATTTTGTTAATTAATCCACCCACATTAACATGAGGCTCAGCTGCATGTAGCCAACCTACCCCTAGCAAGGAAGAGCTGATGGGGTTACAAGGCACTTGACAAAGCTCTGAATGAGAGAAGAGGAAAAACAAACAACATTTTCTGTTCTGTTTAAAGGAAAGATTATTCAGAAAAAGAAAAAAAAAAACAAAACAACCCAGCAGTGAAAGACTAAAAAAATACTATTTCTCTTTTTCTCCCTTCAAAAATGAAGTTTTTATTGCTTTTTGTGGTCAAGCCTGAGGCAAGTTTTGCTATTTGAAAACAAACTGCCATCGGCCTCCAGCAAATACAACTTGCAGTCTCTGGTTTCTTCAAGCCAGCTATTTTTTTTTTTTTTTTGCCTTCGTAAATATTTATTTCCCCTAACCACTCAAGAAATCCAGTCGGATTCATTTGATTAACTACACATTTCTGTACAACCCACTGCAGAAAGTCAAGAAGAATTTGTAACGTGATGGAAGAGGAGCTCAGATCGCTCAGAGGAGTGAAGCTCGCGGGATTTTCTCTCGTGTCTCACCTTGGGTTGTCCTATGTGGGGCACCTTTTGAAGTCCTTAGGGAAGTGAAGCTCCTGTCCCTTTGGGACTGTAAGTGACATTTCAAATTTATCACATGTGCAGGAGGCTGCTCTGTGTCTTTCCTAAAAGCTTTATCCAGCAAGTGAATGAGGTTTGATTCCACTGTTGCAAGAAATGTTTGCCAGCTCCCCAGGAGTCTCTTGGAGAGCATCAAGGTACCAGATGAGAGCAAGTGGAGGATTCAGACGGGACAGTGGGAAAAGGATGTGCTTTTAAATGTGGTTTGTTAAATCCATTGCTCCAAAGCAATAATAAATGTGGATTTTCAGTGGGGTAGATGAGGCTTTAGGCTTCGTCCATACAGTTTTTCGTGGTTAGGGTTGACATGTTCATGAGGAACCCTTGTCTGTGCATGAGAGCTCCCACCAAGCATGGATTTGGACCTTTTTCTCCATGTGCAGCTTTACAGGCTGTGCACACAGACCATATTCAGAGATACTCTGATTTCCACCAGTACCAGACCAATTCCAGTTCAACTCCAGGGAAACCTATAAGCAGCACCCAGTCCCTCCCACGGGCACCCACATGAAGGCAGAAGAGGGGTAGGCACTTCTGGAGCCAGCAGTGGAGAGGGTCATCTCCAACAGTTAGAGGTCAGGTTGTGCCAAGAAAAGGTGTTTTCTCTCCTGCTCTTTGCAAATTCATAAGAGTTCCTGCTCATAACAGCTGGCTCCCATGAAAAGCCACTTAAGCGACATGTCATCTGCAACCACAAAATCCTGACAGGTTTGATGGCTTGACCGGTGACCCTGGCTACATCTGAGCCTGACAGCGCACTTCCCATTCAGGTTGACATCCACAGACTGTGTTTGAGTTTTGCAAAGTACCAGCATTCTCTCAACTAACCCATCCAAATGGCAGATGGATAGGAAGGTAAGGAAAGATCCTATCTTCTATCTTCTCCTTAAGTCAACAGTATTGCTGCAAGTTAGCACTTCTGCACAGCAGGTCTTGCTCATCTGCTCTGCTCTTCCCCCCAAGACACACTTTGCACATCCTCCATCAGCTGAGCATGCACAATCTTCGTTACAGCACCTCTGACACCCTCTGTTCTGCTCCAGCTACTCCGGGTGCTGCGTTTGTTCCGCCGCTTGCTTCAATTAAGGGTTTTATCCCAATTACTACGGCACGCTGTAATCCCGGCAACTGTTCCTTGTAGCTTTTGATTCACCGTGGCTGTGGGTTTGTGACACACCCTGTCTGTGGACCTGCTGGAGGTGAAGCAAAAGGAAAGCAGGGTACTGAAGGAGGCCATTTCACTCTGTAAATCAAAATCTAATAAAAATGGACAAAATCTCTAATTGTACAGGCTTTTCTTTTTTTTTTCATGACTCCAGTCAATAGTATGACAATAAAGCTGATCCCAAAATAAACCTGGATCATCACATGTGTTTGCTTTGTTTGATAAATGAATCATCAACCCCTTGATAATCCCAGCAGTACACTTAGATTTGTGCAGCATGGCAAACAAAACGAGGAGTTCAATGTTTATTTGGATAAACGCCCATTAATTTATTTTTATTTATTTTCTCCTTTCCTCCTCCTCCAAAGACTTCTCCAGCCAGACCTTATAAAATCAAAGCGCTTTATTCTCTTTTTCCTTCACACACAGTTCAACGCCTTCGCTAATATATGGCTGCTGGAGCTGAGTTAATTTTGAACAGAAAGCTCCTTAATGATGTAGGTCATTCGGTCACCTACAAAGATCATCTCCACTGGCCCAGCTACACCTTGTACATGCTGATGAGAGCTCCAGATCGTGCACTGCCTGAAATCCTCTGGCACCACACAGCTCGGAGACAGCAGAGGGGCCCCACTGCCTGGTTTTGAGTTAGTAATTAATAGAAGTGTATGTGTTTGAGGCTGGGAGGGAGAAGCTCCAGACTGGATCAAGCTGCTCTTAGTGGTGCAACATCACCCAGAGGGCACCTGGCAAGAGAAAGACACGCCCTGCAGGGGCTTTGTGGGTGGAGATGGAGGTCCATAGAGGCTCGGGTAGGATGGCTGGAAGGAAAACAGGAGGGAACCACAAAATCATAAAATGGTTCGGGTTGGAAGGGACCTTAGAGATCATCCAGTTCCAACCCCCCTGTCCTCGGCAGGGACACCTCCCACCACACCAGGTGGCTCCAAGCCCCATCCAGCCTGGCCTTGAACCCCTCCAGGGATGGGGCAGCCACAGCTTCTCTGGGCAACCTGTTCCAAGGTCTCACCACCTTCATCATCAAATAATTTCTTCCTAATATCACAATTCCTGATGCCACTGGTAGCAGTGAGGCACACAGAGCCTTGCTGGGTCTCTGCACACTAAACCAGGACAACCACAGCCACCTTTATGACTGATCCTGACATCTTATTTCTGACACAGCGAGGACAAGCCGTTGTTTTGATGGTCGCTGCTAAATCAAACATCGGTAATTCTCCTGCAGCAGCAAAACTTGGAGAGGCAAAAAAAAAACCCCAACCCCAATGGACGCATTTGCAGTTGCAACCAGATTACAAAGGTTGAGGGGAGATTTGGGGGCCCTGGATGCTCTGTTACCCCTCATCGCACGCCAGGCTGCAGCCTCGCAACAAACACTATCTGCCCAAAACAGACACAGGGATGATTGCTGTGCGATTCTTTGAAGGGAAGAAGAGAGAAGATAATTATATTTTTTTCACAACCTTTCAACAGTTCCCCTGTAATCATGGGAACTGCTTAACCGCACACTGACTTGCTTTGGAAACATATTGCTGCTCTCTGACACCCGGGAAAGCTGTTACGGCAGCATTCCAGGGGGCAGGCAAAGCATTTCAAGCTGGTGGTTGAGCACAGCTCCTTGACGTGGGGTCGCTGAGCCACCACAGTGCCAGAGCCAACAGGAGGGGGACAGGGAGAGAGCCTGGGTCCTGGACCTGGGTCCTGGTCCTCCTGGCAGACCCACTGTGATGGGAGAATGTGCAGACTAAAATGTGTTCCCTTTCATCCCACGAGTCAAGAGCCAGGAGTCTTTTTGTCCATCCATCGCTACTACGCTGCAATGGCACCAGCAAAGCTTGGGAAGGTTATGATGAGAAAATCAAAGGAGTAAACAGTGTCAAGAAGGTAAAGGACTGAAGTACCTGCTGTACTGGTCCAGGCTGCCCAGAAAAACTGTGGCTGCCCCATCCCTGGAGGGGTTCCAAGACAGGTTGGACAGGGCTTTGAGGAACCTGATCTAAGGGAAAGTGTTCCTGCCCGCAGCAGCGAGTGGAACTGGATGATCTTTAAGTTCCCTTCCAACCTGAACTGTTCTATGATTCTGTTGTACCGAAGGATTTTATCATTATCAAGAAACACAGGCAGCTCTCAGTAGATTCTGCCATACTTGCAAGAGTTTCTGAAATGCTTTTTGCAGTATTTTTCGCAACAGTAGTCACAAGGCAGGGGAGAAGCTGGGACAAGCATCTTCATTGCCCTCATATCCCAACTGGAGAAACACAGGCAGGTTTGCCCTCTGGTCTCCCCACTCAACAAAATGCCTTTATATGATACCATGGAGACTCCTCAGTCCCTTAATGACCCCAGAGCACCAGTTTCAGCTCGGCTGGACTCTGCCATCCTGATCTCAGTGCCTTGGTACATCCTTTACACCAGCCCCTGTCTCATGCTGCTGGATGGTCCCCTGGAAGAGAGTAGGATAACCTGGATTTCCAGGTGAGGCTGAAGGGTTGTCTCCTGTCCCATGTTACCCCACATACAGGAGCTTAAGCGTGTCTGGAACATGACTGACCTAGCTGTCATGACAGAGGACTGTCCTGCCATCAAATGACTCCTACGAGGTAGGAACGATTTCCACCTTTTTATTTTGTTTCTGAAGCAAAATTGCCCATTTGGAGGTGAATATTTTAATCTGCGTCTTTTCATAATGGAATTGAATTTGCAGCTTGATGGTGGCTATAGATCAATACACAATTTCCCTGGAAGCAGCAAGAGATCACTTGTGAAAAGTAACAAGATTAGTTAAGAAGTTAAATACCATTACATTTGGAATTGTGGTAAATCGTTTGTGCTGTGGTCTTTTGATTAGCCTTATTACTCAAACTGCCACAATCCATAGCTGGGTTCTCTTTACATCGTCTGTTATGGCAGGTCTTCCTCCACTGCCACAGGGGGACTGCCCTCCCTCCCGGCCTTGCCTTGAGGAACCCTGCCGAGAAGTTGGTGAGACCCTGACCCGGGTTGCCCAAAGAGGTGGGAGATGCCCCATCCCTGGAATCACTCCAGGCCAGGTTGGATGGGGCTCTAAGCAACCTGATGTAGTTGAGGATGTCCCTGCTCATGGCAGAGTGGGCGGACTAGATGTCCTTTAAAAGTCCCTCCCTGCCCAAACTGTCCTATGATTCTAAGCTGCCATATCTTCTCCTCTTTGTGGCAGAGGAATCATGCTCCCTGTGGTTTTGCCAGTGCCCTGCTGGTGCATGGTGCTCTTCCAGATGTGTTCAGACCACTTAATGGTCCATGTGGAGTTTATTCTGCCAGTGGCAGAGAATATGCCCAAGGTCTTTGCACTGGCACTGGTGCCAGGTTTTGAACTGAGCTTGTTCCTTCAAATACACCTCCTAACATTAAGAAGTAAAGCAGTTTAAAAGGGTAAAGGGAATGCCAGGCTGTCTCCATTGCTTCTAAAGTTAACACAAGTAATTCCATCAATACCACTGGTGGTACTCCAGTGGCGTCTCTTCTCTCTTTGGAAAATATCATGTAGACTTTGCTTAAACACATTACACTACTTGGAAACTTCACCCTGTCTCTTTCTTTGTTGTCTCTCTCCCTTTTTTCTGCTGTTTGTCCCCCCACAGAAAGGTAGAACCACTTCTGGCTTGTGGGCCACAGCTTTCTCAATTCTAAATCACTCAGGGGGCACATGAGTGAGCTGGTAGGGCAAGGACACAGCATGATGGACAACCGAACAGCATTGAGGTGACACCATTAGTGATCTGAGGCTGTTTTGACATGGTCAGTTGGGATTTCCATAAATATTCTCCATAAATAACTACATAAAATCTCGGGCTGGTGCCCAGGGCTCTGTATTTATCCATGCTGGCAGGCTGTGCAAGTAACCAAAAGGAAATGGTTTTGGGGACCGACATGGCCAGGTTGCTCAGGAGCCCAGGATAAGATTCTGCTTCTCAGGATGGACAGCAATCCCCAGTTCTAGGCAGTCAGGCTAATTTTCTGAGGTCTCTGGTTCGCTGGTTAAATTAACAGGTTCAGGCAACTGCACAAAGCCAGGAATCTGCCCTAGGAGGCAGTTTTTATTTCATTCCATACTGAAAAATGAAGTCTATGTGTTTTTTCCACAAAGCTGAGGCTGTGTTGCTCCGCTGTTAATATGAAATAATTGAAAACCTGTTTGCTGTTACAGTAATGGCACTGAGACAAAGCCCTTCTCTGCTGATGAACCAAAGGTTTTCCTTCTCATAGAAAAGCCTGGCAGTTGATGCAATTCCATGTTCCGTTTAGCTTTTAAGGGCTCAGAAGAAGAGGGTCAAGACTCAGGGAGAGAGCTGAGACCAACCCTGGCTGACCCAAGCCAGGCAGTGGAGGAATGGGTAAATCATGTCCATCGGAGCAAGGAGAGACCCCCATTACTCATTCCACAAATTATAAACACAAAACTCATGCTAAAGCTCAGGGCATATTCAGTTACTGAAAATAAGCTGGACAAAAAAGCCAAAACCTCACTGGACAAATCCCAAGTCACTTTTTAAACCTGTTTTTGGCCATCTGTGTAACAACCTGCTTTTGATGTGCGCCATCAGCGACATTCCCCACCAACTTCAGAGCAGGCTGCAGCTCTTCAGTGCCTTTAATATTCAGGTCTTTAATGAGATGCACAGTTATGCTGAACCGTAGCCATTTGTGCTGCCATTTATTACAGGAATCCAAGGGAGTTAAGTGACTGAATCATTAGGATTTCAACGTATAGATCCTCAGTGTTTTTAGAAAATGAAAAGAAAAAGAAAAAAAAAAAAAGAAGAGAGAAAATTTCTTTACACTGTCCTGATGGAGAAGAGAGGATTAAAAAGAGCAGGCAGGTTGAGCGTAGTGCAGCGTTTCATGCAGAGCAGAGGGGGTGAGGCTGGGACTGTTTCACTGGCGAGGATACGCAAGAGGTGTGAAAGTTTTGGCCTCTCCAATTTGCATCTCCCCAGCCAGAGCCAGATGCCATTTCGAGTTTCAAAGACAAATTAACAGGATCAAAACTGACTTCGCTAAATCCCATCTGGTTGAGAAACAGGCTCACGCACTCGAAACCAAGCTGGCGTCACTGGGGCTCCCACTGCGCTATGGAAGCTTCACGTAGGTCTAGGAAATGTGATATCAGGTTGGAAATCTGATGGTTTTGCCCTTTTTTTTTGGGTAGCAATGAGCACAGTGTGACTGTACAGCCCTTTCTGCCGGGTGCAATCTCACATAGCTCAGCAAAGAAAGCACAAGTTGGCTGAGGGTCAATATATATTTAATCCATCTTCAATATATGTTTAATCCATCTATCTGTATCTATATTCTGACTGCTGCCCTCTTGTACCCAAATGTGCCCTGGGCAGTGGGAAGGGAGGACAGCCCCTGGGTTTGCTGGCTGGCATTTTGTCCCTCTGTTCTTGGAGCCTTTGGGACCTTCAGGCTACACTGTGCTATGCGGATGAAAGTTTTGGCTCTTACTTACCTGGTGCTTGCACCAACCTAACTCCATTGGTGGGAGAATGTGATCTGAAGAACTTTGAGAAACTAGTAACCCGAATTATCTTGGTGGATCTTGATGATCTCAGAGGTCCTTTCCGACCCTGAAGATCCTGTGATTCTGTGATTAAGGTACCATTCCCAAATAGGCAACTTGCATCTCTTTTGTGGTTGTCTAGTTTGAATATTCAGTTGTTATTTCACATGTTGATTTTTCCTAGGATTTTTGTTGTTGTTTTTTATAGAATCATAGAACTGTCTCGGTTGGAAGGGACCTTTCAGATCATCAAGTCCAACCATCAACCCAACACTGACAAAACCCATCGTTAAACTATGTCCCTCAGCATCATGCCTACCCATCTTTTAAATCCCACCAGGGATGGCAACTCCACCATTTCCCTGGGCAGCCTCTTCCAATCCTTAATAACCCTTTCAGTGTAAAAATTTTCCCTAATATCCATCGTAAACCTCCCCTGATGCAACTTGAGGCCATTTACTCTTCTCCTGTCACCTGCTGTGAACTTCTGGAGGCTTTGACTTTCTTTTTTTTAGGTGAAGTGATGAACATTTTCTGTAAAATTACCCATCTGGCTTTAACAAAAGTTATTTCAAATGCAATACCAAAATGATGGTTCACATTTCTGATGAGAGGGGACATTTCCGATGTGCCTGGTGTCCCCTGGCAGGTTCTTTGATGTGTCTATCAGAACAATTGCCAACCAGGGCACCGAGGTAAGAAGACCAACGAGAAATGTTGATTTGACTTTAGCCCTCTAATCAAAGCTAAAAAAAAAACAACCCTGCAAACTGTGAAAGCTAACTGCAAAAGCTGCCGGGCAGGTCTATATCTCCAAGTACTTTCGTCCATGCTTTCATGGGTGTTGTGTGAGCACCACCAATTTCATGTGCGATTGGTTTTTGGAAATGTGTTGAACAGAACCCACTTTCAGAGCTCATTTATTCACGATGAGGTTTATGTGACAAAAAGCTAATAATCTGTTTTGAATTATAAAGGCTGAATCTCTCAGAACGCTTGTTACTCCAGGTAGAACAGACCTCAGTGAGAGCATCTCGCTGGGTTTTTTTCCCTCCCAGGCGTTGTTTTCCTCCCTCCCAATCCAGTAAATCATCTGTTGTGATTTTAAACCTCTTCCTGGGTTTAGAGTTATAATCTTTTATTGACTGGAGCACTACTAACGGTTCTTAGGACAGTAATAAATATGTGCTTTCTGGATTGGCTCTGATTTATTGCAGAAAGTACAAACCTCAGGTCACCTACAAAATCTCAAATCTGAGTGCAGTTATCGGGGTTGGTTTATGTTAATACTCCAAAGTATTCATCTGGGCAGGTTACGGTTGTGGGGATAGGAATTACTTCCGTCCAATTACAAGTTAAAACACATTTTTAAAGTGTACAATCTAATACAATTAAGTTATGACTAATTAAATATCATTCAAAGCCAAGCTGCGTGCAGTCAGGCTGTTAAGCTGCCGGTGCCTTTTAGCTGGTTCCTCCACAGACAGTTTTGCTCAGAACGATGCGATCCAGCCCATGTCCCCACAGCTGCACCCATGCTGTACCTTCAAAGATCTAAATACATAAATATTCTAAGTCTAAATTAAATAACGAGTTTAAAATGATGCACAATAAACTACAGGCACCTGTTCTGTTTACACTACTAAGTTGTTTGGTATTTTTTTAAATTTAAAAAGCCCTAACTACAGGGAAAAACAGAGGTCCATTTCAGCACGTATGTACCCTATTTCCTACCCTCCTGCCTTCCGTTGCTAAGCAAAAGCAGTAGCAGTAAAATTGGTCATTATATATATTTTTTAAAAATTTGAATTGGGGAGTGAGAAAAGCTCAGGAAGTTGTTTACAGCCGTGTCTGTGTTACACGCATAGTCCTGCTATTTCAGGCTTTTTGATTTCTTTCTCAGCGTCAGCTCCAGACATCAGTTCATTCAAAGTCATTTCCAGCTGCGAAGACCAAATTGAGAAGTTCCCCAAAATGCAATATTTGTGTGTGTGTCCATCCATCCGTAGCTTCAAAACTGTATTGTTGCCTCAGGACCTCTTCAGTCTCTCCAGAGAACACAGACACATCCCCAGAGATCCCTAAGCAAGGGCAGACATCCCCAAGAGCCAATGTGGGGACTGTTTTAGCAGATTGATGGGCCAGACACCTTCAGGGAAGGAAGGAAGACATTCTTTGGGGAATATTGATGGAATAAGTACCCCACACAAGTTTTTTCCATTTTTTCCCCCTATTTTTTTCAAATCTCTTCATTCCTTCCATGTTGTCCATAAAGATATTGTGCAGCCCCACCTGCAATGTTCCTGATGTGGACGGTGTGGTCACTGGAGAAGGTCTCCTGCCAACACAATCTCTTGCTGCTGATGTGAGCCAGGTTGGATGAGGCTTGGAGCAACCTGCTCTGGTGGGAGGTCTCCCTGCCCAGGGGGGTTGGAACTGGATGTTCTTCAAGGTCCCTCCCAACTCCAACCATTCTATGCATCTATGATGAGTGATGTGGCATTATTTCCCCATCCTATGTTCTGGAAACCGAGAATTATCTCTGTCCAGAAGCGTAGATCTGAGGTTTGTCTTCCTGGGGCATTTCAGAAGGCATCAAACAATGTTAAACCTCAGGCCTATTTAAGCAAATACCAGAGAAATAATTGTTGGCAATTCCCTGACAGCTTGCAGCAAAGCTTCCCATGGAGTTCTGCAGTAAAACAAACATCTGATGCACAGAAAACATGACAAACCCACTATATTTATGATGTCTTTTTTTTTCTTTCTCTTCCTTGCTCTTACTTATATTTAAATGTAATGAATAAATGGATTTAAATATGAATAAATGTAGGGAGTAAATGGATTTTTAGTATAATACATGCATGTCTCGGCTTATTATTTATTTTAGCACGGACCTGCTGTACAGGTGGGGATGCCTCCTCCTGATAGGAATGGGGGAAAAAAAGATATCTCAGACCTTTCAAAACCTTATCAACAAACAGTCTGAGATGTTTCCAGCTGGGGACACCTCCATGGGTTGGAAAAGTCTGCTACTTCTGAGACTAAGACCCAGCACAGCATGAGGGCTGAGACTGCAATCAGCCAGAGAAATGTATTATGTCGCATCAGGAAAATGTGGTAATAAATCTAAGAAGAAAATGTTTTCAAGAGCATCCAACAGGCAACCTTGCCTCCCAAAATCCTGCTGTCCCACGGTCGGGCTCTGGGTTTTCTATGCTTAAAGTAATGGTATTATCTTCCCTTCTGCGTTATAATTATAAAAACTCCTTTTTCAGTCTGACCCTGCTTCATGTGGGATCTGCCGTTTGTGAGACATCACCGTTTTCCTGCAGAGACATCTCCTTCTGTTTAACCAGTGCAGCTGGAACACTGAGCTATCGGGTGCTTTGGCCAAGGACATGTACACTTTTCCTCTCCTCTGCTAATTATATAGGGTTTGCCACATCACCTCCTAATTTAGAAACCACAATGAAGATACCTCCAAGACCATAGAGGCAATTTGATGTGAAACCACTGATGAAACCCCTCATAGATATTTTCATCTGCAAAGGACAACGAGCTATGAAGATGGTGGAACATCTCTCTTACGAGGAAAGGCTGAAGGACTTGGATTTTTTAGTCTGGAGAAGAGAAGACTGAGGGGAGATCTTATCAATGCTTATAAATACCCAAAGGGTGGGTGTCAGGAGCATGGGGCCAGTCTTTTTTCAGTGATGTCCAGGGACAGGACAAGAGGAAATGGGCACAAACTTGAACATAAAAAGTTCCATCTAAACATGAGGAGTAACTTCTTTATTTTGAGGGGGGCAGAGCCCTGGAAGAGGTGGTGGAGTCTCCTTCTCTGGAGACATTCAAAGCCCACCCGGACATGTTCATGTGGGACCTGCTCTGGGTGATCCTGCTTTGGCAGGGGGTTGGACTGGATGATCTCCAGAGGTCCCTTCCAACTCCTGCCAGTCTGGGATCCTGTTATTCTGTCAGTCGTAGAGCAGCAGAGCTCACATATCTTCCAGGACATGTCACACAGAACAAGTAGATGCTCTTGAAGCCCCGGTGATGTTACCCAGGACTCAAATGAAATGTATTTTTGGTTACTAAGGGTACGTCTGAAAGGAAGCTTTGCTCATTGATTTCTCCAGGGGGGAGCTCTGGCAATTGTAAACCTCTTCTTTGTTCTTTCTGAAGTGTCAGACAACATTTTTGGCTGGTCCCAAGGTGTAACCAGGGTGGGGAAAGTTTTGTCAAATGTTCCCTTTATTTCTCGTAGCTGGGCTCGAAAATCCCTGACTAGCAATTGCTTTCTAAAGCTAAACAACGATCTGCTTCTTCCAGGCCATGCCGGGGAGATGAAAGTATGGAAGTGTCATTGCGGCCATAACAGCTGGAAAAGGAAAGACAAAGGGGGTGATTCAGGGTTTAAGAAATTCATATGTTTCTTTTCATTATGAACTGTATCAGAGTGCACCGGGAGCCTTTACCACACAGAAATCACTTCTGTGCCTCTTTCATCCTAAGAAAAAAAGCTCCAGAGCTGCCTGGCTGAGAGGGTGTGAATGGGCATGGGAGAGGTGTCCCACCAAGCCCCCTAAACTGGGGAAAATGGGGGGATGCTTTTGTTGTTATTTGTTTTCTTCTCAATCCCCAGGGTAGCAATACTGAACTGAGCTTCCCCAGGAGGGGTTAAGGATGCACTGTGTATTTCATCAGGCTAGCTCAGAGAGCTTATATTTTTTCTCCCCCCCCCCNNNNTTATCTCCCCCCCCCCCCCCTTTATTTTCTGTTATTTTTCCAGCTCCCAAACCTGAAAAAATCCACGGAACGAGATTTTAATATGCGCTTCTAAAGCTTCCCAGCAGCCAGAGCTGGCATGAAGCTCATCCCACCCCGTGAAGAGAGGGAGAGGGGCTGTCACAGCACCCCCAAAAAACCCACTCGGAGATGGAGAGTAATCCCACCAGCACAGAGCTGGTGACTGCATCCGACATCCCAATCTCTCCCGGCCACCACGTGACAGAAACGTGTATTATAATCTCCTTCTAGGAATAAAAATATCCCACATTGTAGTAATCTGCTGATCCCCACTTTTCATCCCTAGGTTTAGGGAAGCGAAATAAAGCGAACGAGTTCTGAAAGAATAAACAAAATGATTCACCCAGTAACCCCTAGTTTAATCTGGAAAATTACTATTCTGGGATCTGAAACAGAATGAAGGCGGAAACACAGGAACCTTTAGACAAGAGGACTTTAAAAGGTCACCTCTCAGGACTGCACATTGGGATCTAGCTACCAGGAGACCAGGGAGCAACGGTCCCCATGTGTACAGGTTTTTTATAATCACACTCTGAGCACCAGGTAAATCAAAACCAGAAGCAAAGGTTGCAAAAACAATCCTAGGAAAGCAGGTGAATGAAATAAACCATTAGCTGGGACAGCTGGTTTTGGGATAAATACCCTCAGCAGTGGAAACCTGCCTCATCTCCATCCACCCAAGGGCTGAAGCCACACTTCTCCACGTCTAAGAGCTGCTCATTGAGATTTTAAATCCTCCTACGAAAACAGGTAATGGAATTTATCCCTGACCTTTCCTTATTTAATTTTTTTTTTCTGATCCTGACATCTCAGAAAAGAAAAGAAAGAAAAAAGGCAGGTATGCACATTTGCATGTGCAATTATGCCCCCCCTCCTAATTTGCCACCATAATTATGATGAGGGCACATTAAAATCATGTAATTGCATGCGTAATGGGTAATTAGGCATATGTGTGGATACAGTCTGATAGCTTGCACATTTAACCGTGGCAGTAGTGTAAATATTTTGCACAAAAGTCCTCATAGGCCTAAGTAATTCCGCTGGTGCGAGTGTCCTTGGTGTCCTACATGCCACCAACATGGTGGCAGCAGCTCTTACATAGAGATTCCTCCACGAGAAAGTGAAGTGCTATGTTTTGCCCATGCAAAACCCTGCCTCTGTGGAAAGGAGGCAAATAATTTTATCTCTTTTTGTAAATAGTGCAGCTAAAGTGATTTATGGTGGATTTATTTGCTTAGCTGTGGACAGTCCAGGGCAAACTCTGGCCCTTGTCCTCACATAAAGGTAAGCGCCAGCAAATACCGATATTTATTTATTCTAGAGGGTTATCAAGTCGGCATTATCTGTTGTTTATCTGTAATTAGGCCAAAGCAAGGCTTGCTTCATTCATGTTCTTGTTCCACCCATTTTTCAAAGTGTCACCTTAATCTTCTGTAATTATTGAGTACTTCACAGATCAAGTCAGTTTTGAAAGCCATTAAAAATCCAATTAATGCAAAACTCGAGAATTCCTCTCTTGCTGTGGGACTGCCTCGAGCCCTCGCTTTGCTGGCATGTGAAGTGTTTTTTGCCTTTGACTTGGTGTTCTGCGAGGATCACTTGTTTATTGAACGGCTCGTCAGCTCCTGCTGCATAACTGTGATACTAATTGGTTGCTTGAATTTCATGAGCTTTCCGAGCAAACACATGGGATGTTCTAGTTCAGCCAGGTCTGATAAACTTTTATTTCTCACCTATCTCTGCTTCTATCTCCGGCAGTCATATTGCAGAGCAAGGTCTCCAGTGGCCATGCACACCCCCTTTACTCACAGAAAACTGTGGTCTCAGTGAAATTCATCTTCACACTTCATCATGGCTCAGTGGTATTTTTCTATCCAAAATACTTATCCAAAGGCCCCAGAGATGACTTCTCCCAGTGTTAAGCAAAGCAAGTGCAGAGTTTACTGACCAGCCCATGGCTCTGCTGTTCATGATTTGAGAGCTGGCTCCTCTCTGACCTGTCCTGGAGTGGCAACATCACCTTATCCCCTCTCCAGCTCTCTGCCCAGCCTTAGCTCCTTTCTTGGCCACCACCTTGACACACAAAAATTCAGTTCTCCTTACTTCTGCAGAAAGTTTTGCACTTACCCTGGCCAAAACTCTGAGGCTCGTAGCTATCTTATTCCAGGAGACCACAATCAAAGAGCTGGTCCCTCCTAGTACTCGGAACCAGCCTCTCCAACATCTGTTCCTCAGCTAAAGGAAAATTTCAAGGGAAATTTGACTTTGAAATTATCACCTGTTCAGTCTGACTCTGCTCAGAGGTAGATGCAATGGCTTTTTCCTTCAGTGAAGGTGCCACCACCTCTGATACACTTGGTAGACGTTACAGGGAGCTTCTTCCCAGCCAGGTGGAGCAACCACCACAGTCTTAGCTATGACTGAGCTGTCTTTACTCATCTGAGTAAGGCAATAAATGGCTTGGGGAAGTCTCTTCTGCAGCTAGGTTGAGGGCAAAACCAATTAGCCTTTAGAGAATGACTTAGACAACTCAAACCTGCTCATTAGCTTTGTCATTGTCAGGAACAGAGCAGGTCACAGCACTATTGTTAGGGCAGGCTGACCCCTGCTCACTGCCCCATGAGCTCCCAGGGACCAGATGAGTCGGTTACTGCACACCGAGACCTGGCACAATGGCATGTCTCAGTTCTCTAATCAAACTTTTCAGAGTGCAAAGATTTCAAGGGGAATAAAACCTATGAACCCAAACAGAAGACGCAATGAAATGACAGAATTAGGAAGGTTGTAGAAAGAGCAGCTTAATCCTGGTATTGCTGTGATTTTTGTAGTGCCATCTATAGCAAGTAATTTTGTCATTACACTTCTCATCTTCACTTTAAATAACCTACTTTATAGAACAACGAGATTAATTAATCCCATTAGTGCAAATTTGCTAGAAGAACCTAATGAATCTAGGATTTATGTCTTCCTCATCCTAAGAGCCAGTGAAAGGATTTGGAATACGGGAAATTTCCTTGGTGGGTACTTGGTTTCCCCTTTTTCCTGATGGCTTCTCGCTCATGTCCCAGGGTATCATGTCCCCTTGGGCCACCCTGATGGTGAAGAGGACCAGTTTGTGTCAGGAGAGATTCAGTAGTAGCGTGAAAACAATGAGAATCCTTTGAGACAGGACTATCTGATCCATGAGATAGGAGAAGAAATGAGAAAAGTGTGGACAGAAGAGCACAGGATGACCACTGGGGGTTCCTCTGACCTCCAAAATTCTGTGGCACCACTTTCCTGCTGAAAGCCCAACAGTAGCAGTCTGTGATGACACCTTACTTGATGGAAGTCTGGTCCTACATGAACCAAGTGGGAAACCTCAACCCATGGGAAGTTGCAGCCCATTTGGTTTACATCCCATCAGCCTTCCCAGTGCCTTTCAGTATTGTGCCAGCCTGCCAGCCAGCTACAGGGCATGCTGATTCATGGCACCTGGATCCAGAGTGAATGACACACAAAACTGCAGCAAAAACCAGAGGGAAGGCCCTTAGGGGTGGAACGGGCAGATGGGGGAAAAAGCGGCAGGAAAAGCTCTGAGCATCTGGCTGTGGCTTTGCATCTGTCACAGGAGGTTTGTTACCTTCCAGCAAGACACGTCTTAAACAGTTTTCCAGGGGACTCATCAGGTCCTTTTCAGTCGATGCAGCAATCCATGCTTGGCTCACCTGGCACTTCACATTTATCTTGAGACAATTCCTGGTGCTCCAGCGGTGCCGGAGTGAGGCACATGGCAGAGGCTTCACATATTGGGGCAGCATCTAAAGGGCAGCTGTTATTGCACATAAATATTCTAAAGGAATCTATATTTACCCAGCGGAGGAAGAAGACAACACAGCCTCCTCGCAGAGCTCACTGGACCTAGCACATTTGTTTAAACAAAGCTTCTTTTGCCGGTATTCAATTAAAGCATCTCTTTAGCATCCCTAGGGAAGGGGTTTCTTTCCTCACACTCTGTGACTGGCACTACATTGTGTTTAAAATTTGCATTTCCTTGCTTAGATTCATACTTCTGAATGACCCCAGCCCATGGAAGGGAATATTGTTGTTGACCTTGGGTGAAGGCAAGCACAGGGAGAAGCGAGAAGCTTTCAGGGGACCAGAAACCTCCCCGGTTGGATTATCATTTTACCTGGGATCAGACACTGTCAATTTGTCGAGAACTAGGAAGTCAACAATAGTGAATTGATCCCTTAGAGGATTAGTTTAATCCCACTGTGATAATCAATATAATAAGCACTTATTAGCTTTCTGTTCAAGCTGATGCCTCTCTCCAAAAGAGTGCACAAATCTCGCATAGCGAAGGAACCTGCTGATCTCCATCGCTGGTGGCAGGGGCTGGAGGAGGAAGAGGAGGAGAGAGGGACAAGAAGAAGAGGGCAGCTCACTGGGAGCATACAGCAGGACTCATTCTGTTCTGCAATCCCCATCTGCCCCAAATAAACGTTTTATTTGGAGAGGTGCAGGGAAAGTCATATATAGACACCCCTCATCAAAAAACAACTCAGGAGAAAAGTATTTTTAGGAGAAATGCAAGTTTTAAAAAAATTTCTCGCTTTGTTAGCATAGAAAATATTGTCTCAGATCATGTATTTTGTATCACAGCAAAGTTACTGAGCTGGTTTGTGCTCACAAAGGCCATCAGCTTAAGTCCAGATTGGTAAAAATCCCTTCATATCATCCCACTTCCTCCTGTTTACCTTTTCTCAGGTCTTGAGTCCTGCATCTGTAAATAAACTTTTCACCAATATCCCTACCAAAAGAGGCACTGAAAGGCAGGCAAGGAAGTTTTCTTTCCTTATTCTCGGCACTCAGCAATATCATCCCAAATTCACCTTGGGGTTGGGTTGTGCGAGATTTGTAATGAGGTTTGGATACGCAGGCTCGGGAAATAAATCTTCCTTCTTTCCCTCTCAGCTTCACCCGAACAGCTTTAAACAACTCTGCAGTTTCAAAGGAAAGCCATGCATGTTATTTTTTTGTGATGCAAAAGGATAAAGTCCTGGAATACAAATCTCCTGTCAGGAGAGTCCTAGTTTTCAGGTCCTTCTTATCCCATGGTTTATACCAGGAGGATGCATTCGGGTTCTCAGAGCAGCACTTAGGACCCAACACTCATTCCGGTGAACTAATTACTTTAATCAGAGCTCTCACCTTCTTTTCACCTTACTTACTAATTTCAGGGAAACATATTGCTTCTTTCAGAGATTCGTGGGAATATAAATAAAACATTGCGTTAGGCTGTTTACGCCTGTCTTGCCTTTGGAAATGCAGCAGTCCAGTGATACGTTGATTTTCTCACTAGGCTCATTCCTCATCCGGAGAGTTAATTGAATTGCCATTTTATCTGATTTCATCCTTCCCAGAAAGCACGCTTTGCGCTGCTACAATTTTCATGGCTTCATTACAACTTACACGTTTATGAGCGTGGAAAGTATTTGCAGCTCCTTTATATTTTTTTTTTATACCCCTGCTATTCAGACTACAAAGAGAAGTTTACATTTCCTGCTGCAGAGCAATGATACTGGTGACTGCCAGCACCTCAAATGTCTACACTACTTATTGTCCCATTGTGCCATAACTCGAATAGGCTGGGAAACTCGACAGACAGCTCCTGTCTAACATTGTGTCCTTGTAGAGTACCGAGCCCAGAATCATCTCAGGGCACCAATGTAAAATAAATGCCAATAAAACCCAGCCTGCTCCTAGATCAGGGCTCCTGTGGCTCTGTCGAGACAAGACTGACCTTTCCCTGTACATTATTCAAAGCAACACTCATGCTTAGCACAGCTGGGTCTACGAACCAAACAAGTCCTGCTCTTTGAAAGACCAAGCCATCGCAGATGGGTACCAAGAAGCAGGTTTTGTAGAGCTCCAGGGTTGTCCTGATTCTGTGTGTGTGTGTGAAACGTCCATCGAGACAGAGGGAGGGGCTACAAGGCTTCTTCTAGTTCAGCAAAGGTGAAGGAAGATGAGAAAGCTTTTAACTTAGGAGCTGGAAGGTGAAAAATGGAAGAAGATTCAGGCTTAATGTACAGAAAAGGTTTTCCAATGCTGTCAAATAGACATCCTTTCATAAGGAAGGTGGTGGAGATCATGTTACTTGGGATGCTCTCAGCCACGGAGCACTGAGCTTATAAATATTTACTGTGCAAATTATTAAAGCAACTGAATCCTCCATTGGGAAACCAACGGGAGTAACATCAGCCTCAGGTGCATAAGAGGTTGCTGAAAACCAGACTTTAGAACTGTTGATGAGATGATCCAGGAAATTAGTATGGAGACAGGGCATGGACCTACTCCAAAAGGATGAAGAGAGATCAGGGAGACGGTGATGCTCTCTGCCCAGCCAGGAAAACATCACTGAATGCAGGCACAACTGGGCTCTGGAGGGATTGAATGATGCTGACGGAGCAACCTGAATGTTTTCTAACTTTTCTATTTTCCTCTGATTAGACTAATACTCACAGAGGGTAAGTACAAGCGTGTCAGGAAAATAAATAAAAAAATAAAAAGACTATTTCAGCTGATTTCTAGGACGAAGAAGTGCTCAGCTACTGTGGTGGTATATCCCAAAGGTGTACAGGGAATGAAACAGATTGGAGTCAATCCAAAATACTTCACCTGGAAAGTCAGCATTATCAGCAAGTGTTGCATTCATTAGCGTGGGGCTCAAGATCTTTTTCAGGTGTCCTGGCAAGTTAAAAAGAGCGTTAGAATAAAATGATATTGGGGCCCTGCTCCCCAAAAAATTCTTTTGAGGAACATCCACGCCATGTTTCCAGTCTGAATTTCTTTGTCAAGCTTCAGCTTCCAGCAGTTGATGGGTGTTTTTTTCCCCTACATTGTTTTTTGGTTAGTTTTTTTGTTGGGTTTTCTATTTTCTGCAGAATTTAAGGGGACTCTCACAACCATCGCTCTGCATAGGAATCCCTGGACTGTGTTCAAGTCAACTCTTAACCTTTCTTTGGCGAAGCTGAACAGACTGAGCCACTGTGGAGTCTCACTGCAAGGCTGGCTGCGACGAAGCATTAGGACATGATTATTTTGTGTTTTTTCTGTAAATAAGTGTCTCCCTTGGGATTAAGGAGTGGGCATGAAGCACGCAGAGGGTCTGAAGCGGTACCTTTCTGGCTCAGCCCTAATTTCTGCAGCAAGTGATTAGGCACACTGCCAGCCTTTAAAGCACCGTCTGTTGAAGGAAAATAGCATTAACGGAGGAGGTGTTCGCCACAGGAATGACATGATTACTTGACTGCTGGTAATGAGGGCTGAGGAGTAAACTGCAGCCAGATACTGGGTGAAAATGCTGCTCCCTGAAGCTGAGACAGGGAGTTTCGAGCTCACGTTCAAATGGTTCATGGAGAGTCTCCGCTGTGGCATGAAAACACAAGAGCTGGAAAGCCTCAGGATGCTGCCAGAAGGCCATGGGCTTCAACCCTACCCAAAGCACATCAAAGACCATCAATGCCTTTAGTTGAGTTCAGCCACTCAGTCTGGAGACCAGAACGTGCTCCAGGTCTGCTTGTCCTGCACTGGGATGAGGATGAAGCCATCAAGTGCATAGAAGGACCATCCCCACGCCCACTGCTCAGAGCAAGAATGAACGGATCTGCCGTCAGTGGTGCAACTCAAGGTTTTGTCCCAGTGCTTTGAAAGATGAAGAACTTGGGCTAAAGCAGATGTATTATATTAACTATATTACAGCATATTATATTATATTAGAAATAGAGAAGAATTTTTTTATGATGAAAGACTGGCCCAGGTTGCCCAAAGAGGTGGTTGGATGCCCCCATCCCTGGAAACATTCATGGTCAGGTTGGACAGAGCTCTGAGCAACCTGATCTAGTTGAAGATATCCCTGCTCATGGCAAGGGGGATTGGACTAGATGAGATTTAGAAGTCCCTTCTCACCCAAGCCATTCTGTGATTCTAGGACACCACTGGAAAAATAGAAATGCATGTGAAAGACCAATAATTCGACACTTTGCAATTCTAGAGTTAACCTTACAAAACATCTTAGTATGAGGTTTTATGTGGAAGACAAACAGTTTCAGAGAAAGATCTTCAGTTACTATTACTTAATCTGAAATCAATACACAGCTTACATGAAATAGAATTAAAGACTGCTTTACAGTTGTCTGATTTCATTCCTCAATAATAAAAATTGATCCACCTTTCTTTGAAAGTAAGGGGGAAAACCCATCATAACTGTTTGTTTTCAGCAACACTTGTGTAAAACCTTTACCTGAAACATCACGAAATAACTATTCATAGTAATTAATTCTACTAAAAAGCCTCTCTACTAACAGACTGGGTCAAGTACTGCAATGCACATTGTCAGGCAGCTCCTGCCATGAGGGTTTTACTGTCATAAAATGTTGAGGGAGAACATTAGATGAACATGCACAAGCAACATGCACATGCTCAGCTAGGAAGGAGCAGAGTTTTCAACACCGTCAGTGGTGATGGATGGAGGCTGGCAGAAGAGCCCTGTTCAACTAGAAGTGACACCTCTGATTTGGTCTGTTCCAGGGATGGAGAAGGCACCTGGAAGCACAGCTCTGCAGCGGGGAGACACACAGAAAATGGCTGGTGAACTTGGGTGAAGTAATTAATGGGAGCAATGATGAACAGCATGACAGACCTGGGAGGAAAGGAGATAACCAGTGTGAAAATGTCTGATAAATGAGAGGAAAAGTGACCACGAAAGGTGTCCCCTGGTGCCACCTGTTGCCTCTGACAGTGAGGCCAGAGAAGGTGGCAGAGCCCTGAGGCCAAAGTCAGCACCAATCACCTGGAGCCACCATCTGTAGATATGGTAAGCTGAGACCAGACCGTGCAGCCGCATTACGAGATGTCCCTTCGGTACCTCCTGGGGAGAACTTAAAACCTCTCGCAGAAAGTAACATAAATACATGGGATCAATTTCCTTGAAGTAGCATAAATCTATGAAGTCAGCAAAGCCACGCTGATTTACTTCCCATGAGGAAATGGCCAATAAAGATGATGTTTAATCACTGTCTCTCTCCTTCTGTGTGACAGAACATTCTCTGTTGCCCTCACACTGTGACCAAGAGCTCGGGCTTGTCCACAGCCGCTCGCAGGAGCCCAGATGCAAGAAAGAGAAACATCAGCATTGCCCACGTTGCTGCTGATCTGCTCCAGAGAGGGACTTTCCATCCTTATCGGCCTCATTTTACACTGTAATTTGGTTTTAACCACCCACCTGTACTCATTGCTTTCCCTTTTCTGCTTTCTACCCCAAAGACAGGAGCAAGTCCAGAGGGAGGTGACAAAAAATTATCGGAGGAATGGAACACCTCTCCTATGAAGGCAGAGAGAGCTGGGGGTGTTCAGCCTGGAGAAGAGAAGGCTCCATGGAGACCTTAGAGCCCCTTCCAGTCCCTAAAGGGGCTCCAGGAGAGATGGAGAGGGACTCTTGATCAGGCAGGGGAGCCACAGGATGAGGGGAAAGGGTTTGACACTGAAAGAGGGTGGATTCAGACTAGATATAAGGAAGAAATTTTTTATGCTGAGGGTGGTGAGAGCCTGGCTCAGGCTGCCCAGGAAGGTGGGACATATCCCATTCCTGGGAACGTTCCAGGTCAGGTTGGATGGGGCTCTGAGCAACCTGGTCTAGTTGAAGATGTCCCTGCTCACGGCAGGGGGGTTGGAACTGGATGGCCTTTAAAGGTCCCTTCCCACCCAAACCTTTCTATGGCTGGTCTCTTTGGGCTCTGCAAAAGTGCCTCTGGAAGAGGTTACAAAAGCTAAAAATTGCCTTGTCTTCGCTAGAATCTTAACTGGAGTGAAGTCAAGAGCACATCTATTATAGTCATAGTAAAGACAAGTCCTTCATCATCTCCTTGTAGCGCGGTACTTAGAACGTCAAGAGGTAACGGCACTGGAAATTGGTGCAATCAGTTCCCAGAACACAAACCTTAACACAGTAAAGGGAAATAACAATAACACAAAAATAAATTGCTACAGTTACAGCTGTTTTATTTCTCTCATATTGGTAGGAATTTAATATCCCACTAGAGCTATTTAGCTGTTTGGTTTAAAGTTAACTTTGTCCTTTAGGAAAGAAATTGTCAAGAAAACTAAGTAGATTTGTCCAATATCAGAGAAACATAAATCTTCCCTACTTAAGCAGACAGTCCATGGTCTCTGCTTCTTCTGCAACCAGCATGGAAGCTGTCTTGAAGAGCATTACTCATGCTGTCTCATGTGCTGTACTTAAATGAAATAAAAACTCAAACCCTCCTATGGGAAGACTGTCCTATGTGCAATGAAGAACAAGACATTGGGATGCTGCTTCTCCTACTTTCAGGATGAGAAGCCCTGAGTTGTGGTGGAGCAGAGTTGTCCCCTTTGAACACCCCAGGTACCCACCTCCCCATCAGAGAGAGACTGCAGGGGGAACACCACCCTGGGAAGAGCAGCAGAGCACTAACCTGAAAAGATGCCACTGAGCCCCACCACAGTGCCAGGTTGCCTGGAGAGGACTTCAGCCACCAGACAGCCAAGGAAGAGGTAGGACCGTGGTGTCACATTTGCACCCAGCATTGATGACCCCATTCCCATTGAGCAGAAACAATTTTGATGTCTATGCTGAAAACCTCATGGACTTCAGGAGGGCTTGAGACCTGGACAACCTGCTCCTAATGAGACTTGGGATGGGCCTGTGTGTAGAAGGTGTAGAGGTTGCTCATCATTTACAAGAACCTACATGTGACACGTTTCCTGATGATGGAGGGCTCTTTCATCCAGCAGGAAAAGGAATAATTAAGGGCAATATTTAGCATTAACCAGACTTGAAATGATGTGAAGTTTTAACAAGAAGAATAGTTAGCCACTCAAGCAATTTATTTAAGCCTGCAGTGGCTCTGACACCACTTGAAGGCCCTAAATCAAGATTGGGAATGACTGTGGGAGCCCTGACGTTGGCAGAAGCTGCAGGCTTGTTACAAGCAAGGGGCCCTGATCCTCCAAATCACAGATTTTTAGCAAATCTAGACAACAGAAAGTTTTACACAATACAATAAATATTTTAAAAGAAACCCCTGAGATGCATCAAAGGGGCTTGAGTTCTGAAGAGAAAAAGATCTGAGGTTTTTTTTGTGGGGCTTCAGCTTACCCAAGATCAAGGCAACATTTTTGCTGAGAAATTCAGCTTCTGGTTAGTTGTCACGATATTGACAAATTTCCTAAAGGTTTTGGCCTGCTGGTTGCTTTCAAGGTTTGCAGTCCTTCAACACGTGGTACCATTGGGTTATTTCTACAATTTCTTTGTTAAAAATAACGAGCACTGACTTGAGTCCATTAAATACCCGGCTCCTGGTTTGGCCTTGCTTCTCTATGCGGTGGCACGAGCTGTAATGCTACTTAGAATCAAAATTTTACACTCACTGATGTGTAGCGGGCACATACCATTAAAAGAGTTTTACCAGGAAAGATTATCCATCACTTTAAATAGGTCATGCATACACTTAGCATATGTTACATTAATTCTCTTACATGCAGCCAATCACACTGGCTAATTGAAAATTTCTGTAGTCACAACCAAAGAAAGTCATTTCTCTGATGATTAATAAGCAGGGAGTCTGGGGGGAAAAAAAATGGAGAAAAAAAAGAAGTAAAGGAGGAGAAAAAAAAGAGGGACCAGATTTGGTGTGGAGTTTGAGAAGAGTCATGTCCTACAATGGACCCTCCAGTTGCTGGACCCTCCAGGTGCCATCACCTCCATCTCCACCTGGCACAGGAGGGACCTGAGTAGGGAGGGACCCCTCAGCATCTTCTTCTCCCAGGTCCCTCCATCTGCTCCAGGACACGAGCCCTGAGGATCAGGACCCATTAACACCTCCCAGGGTCTGTGCAAGGGGTGAAAGGCAGTGGCAAGATGATATTGTTGGGGACATGGTTAATGCACCCCTTAGCATGAATTCAAGCAGGACATTTATTCTTCCTTATCACGCCTATGGCTTTCTTCAGCTGGGCTAAACTCTCTTTTTAATGCCAGGTATTTTTAACCGCTGCCCTTTGCAAATGCTGCACCAATGTCCTTGTTTATCAAATTTCAGGTCAGAACAAGTTTTGCTGAATTCTTAAAAATGACAGTGCAAATGGCTTCAGCCTTGCCTGCTGACATGCCACCGCATTACATGTCTGCTTCCCCTCTGAAATATAGGAAGCGTTGGGCAGCAATGGGAGATGAATCAATTCCTCTGCATTAGTTCCCAGGTGCGTGTAGTTGACTGTCAGGATTGGGCTCAGTCCTTCAAGAATTGATTAAGTCTCTTCCTGGCAATTGTGCTCACACGCACACTCCCCACCATCACTGTCCCAGGCTGTGTAGATGATGTCCACTTTGGCGTCAGCGGATCAGCTCCAGCTCTGAGCACTCCTCAGCCCTGTTACCTTCCCGTTAGGCTCCCAACTGACATGCTGTGATTATTTGCAGAGCAACTCGGAATGGGAATAATTGGGATTTTTAAGGTACACTGCCATACTTGTTAAGGACAGATGGTCTTAGAGAATCATAGGACTGTTTTGGTTGGAAGGGACCTTTCAGATCATTGAGTCCACTGACTAACCCACCACAGACCCATGTCCCTCAGCACCATGTCTGCCTGGCTTTTAAATACCTCCAGGGACAGTGACTCAAATACTTGACAACCCTTTCAAGTGAAGAAATTTTTCCTAATATCCATCCTAAACCTCTCCTTGTACAACTTGAGGTCGTTTCCTCTTGTCCCATCACCTGTCCCTTGGGAGCAGAGACCAACCCCACCTGGTTACACCCTCGTTTCAGGGAGTTGTAGAGAGTGAGAAGGTGTCTCCTCAGCCTCCTTTTCTCCAGGCTGAATAACCCCAGCTCCCTCAGCCACTCCTCACAAGACTTATTCTCCAGACCCCTCACCAGCTCCGTTGCTCTTCTCTGGACATGCTCCTCACGTCTTTCCTGTCTTGGGTTAGCCCAGGTCAGCAGCTCTGGTGAACCAGATTTGAACAGAGCTCCGGACTCTGAGTTTCCCTTTAACAACCACAAACCCAAACTGAATGAAAGCAAGAAACATGGTCCCCTCCGACCAGAGCATCTCCCAGAGTGGTAACTCCCAGTTTGCATTTAAATCATGCTGATTTCATGGAAATTGCTCCAGGAAGCCCCCGGCAGTGAGGAACTACTTCCACCCACTAGACCCATGAGCATCACACTGCTCCCAGAGAATGGCACTTTTAGTAGACTGTGCCTGGTTTCCCTTGTAACGAGCACAAGGTCTAAATGAATCAAGTTTATTTTGAGATGCTTTCACGAGTTGCTGCTTTGCGTTCCCATTGCCCCGCTGCTCCATGTGAAGCTTGCCTTGCTTCAGCAAAAATGTCATTTCGATATTAATTCACCCAGTGCCTGCCTACTGTCTCTCTTCATTACCCGAGTACATCGTTCATGGCAAGGCTTCAATTAATAAAGTTGGAATTGCCCTTTTTTATGGTATTTTCATTTCTTTGGACCAAGCAAGGTTGTGTCCAGTTTGCTTTGTGCCTGGAGACATCTGAAGACAATCTGAGAGAGTTGAGGGTGTTCAACCTGGAGAAGAGAAGGCTCTGGGGAGACCTTACAGCCCCTTCTGGTCCCTAAAGGGGTTCCAGAAAAGCTGGGGAGGGACTGGGGATCAGGGAGGGGAGCCATAGGATGAGGGGGAAGGGTTTTAAACTGAAAGAGGGGAGATTGAGATGAGATCTGGGGAAGAACTTCTTTGGTGTAAGGGTGGTAAGTCCCTGGCCCAGGTTGCCCAGAGAAGCTGTGGCTGCCCCATCCCTGGAGGGATTCAAGGCCAGGCTGGATGGGGCTTGGAGCCACCTGGTGTGGTGGGAGGTGTCCCTGCCCAGGGCAGAAGGTGGGACTGGATGATCTTTAAGGTCTCTTCCAACCCAAACCATTCTGTGATTCCATGATTCATGGAGAGATTTGCCTGTGTTGGCACAAGGTACTGTCTGAGAGAGCTGAATCCAGGGTGGGATGTCTCAGCTGAAGGAGCTGTAAGAGGGGACTGGGGAAGTGAAAACAGTGTCTGGGCTGAGGATTGTGCTCATTTATGGGAGTTGTTACATACCTCTTTCTGTGGGTCCACAGATCTGAACAGGTCCACGATAGCCACTCTAAGAGACCATAAAAGGACAGTTTTTGTCATGACATTCAGAGAAACATCCTTCTCCGCTGTCAGCAATCTCCTCTGCTCTTCTTTGGCAGGAACATGCCTCCCAGAGTGTCCCAAACAAAATCAGCATTTGCATTTTTACAGGATGTGAAGATCAACTGCTCAGAGGCGTGCTGCAGCCCACTCCCCAGCTGTGCTCTGCACATCTGCATCCACCCACCAGGAATGTGCTGCCGGAGGAGGGCACTGCCTCCTCTGCAAGAGCTCTGCATTATTCATAGCAAAGCGCAAGACCTCCAACTGTCACCTCAAGTCAAATCCATGCCAGAGCCTCTTTCATCCGTGTGGCATTTTCTCCTCCCACCAGCTCTGCCACGGCTCCAGCTCTTGTCTCTCTGCTGGGAACCCAGTTGTCTGCACTCCCCAAACTGCTGAGGTTGCGTGGCTGTAGGGGCAAAGTGCCACATGCCACCACCACCTCCCAGCTTCCCTTGTGGAGTGGAGACCATCAGCACGACTGTCTGGAGCAGAGTTGGGCCACTCAGGCTCTGCTCAGAGCCTTTCTCAAGTGTGGATGCTGGAGAACCCATGTCCCAACCCACCTCCCTTCTTGAGCAGCTTCATGCTGACTCCACCTTATGCTCCACCCAAAGTCCTTGGGAGCTTGCTCATGTTCTGCTCACGACCTTCTCATGTCCTGCTCATGGAGCTCAGTGGCTTCTGCACATCAGCAGGGACACCAGAGTGATGGTGGGATGAGGCTGATGACACTCTTTGTGCACAGGGCATGCAACCCATCTGCATCAGAACAGCTGGTTTATAAGGAAGGATGGAAGCCAAGTCGGAGGTGGTTTAACATGAAGATGGATGCCCTTGAACAAGCCCAAGGACTAGTCACAGGGCAGAGCCCAGTGGGAATGGAGAACGTTGCTGCTGGCTGGGAGCATTGGTGGCCCCAGAAGATAATGGAAAGTCCTCCTTGTTGTGCCACACAGTTTTATTTTAAATGATTGCTCTAACTGAGTCGTTCTGCACTGAACAAGGCTGTTGCCTTCTGCTTTCAAGAGGTGCAGATTTAAAGCTATAAAATAATAACTGCATTACAGCAAGTTTGGGGTGGTGAGTATTAAAGCTCTTTAGCCTTTTCCCCTTTAAGGAGATCGTTTAGCGAAGACAGTCCCACTCACCACTTTACTCCATCTTTATACTAAAGGGTACCAGTAGACCAGAAAATTATTTTAGATTTCAAAGGAGCTTCATTTCTGGAAGGTGCCTCCGAGTTTTCTCATCCATAACCACCGAGAGGGAAGGTTTCTGAATGGCAATAACAATCTGTTGCTGCATTCACTTCCAGAAAGATATAATACAGTGAAAGACGTTCTTCTGACAAGGCTCGCTGAGGAATAGCATGCTGAAAACATTCAAGGCAACTGGGGAAGAAATGTGAGCCAATATTTCAGCCGGGTTCCTAAATCATGGCATTTTGGCAGCAGCATCAGCGACACAAAAATGAAGAGAAAACACAGAGACCTGAAACGGGTGGCAGCTTCAGGTCACTGCCGATGATTTAAATAGTCCCCTTTCCCCATCCCAGCTATTTATGCAACTTGGTGGTGTTTAACTTCACAGTTTATAAAAGCTTATTATTTGTGGCTGGATCTTCCTTCCTTCCCGAAGGAAGGGAGCAAAGTTGACCCCGTTTCCCAGGTGAGCTGCACAACCAGCTGGAGAGAGCTTCCACCTAAATAAACTGAATTTTGCAAGCCTTGGGAGCAAGCTGGCTTTTTGGCAGAATTGTGGTTGATTTCCACTGCTCAATTGCTCAGGAATTTGGTGGCTTTGATGCCTGTTTAATTGCAGTATAATGAACACCACTTTTATTATTTAACCTCCTTGTATTCTGAAGCAGATTTAATGTTGCAAAGCACAATCCATCAGTCCTGGAGGAGCCTAATATGCCTGAATGGTGTTATAAATGGTAGTAGAAGGGCCATGTTCTGGCACAGCCCCTCTAATTTATTTAGGTACTTACATGGCCTTCATCACCATAGTTACCTGAGTGCTATCGCTAATGAATTCATTAGCGTTAATGTGCTTTGTGTGATTTTTACCCTGGGAGGGGAGGAGGTATTATTGTGCCTGGTTTGCTGAGAGAACTGAGGCAGAAGACAGAGGGATGTGGTCGGTGTCTTATAGAAAGTCTCTATCAGGAGCAAAGCAAGTTCATACGCGCCCCAGTGCAGGGCCACAACCCCACAAACATGTTTCTTCTGAGGATGGATGAGGAACATAATTAAAACATATGATTAATGGCAGTTGTCTGCCCCGGGATGACTATTGCACCAAAAACCTGCAGGTGCATCACAGCTCACATGAAACAACTGTCATATTTGCATTTCCAACATGGAAAAAGATGTTCTATTTTCACGTTACATCCATACATTCACAAGTGGTTATTAACTACTGAAATACAGTTAAATTAAATAGACATTTCTGTAGAAATCTCTGACCAGGTCACCCAACACAACAGCATGGTTTGTCCTGCCCTATTTGGCAAGATGCTCTGTCAGTTGTGCATTGTCCCAGCATGGCCAGGACACCAAGAAATTTTGGAGTATTTCACATCACCTTCGCTCACGGGCATGGGATATATCAATCAATTTTCTGGGTATGAAACCTCACTTCCTAGATAAACTCCCAAAGGAATGAACTCTTGACTCTTGCCAAAAGAAACAATTATCCCAGCTGAACAATAACCTTTTTGATTGGCCTTTTTATCTCCCAAATTTCTCGGTAGAGAAGCAGCCACCATCTCCACACTCTGTGGAAGCCAGCTCTGATTTCACATTCCCAGTGGTTTTGGGGGACCTTTATTTTAAGATATAAAGAGCTTAGAGGGTGTGAATAATGCCCCAGCCACTTGGGAAAACTGGGCAAACAGATGAATCAAGCAAAAGTTCCTAGAAGTAGAAATCTGTGAATCTGCCCTGACTGTAAAATGAAGGGAACTCTGTCCTTGAAGACACTCAGAAGTCAACTGGCCCAAGGCCCTGAGATACCTCGTTTAATTTTGTATCTGGCCTGCTTTGAGAAGGAGGTTGGGCCAAGTGACTTCCAGAAGTTTCTTCCAACCTAAATTACTCCCTGATTCAATTAATTGAAAATCTAGTCAAATACCACTGACTGCAAAATCATAATAAAGCTACTTCATTTGGGTTATAAAAAAATACAAAGTTAATCTAATAAGAAAGTAATTAATCATTTCCAAGTCCCATCTTGCAGAGTGAGGAAGAAGACATAAACCGAGATGGATAAACCAGGGGAGATGGGCAACAGGATGGGTGCTAATAAATACACCATCATTAGGACTCTTGTAAAACCCTTATTTATCCATCTTACAACAGGCTGGACAAAAATGCCCTGGCAGAGTGCCACGGTGACCTCTGCTAAACATCTTGCTTTTCAATTTATCCAACACCTTTGCAATAAGCTGCTCCTCTTCCCTACCAGAGACACCTCTTACCCAGATATCCTCCCCGTGGCTCATCAGCTGGCACGTCTGGGAGGTATTTGTACCATTTATCCCAGCTTTTACTCCGTCAGCAGCTCTACAGCCAACTGGCCTCCATCCAGGAGACTCTGCTTGTCCCTACAGGTCCTGCTCGCCCATGATCTGCATCCAGAGCCAAACTCCTCAGTGCAAACACCTAAGTAAGATACCCCATTTTTTTTCCTACTGATACTAGTTCTTTCTCTGATGTGGGTAACTTCCCTATTAAGCAGGACCTGTCAAAGATGTATCTTAGTCATCTCTAGCAGGTCACCTCCCTCCATCCCAAGACACCCTTGCCCAACACACAAGGACACCTTCCCTTTAGTGTAGGCATTAATCCCCAGAATCTCTACCTTTGCTAATAATTTTTCTGTGGGGAATAAAGTCAAATGCTTTCCTTAAATTAGATAGCCTGGATCTGCCACATTTCCCTTATCTAAGAAACTGTTTTCATATCAAAGAAAACAGCAACAAATGATGCAAAATGTCTCTCCTGTAATCTAACACTGATAAAACTATGATGTAATTTATCCTGTCTACCCTTTGCTTTCACAGCCTTAATTACTCTTCTCTCCAGAAAGTGTTTAGAAACTGAGGAGAATATTGAGTTTCAAGCACCAAGGCTGGAGTTGCCCAGGTCCCTTCTCTTATATGTGGGGTTTTTTTTGGTACAGTATATGCTCAAACCACCCAGACCTGACTGCCAAAGCATAAACGGCTTGAAAAAGTTATTGACTTTCTACCCAGAGCCCATCAGAAGGAGTGGAAGGCCACCCAGAAGCCAGGTCTTGGAACAGCACCCACGGGATGTCTCTGCTTCTTGGTGCGAGGTGGGCAAGGGCAGATATCTGCGAAGGAAAAACCAACTGGAAACATCAAACAGCTCTGACATCTGTGTTGCTCTCACCAAATATCACTGTGCTGCAGATGCGCCCTCTCGCAGACCAAGGGTTATTTTCTCTCTTTTCCTCTTCCATAAAGAAAAAGAGACAAAAAAAAAACCCCACCAAACCCTTCCATAAAGCAAAAGGGAAGAACTATAATTCTCAAATGGGCACGGAGTTTGCTTTTTGTGAAGAAATGCATTAATCCTGTCATTCTGGCATCTCCAAACCTTGCTGGAGAGGCTCACCAAGACCTGCTGGTTTCTGAGCCATCCACTGTGAGCTCAACATCAAACACCAGCCCCACAACATGCTTTTCTCTTTGAAAAAATGCTGGATGAACTCACTCCAGGCCTATTTCATGGATACAGGACATCTCGGACACCACTACTGTTCCTACTGAAGGGGCTGACTGTATAGACAAGACTGAAAAGACTTAAGAAAAACGATTACATTTAGATGAGGAATAAGATAAAGGGTTTGAGGAAGAGGGGAAAGCAAGTTCCCAACTGCTGTTCCAGGAGCTGGGGGCTCATCTGGTCTTTGGGAGGCTCTGCAGCACTCTGCAGCTTTCTCAAAACTCACCACCCGACTATGGGATTAATTCTAATAATTAAATATTAACTCTGGTTAAACCAAAGAGATTCCACAGAGATGATTTCATATTTCAAGATAAATATCTCAGCTTATGAGCATACTATCCATGAAAATTAGGAAAGATACTTGTTTCTGTAATTTAAATTATATTCAGTGTGACCTCCTAAACTGATGTCACTGTATTAATCAAAATTTTGTTTTGGTTGAAAAGAACCTTGAAGTTCATCCAGTTCCAACCCCCCTGCCCTGGGCAGGGACACCTCCCACCACACCAGGTTGCTCCAAGCCCCATCCAACCTGGCCTTGAACCCCTCCAGGGATGGGGCAGCCACAGCTTCTCTGGGCAACCTGTTCCAGGGTCTCACCACCCTCACACCAAAGAAATTCTTCCCCACATCTCATCTCAATCTCCCCTCTTTCAGTTTAAAACCATTCCTCCTCATCCTATGGCTCCCGTCCCTGATCCCTCCCCAGCTTTCCTGGAGCCCCTTTAGGGGCTGGAAGGGGCTCTAAGGTGTCCCTGGAGCCTTCTCTTCTCCAGGCTGAACTCCTCCAACTCTCTCAGCCTGTCCTTCAGCCCTCCCAGCATCTCTGTGGTCCTCCACTGGATTTGTTGCAACAGGTCCGTGTCCTTCCTGTGCTGAGGACTCCAAAGCTGGATGCAGTGCTCCAGGTGGGGACTCAAGAGAGTGGAGCAGAGGGAGAGAATCCCCTCCCTGGACCTGCTGGTCGTGCTTCTTTTGATGTAGCCCATGGCAAGACACATCCCCAGCGACAATAATCTGCCTACCTGCTCCACGCCGTTACCAACTGTTCCCCATCATGCCCATCTTGGGTAACACCATGTTTGCACCCCTTGCCTGAACCAACCTCATGAAGTCTCTGGTTAGTTCCACACCGACGTACATGGTTAAATGCTTCAGATTACTCAAAAGCTGCGACTGGGAAGTAAATTCTGGGTCGGTTTTATTAAACATGTAGCCTGTTTCCTAATACTTACTCTATTTTAATCTTGGATGTAGTCATGTAGCTGCCTGAGGCCAACCAAAGGTGCAACTTTTTGGTAAACTGTTTAATGCTCTGAGCTTCTTCCTTCTCCCTGTTGGGAAAGAGGAGAACAGGCGCCTCTTATCGTATTTGTATAATTAAAGCAAAACCAGAAAATCACAACCTCCACCCTCAGCCGCACCAGGGAATTCAGGAGCGCAGAATGCAGTCAAATACAATTATTTATCAGTCCTAGCCTGAGAATAGCTTTTACGAAAATCCTTTATTATCCTTTCAATCAAAGACAGAGGAGGCAAAACTACCCCATGGCTAAGTCATCCTGTCCTTCAACACCTCTCGTGCTGTTTTATCCTTATATGTATTTTCAGGAAGGGATTTTTGCCCAGGCTTCTGGGCATTACTGGTTGGGGTTATTTTCGGTTTGGCTTCCCAGAGTTTTGACTCAGGTGTGAGCGAGGGCATTCAGGCTTTGCTCTGCCCACAAAGCTGAAACCCTGGGGAGCATTTTTCCATCCTTTATGGTGTGATGATGCTGTCAAATTCCATTGGACCACAAAGTCCAGTTCACAGCTTTGCAAACCATCCCCTTCTCTTTTTTTTTCATTTTCTCTTCATATTTTCATTTTTTTTCCCCTCAGTCTTGTTTCCTCTACACAATTTCTTAGTTTCTTCCTCTTGTCTCTTCATGACACAGTCCTTTGATGTTTTGATTTGGGTGGAAGGTGCTGTGATACAGCACTGCTGTTATCACCCTCTGGACCCCTGTGTTGTACCCATAAGAGAGAAATGGAGAAACCCAGATTAATTTCTGTGAGAGTCAATCTGTAATCTTTTTAAGGGACCCTTGTGAGCCTTCCCACATGGCGTGGCACTAAAAGTGGCACCTGAGCTAATCCCACACCCTGCTTTTGATCTGCTTTTCTAAACAGGGATGTGTCAGTCTGAAGAAGTAAGGAATACATTTGTTGGAAGAGGTAACATTTCAGGTCCGAAAATATTCTCGTACTGAAGACTTCCCTCTGTTTTCCACCCGTACCCATCAAACCAATTAAAAGTGCTGCCTCTGTGCAGACTTGACCTCCCTAGCGCTTGTAAAGTCTGAGAAGTAATTCAAGATATTCTGAAATAATACTAAAGGCTGAATAATGAAATAAGGATAGCAAGCTAGGAGCCCTTTTTTTTTTACTGAAAGTTGGCTCAAATCCTAAATTAAACCTTTTCATCCCAGCAACTGGTTTGAAACTCCCAGTTCAAACTGAAAACAGTCAAAACCGTCTCCTGAGGAATGGAGAGTTGACCCATCTGAAATCTGATGTGCAGTGAGTATCTTGAAAAGTTCCTGTAATCCTCCTATAATTATTGCATGGTAGACTTTTTCCCCCCCCCTTTCTACTCCCACATGTGCACTTCAATAGAAAAACAGTCTTTATTTTTCTGTTTTATGAATAATACATAAACACATAAATAATAGATATGTTATTAATAAAATGGCCAAATATGTATTCCCCTCAAAATGTATGAGTTTGAATGGAATGTCAAACAGATTACTGGATGAATATTTGATATTTTAATTTATCGGGCAATTTCTTACAGGAATAGCTGGAGTCCTCAATTAGACTTCATAGCCCTGGTCCTCCATCACATCTGCCACCAATTCACGCCACGTTCCTTCCATTCCTATGAACTCAAGAAAGACTGGTGGTTGCAAGAGGAGCTGAAAACCACCTTCAAGCTGACACCGAGACTGTCGGTCATGGGCTGTCCCCAAAAACAATCAATCAATCAAAACCTAATCTTTGGGATGCAATAACTTGCCTCAGGAGTTGATGTCTCTTCTTCCTGGGGTGCAAAGACATCTCCTCACAGCGGATCTCTGAAAGTAGATGGAGTTTTTTGCACAGCAACAGGTGAAGATCCCCAGTGGGGGCCCAAAATGAGGGTCCATCCCAGCCTCAAATCATGAAGCAACAGTTTTGGGCTTATCCATGGAAAGACAAGCTTTTGCACGAGCTGAAACCTCCCACCCAAAAGACACGGACACCACGGGCAGCAGGGCCAGACCCCAGCACTGATTAAACACACTAATGCTCTTGAGCTGCCTCAAATTTTATTTTATTCCTTTTTCAGTCACATTGAGAATGGTGCATGTTTTTGTGGGTTTTTTTCCCCCTCCCATCTATGACATTTTGGCTTTTCAGCAAAATACAAAAGAAATTTGACTCAAGTGGAAGATAAACCGCAGCCACCAGAGCTGCTGCAGGGGATGTGGCCCCTCTCCCATCATTACCTTTCTGCTCTTCCCGCCGGAGAAGAGGTAAAATAAGGCAACAAAAAGGATGCTCCATGTGGAGCAGCTCCACACTGCTTCCATCCAGGCTGATCTGAAATAGGTTTGTGGTTCAGCTCAGACCGCTTCCATTTTTCATGCCCACCTTGCTTAGCAGTTCGCAAAGATGAAAAAGAGACATTAGAAAACAACGGAAGGAGAAGAAAAGTCTGACTTACCTGAAACAGGAATAGAAAAGCATCTTTTCCAAAAAAGGAGTAATTTCTGTCTTGAATTCACCTGCAAAACCCATTGCCGGAAGCCATTATTGGGGTGAACAGCCTCTTACTGTTAAAATTATTAGACAGGTGTGTGAAGAACCTAATAAACTGGATAGAAATTAAAAGACAGATTGTTCAGAAACCTTAGTGCATATTAGACAATTACAACCTTTTTTAAAAGCCAGGGGACATTTCCATTGATTTCACCTCGACTGCACTTCTAAAAGCATCTGGTCCCTATTTTAGTCTCAAATTCCTTTCAGTTGGCCTGAATCAGGAAAAATAATTAGACCCACAATGCGGAAGAGTTTTGCAGTGTCTGACATTAGCTCCTCTTGAAGAAGAGCCTGTCCAGGAGCCACCATGGTATTTCCAGTGGATATGGGAAAACACCTAGAGGTGGCCACCAAAGCACAGCAGCCACATTTGTTGCACTTAGGAGGTGTAAAATAACCCAAGCAGGTATTTCCCAGAAGCTCCATCCCAACAGCTTGGTTGGGGCAGATGTTTAGTTTGGTCCCATCAAGCCCAGCACGTTGCTCAGTAACCTTTGCACAAGCTCCATTACTCCAGTGCCACAGATGGAGTGATGAAGTGGAGAACTTCCCTCTACTTCACTCGTAGAGAGAAGCAGCGATATATTTACTGATATACAATTGGTATTTAACAAAGTTTGATGGTAAATGATGGTGTTTTAACAAGATTTGAGATGGCAAGGCACGCTGGGTTATTTACTGCACGGAGGACAGAGCCAGGGAGACAAGAGGCGATGGGCACAAACTTGAACATGGGAAGTTCCATCTAAATACAAGGAGGAATTTCTTCACTTTGAGGGTGGCAGAGCCCTGGAACAAGTTGCCCAGGGAGATGGTGGAGTCTCGGTCTCTGGAGACATTCCAAACCCACCTGGACGCATTCCTGTGCAACCTGCTCTGGTAGGGGGTTGGACTGGATGATCTCTAGAGGTCCCTTCCAACCCCCACCATTCTGTGATTTTGTGATTCTGAGACCCTCCTGCTGAGTCAAGGTCCAGAGAGGACCCCCTTACTTTCTAAACTCCTTCTCAGAGAGGAGTCTGGGTGCAGCTGGATCCAATCCTAGTCTATTTTCTAAGCACAATGATGGTCAGAAGGTCACAGCCAATGAAGTTCTCACCATATAGGACAATATAGACCCAGTCTAAGCTTTCCCGGGCTCCTATGTTACTCCCAACCAGCCCCCAGGACCATGCTCTTATCCCTCTGTTAATGCCATGAGTCCAGACTTAAAGGGACCTGGTAGAAACCAGCAGTTGGGAGTCAATTTTCTTTCTAGTGATTGCTGGGAAAAGTGTGTCAGTAACACCTAACGTTTTTTGCTAAGTGATATTTACACTATTCAAGGAATTTTTTCAGCTTCCCATAGAAGAAGAGACAGGATGATGGAATGGCCAATGAAATATTCCATTCTATAGATGTCATACTCAGTTTATAAATCGTGATTGGCCAGGGGGCAGGAATCTGCAATCACAGCTCTAGATGGTACCAATTCACCAGACCCATGTCATTATTTTTATTATTGTAAATTTTCCTTTTCTGATATTGTTTCTATTAAACTCTCTTCACCTCAACCCAGACTTCATCCAGATGCCTCCGTGAGGTGGTTTTTTAATGCACGATGTACAAGGTTGATGTTGGGGGAACAAGTAAGATGAAGAGGTTGAACCCCGAATCCATTACTTGAAACTCCGTGATGGTCTTTGAGGCAGTTTGTGGCAACACCTATGGACCAACAGAGGCAAGATATGGACAGTGACAACAAAAGAGTCTCTGTGAGCTTATTTTACAGAGCAACCTGGTCTGGTGGGAGGTGTCCCTGCCCATGGCAGGAGGGTTGGAACTCAATGGTCTTTCAGGTCCCTTCCAACTCTAACCATTCTATGATTGATTCTATGATCTGTGAGAGCTTTGGGTTAGAGCCACTCCATTTATCACCATTCAGAAGAGGTTAACAGCTCCTCTTATTGGCTGGGGATGCAAGAAAGGACTCATTTCAGGAACCAGAGGAGGAGAAGGCAACCAGTTTCTCACAAGACGTGCTCTAAGATGAGAAACCATTTTTCCCTCTGCATTTGTACAGCCCCGAGCACCTGGGAGCATTAGTCAAGGACAAGATCCTGTCTGGGAGCAAACCCGGCTTCTTGGTCTCCTGATACCCTCACTTGGCATCAACATATGGCTGGGAAATAAAAACCATTTAAAGTCATTGCATCTTCCAGCCTTTTTTTCCCCTTCTCCTTTCAAGCTTGTCATGCTAATTTCTAGCCTTGTGTGCCAGCCATGAATCTTAGCTTCAAATCAAAGCATTTGTGAGCAGCCTTCCTCAGGAGAGCCTCCGACAGAGGCAAAGCCATGTTTGCCACCAGAAGGAGACCTCTCAGGCAACAAAGTGCATTGAGCAGCTGTTGGAAGCCTGTTTCTCTGGGGTTTCTTAGCCCTAATCAAGGCAGGCACGGGTGTTCAGTTTAAAAGTAAAGAAACCAAACAAACAACAACAAAAGAACGAAAAAGAAGAAAAAAAATGTAATAAAAAAAGGCATGAAAATACACAAGATGCCAGAGGTTCAAGGAGGGGCAGGTAATCAGGGACACACAAAGTGAGGTCCACAGCAGCAATACTTAAATATAGATATACACACACACACACACACACACATATATATATATATATAAAATATAACTCTTTAAGAGGAGGTCTTGGTTTGTTTGCTCTTCTTTCACATGAATAGCAATTACTGGGTTTAAGATCTCCAAAATATCTCCTGCTATTACACTGCTGTTCAATGGGAGCTGTTGATTCAAAGAGGACGATGCAAAGTTGAGTGCCCACACTTCTGAAAACTGTTTTATTTTCTTTTTCTTTAAGGGTGAGACCTTATTGCAGCCTTCTTATATCTGAATGGAACTTGAGGAGAGCTGGAGAGGGACTCTTGGTCAGGGAGTGGAGGGACAGGACGAGAGGGAACGGTTTTAAATTGGAAGAGGGGAGATTTAGATGAGATATTGGGAGGAACTTCTTTGGTGTGAAGGTGGTGAGGCACTGGAACAGGTTGCCCAGAGAAGCTGTGGCTGCCCCATCCCTGGAGGGGTTCAAGGCCAGGCTGGATGGGGCTTGGAGCAACCTGCTCTAGGGAGAGGTGTCCCTGCCCAGGGCAGGGGGTTGGAACTGGATGATCTTGAAGGTCCCTTCCAACTCTAACCATTCTATGACTCTATGATTTAGCATAAGCAACCTCAATGTGCTTGTTGACGTCCAGCGCTGAGAGAGGAGACCAGCTGCCAAATCTCTTGCTCTTTGGAAGAGGTGGCCAAGAACCCAACCCGTGTCAGGGTAACGCACTGATTTACACCACCCGACAGGCTAAGCCCTTTGGTTGAAAATCTTCCAAATGCAGTTACAGGGCGTTTACCCTGCTGAAATTTTATTAACACTTTCTCCAGACACCTCTAAGCTCCTGGCCATGAATCATCAGCGATGCTCAGAGCATAACAGCCCAGTGAAAAACGAATGTGTTCATCCCCGAGTTCCTGGGAAGCGTGAGACTCGCCAAGCTGATCCCTCAGAGCCTTCCCAGAAGGTTTCATCCTGCGTGGTCCAGGAGCATCACCTACGGAGGAAACCTCCTTGCACCCTGCAGGCAGCATCCCATCAGCTCCCCTCAAAGTCTTACTTAAAAACAAGTGTTATTCTTTTTCATCCTTAACCCCAGCAGATTGAAAATCTGCAGCAGGGTTTCTCTGGGAAGGGGAACTGCCTTCCCACAAGGATTTGGGGTGAGGAAGGGAAACGGGAAGCCCATGGTGCTTCATTCCTCGGCCCTTGGCCAGCAGAGTGAACTCAAAGACATCCTCTGCTCCAGCAAATCTCTCCTGCTCATAAAATCCACCCCGCCTTTAATATGTAGTGGCTGCAGTGAGGAGCTGCTGCAACTTAATTGTTTCCCCCCCCCTGCATTATGAGGAAGAATAGCCACACTCCAATGGGATTTGGTTTTATTCGGGGAAATAAACTCGGGCTGATTGTGTTATTTTAAATAATTCCCAGGATTCATTTCCATAGTGCAACAGGGGCAACTTCACCAGCAGGAGTGTTGTGTATTAATATTTCCCTTTAACTTAACAAGAATTCACTTTTTTTTTCTTCCTTTCTTTTCTTTTTTTTCTTTTCTTTTCCGCTGATAATGCACAAGATGCTCATTATTTTTTGAATGTCAGCCTTATTGGAGTTATCTTTGTGCACTGACTTGTTTGTAAAACAGCCTGCCAGGACCAAATCTTTTACTATTCTGTGCATCATTCCCAGGGTGTCCACGACTCCTTCTCTCGCCCACGATGTGAAGCTCGTGGCCACCGTGGAGCCAACACTTTGGGAAGCCCCAACTGTCACCAGTTAATTACACGTGACCCTCTTTCTTTCAGGGAACAGCTCTTGGCACACCAGCCAGTGTTAGCCCAGCGGGGCCAGCATATTATTTTGATTATTTGACACAATTAAAGCTGCATTTTGCAGCCAAAACTGCAAGAATGAGAACACACACATTTTTTCTGGTGCAACAGCATTGCCACCAGAGGAAGCTAAAACCAGATGTGTGGTGGGATGTGTCTGAAATCAGCAGGTTCCAGCTAATTGAGGTGGCTCATCCCTCTAGACTTGATGCTCTGAGTTCAGGAGGACCTAAGAGGACCTTTTCTTTTCCTCCTGGTCCAAGGAGATGGGAACCTAAAGCAAGGAAAGCTGATTCTGAGCAGCAGCAGCACTGAGGCAGCAAGAACAGTTCGACTTGGCCTTGGAGCAGTCCATCTCCCACGCAAACTTCTTCATCCATGCCCATTCCTGGGTGGCAGGAGGATTCTTCTCAATTCACCCCAGTCCTGGAGAGCAGACCTAGCCTGAAATTAGGTAGTTTGATGTAATTTATAATAGTTCTGAGACTTCAACTGCACCAGTGAAGATAACAGGTGTGTCTAAAGGGTCCGTCACACTTAGTTATTTATCTAATAACTCCATCCCTTGGAGGTTTGGCCCTAAACATTGTTAAATGAGCCTGTTTCAATTTTCAAAACAAACTACATCTTACCAAGAGAGCGTGAAAAGGCACAAGGCAGATGCTGCCGAAGCCGTTGGAGGATCTGGGGCCACCACTTCAAATGGGCCTTCGGTGGCCGGTTTCACTCCCAGCATCTGACTGGAAGGGCAGAGATTTACTGCGTCTGGGAGGAATGTAAAAATTACATAAAAACGGAGGAGCTCTCTTGGCGACTGCAGAAACTGGAGCTTTTGACACAAATACTACACAGCGCAACACTCAAGCAGAGCTGAAAGTTGACTCTTATCTGTCTGTGGAGAACAACAACATTTTCACAGTGAGAAGTGCTCCAGTTTTTCAGCTGCTTAGAAGGGTTGAGCCTGGCGTCGTGTCCCCCCGGATGTATCTCTACCCGAGCATGGTCGGGATGCCTTAAAAAACCCAATTATTCTAACCATTCCATCATTCTATGAAATTATTACCCAGTGAGATCATAGAATCATAGAATGGTTAGAGTTGGAAGGGACCTTCAAGATCATCCAGTTCCAATCCCCCTGCCTTGGGCAGGGACACCTCCCACCAGGCCAGGTTGCTCCAAGCCCCATCCAGCCTGGCCTTGAACCCCTGCAGGGATGGAGCAGCCACAGCTTCTCTGGGCAACCTGTTCCAGTGCCTCACCACCCTCACACCAAAGAATTTCTTCCAAATATCCAATTTAAATCTCCCCTCTTCCAATTTAAAACCATTCCCCTTGTCCTATCACTATAATCCCTGACAAATTGTCCCTCACCAGCTCCCTGGAGCTCCCTTCAGATACTGGAAGGAATGGATGATGGTTGGGTTTAGATTCACAGCTCAACATCATCAAGCGAATCTCAGCGGTAGCCAAGACGTAATGATTATACATGAAGAACAAGATACTTTAAAAAAATTAAAATATTGTCACATCAGATGATGCTATTCAGTAGAAATCATCTGGGCACTGGTCCCACAGAGATTTATGCACCGGCTTCATTTCAGGCTCTGAGTTATTTTCCTGAATTTCAATGGCAGGACTTTTGTGGTCAGGTTTACTGACGTGCCTCAGCCTCTGCAGAGCCAGAACCTGAACTTCCAAGAAAGGCTGCCAACGATGTGCTAACAAAATGCTGTGTCCCTTCTAATGGCTGCTCCACCAGGCAGAGCAGCAGAGCCAGTTAATGATTCCAGCCTTCAGCATCAAATAAGGTGTGTCTGTGCTGTGAAGATCTTGGATTTAACCACGTAGGGGCTGGAAACAGGGTGAGAAGGACCAGCCCCTTAAGGGTTCTTGATGTTCAACCTACAAAGCAGACAATAAGGTACACATCCCTCTTCCTTCCACCTCCACTTGAAGTATCTCCAACCAGAAGAGGTAAGGTTGGGCCCTGAGGTTCTCCTGCCAAGATCTGCCATGGATGGGGCTTTACTGGTGAGGAAAACACAAGGTTCTCACAAGGTCAAAAGAGCTTTTGGAGTACATCCATGTTCCA